>VZTR01027146.1:18903-127307 GCA_013400775.1 Chaetops frenatus | reverse complement strand
TTTTTTTTTTTTTTTTTTTTTTTTTTTTGTTAAGTCCAGGTCATTAAAAAGGGTAGAAAACAACAACTGTGAGCATGGTCTCCAAAAATGTTAGAAAATTTAAAAACTTAAAAAAAATAAAAATAATGAGGACAAAAAGGGAGAAATTAATGGCTGTGACTGGGAGTCCCCAGCTCAGTATGCCTGTCACTAGTAGTGCATTATGCCATAACAAAAAAATCAGCAAACTGGAAATTCCCCCTGCTGCGCACAAATGAAGCCAGCAATGACTGTCCCTGCTGCCTGTACAGAAAACATCAACCTCTATGTGATGCTTCACAAGCTGGGTATATTTGGGTATCTCTAGACTACAGAGAATGAGCAGTAATTTTCACGATTTAACAGCACACTTAGGCACAACGTGATTTCATTTCCATTCAGATGTGGATCCTGTTAAAAGATCTTTTTGCAACCACAGGAGGATCTGAGATAGCCAAGGGAAAAATCATAATAATAATAATTTTTTGAAGTTCCAGACAGAAAAGGACTGAATTCCACTCACTGATTTAGTGCAGAAACCTAAGGCAAAATACATTTTTATTATGCTCTTTTCCCTACCAGTTGTTTATGTTTTACTCAGGGCTTTTTAGAGGCAGAATGCTGCCTTTATGGTCAGAAATTCTAAAACTTCCTTATCTGTACATTTATGTGAACAACTGTTATTGACATAATTGCAAAATATCACAATCTCTTCTTACAATGTAATTAGGCATTAGGCATAATAAGAGTATTATTAATGAAAATTTATTGTGTTCCAGTATGGTTGCCACAAGTAAAGTTACTGAACTCTCATATTACCTGATTGTATATAGTGCAACAGCAAACTTTATGTTTTCTAGAGGATGCACAAAAGGGTTAAACACAAAATTTAGACTATTGAGCAGAAACTTCTCCTGTAATGTTATCCACTCTGTGATTTAGTGTCAGACTATAATCTGGAAGAGAAATTTCAAAGACTTTTTCCCTGATCTAATTAGAAAGTAGAGAGATTTTACCAGCTGGCAAGATTTCTCCCCAAATAAATTTCAAATAGAACCAAAAAAATGGTTTACTGTAGAAACAATTGGAGACATCACTACTTTTTGTAAGTAAGTCAGAGGGTGTATCTTAAGTAAGGGATAACAGGAAAAGCTTAAACAGAGCAAGCCAAAAAATAAACAATTATAATTACCAGGATTAATATTATATTAGCCACAAAATTATATAGGAACTCAAGCAAGCTGCTGGGGGAAAAAAAATAACAGTTTTTTATCTCTCTTCTATTACTCCTTTCATCTGAGGAGTGAGAGGTGGAAAACAGGATGTCAATTTTTAAAAGAATTTTCACAAGACAGCTGCAGACTTCAAACCCTGGCCATATCCATGCTGGGAAAATTAGTAGAAGGTATGGTAAATAACAGAATTGGTTATGTGGGTAAGATTATATATTTGGGGAAAAAATAGCAGGAGTTTTCACATGGCAACTTTATGGGAGTTCTTCTTGTTGACAGGATCAACAAGTACATTCAGCTGATACAAACTATCTGGCTTTCTAAAGGTGTGCTTTTTTAAAAGTGCCACTCCAGTACACTTTCAGAAAACTAGTGAGTTGGGGCATTGCATTGTGAATACCTCATTAAAAGATAGGAACCTCGTTAAAGGTCAGGAAACACAGAATACAAATAGGACAGAACAAGACCATTAAGACTGAGAAAAATCTTATGTTGATGTTGCTCCATACAGTGATGATCAACCAGAAAGGACGTGAGCAACAAGTTGTAAACATCTGCTGATGATATGGACTGACTCTGAGTGGGAACAGGAGAGGATGGGGCTGAAAGTGTGCAGAGGTGCTTTGCACACTGCATAATGAGAAAACAGTTTTAGCTCAGTAGAGGCAAATGTAAAGGAATGCAAAGAAATGCATAAGGGCAAGAAAAATCCTAAATTTGTATACAAAATTGTGAGCTCTGAGCTGATTATTAAGAAAAAAAATTGAGAACCAAACATTCCACTGTAAGGAATCAGGGTTCCCTACATATTAAGCTCTGTAATTCTGTCTCTGCATTTTAAAAAGGACACAGCAGAGCCAGAATAAATGCCTGAAAAAGATAATTAGGAATGTGAAAGGGCTTCAATAGAGGTGATGACTAAGTGGAGTAATACTCTCATCTGGCTCAGAGGAAATCCTGGGGAATTAAGATAAGGCTCTCTAAAACCATAGGCAGCAGGAAGAAGAAACATAGAGATCAACCATTCATATTTTCTTTTAACTCAAGTACTAAATGTCATTGAAAACATTGAAGGAGCACACTTCAAGACAGAGGTAATGCTTCACTTATGTGTTGTTAACTGTTGGAATTCCTTGACAGAGCAGTTTGTGGACCCAGCGTTTACCTGGCTTGAAGAAAATATTAGTCAAGTTCATATAAGGAAAATCCCTCAAGGACTACCGTCTGTCCAGAAACCACATCTAGCTCATGTGTTTTTCAGCATATTCAAGGGGGAAAAGTCCCTTTCCCCTGTCACCTGGTCAGACAACCTGGAAGTTGATAATAGACAGATTTGTCTGAGAAGTCTCCTCAGAGACCAGCACCAGTCAAAAAAAAAAGTCTTTGGAGAGCATCAGGAGAGTAGAGGGATTTTGACATATATACTCTATGACTGCAGTAAGGATGTTAGAAATCTGGATTTAGGATAGAATAAGCTGAAAAAAATTAATCAACTCTGGCAATACTAGAATTTCTTATGAAGCCAAGGGAAATCAGACAAGTCCATGGAGAAACACCACTACGTGCTTGTCCTGTCCTTATGTGCTTAGCAGTAGATATCTATCAGTGGACATAGCAAAAGGAGCTGGACACAACTTTGGTCTGACCTGCTATGGGTATTTTGTTTGATCTGAACTCTGTTTTTATGGCATCATGCAAGCAGGCAGTGACAAGGCTTAAAGCACTTCCCCATGCTCCTGGGGCTTTGACTGCTGGGCTCAGGACCAGCTTAAGGGGAGCACTGCTGCTGACTTTGAAATCTGCTGTGAAGCAAACTAGAAGAAGCCTAAGCAGCCACTGCCTCTCCTTCCCTTGAGAACTGCTTTTAGTTGTGTTGTCCCCCTTTGCCTGTGCCAGAGCTATGTTGCAGGTGTGTTATGGCCATACCTACACCTGGCCATGTACCCCACTGATCACAGTTCCTGCTCCTGGCCCACAGGCTGATTGCCCACTGCACCCCAGGACCTGTCTTGTCACTGTGACTTCACCTGGTGACAACTGGCCCCCAGTTCTCCCTTGTCCTTTGCCCCAGCCCTTCTCTGCTTAGCTCTCTGGGCATGGTGGCTCTGCATCCAGCCAGGGATGGCACAGCCCGTGCAGCCTGGGGACACTACTATGCCCTGCCCATAGCCCATGGCCCCTGCTGTGCCCCAACACAGAGCAGCAGTGAAGAAATTTGATCAGTATTTTCTGTTAATATCCTCCTTGGGTCAGAAGAACATATCAATAAAACATGAAGAATCTAAATGCCAGGCAGCCTGTGACAGCATCTTTCGTCCTTAGAAGAAGAAGTATCTCCTAGCACACTGTCACAGTTCAGAAGACCTTCATTTATGTAAAGATATCTACTGTGAAATTCCACTGATTGCATAATACAACATTTCCTTTTGGAATTGGCAGCTAAAATATATAAAGTCCTTTATTGTACGAGACTTGTGTCCAAAGTTACTAAAGAGGAAAAGTGGAAAGAAGGCTAAATACAGGCCATTCTCTTTTTCTTTGCTGTGCTTTTCGAATAATGTTCCTCATTCCTGTGCATTTCTTCCTCCAGAAGCACTGCATGAAATAACTGGAACTTTATGCTCTAGTAGGATAGCAAAATTGCAAAGTTCTGGCTCTGAACACAAGTGTAAAAGAACATTGAAAGCCAAGGAAAAAAAAGGGAAAGGGGGAAAAAAACCCTCAATTGATATTTTCTTTTTTGTTTGGTTTATGGCAGTACATATTCCACTACGTAACATATTGCATTAAATTTTAAAATACTACAGCTTTCAAAATGTTGGATCTTTCCTTCTGGTTTGCATACCAGTGGAGTTCATTTATTTTATTTTTTCCATACTTATGAAAATTTGAATTTTCCTTTTTAGTTTTATCGTGGGAATCTTAACTTTTTTACTCAGCTGATTCCAGGAACTGAGATTTTAGAAGTAGAGCATTAAACATTGAACAATTAGCAAGAAAGCTCTAAGAGTTGGCAACAATTACAACTGGAAGGACTTTTGGTTTTAGCTCTTAAAGTTTTACAGTTTGGAATCAATATAGTTCCATCATCCACAGTATGATGACAACAGTAGAAGGCTTTTGATACTGTCTCCCAAAATCTCTCATTTGCAAACTAGGATTCCCTTAAAATAGTGCCAAAAAATAAATAAAAAAAAAAAAGCTTTTATGGAAAATACCAGTTACATGCACACGTACTTTAACCCTGATCAGACATTTCATGTTTCTTGCTCACCCCACCCCTTTTGCTCATTTCTTTAATTGTCTGTTATCATTATTTTTTTCATGCCTCAGTAAAACATGTTGTTATCATTCAACCAGTGAGTCTAGAGTTCAAGAAGGATTTTCCTTTACAGACAATTTAAAATATTAATTCTGTGAAGTCAGGTCTGCATACAATATGAAGATTAGAAGTTAAAAATAGACATGAACAATTTCCACTTCTCTCAAAAATGTCTTTTGTGCTCGTGAAAGAAAAAAAAAAAGAGTTACTATTAGGAAGAGAATTAGAGAAAAAGACAAAGTTCAGAATAGGCTTAATTTTAATACCTGATATGACTAGAATTAATTCCACTTGAATCCTATAGAAACCAGAATGAGATTTCAGGTAAAGCTTTCTGAAATAAAGTTATGCATGCAATTATGATAAATTACACAAAAGGAAAAACAAAGATTTGTATTAGTAAACCTTGCTCTACTTCAGGCATTACTAAAGATCAGAAGTAAGACATGTCTGGGCTCAGGAAAAGCTGCTGCTGCTAACTCAGATGAGGAACACAGGTT
This sequence comes from Chaetops frenatus, assembly GCA_013400775.1. Taxonomy (NCBI): domain Eukaryota; kingdom Metazoa; phylum Chordata; class Aves; order Passeriformes; family Picathartidae; genus Chaetops; species Chaetops frenatus. The sequence continues at coordinate 122,235 of VZTR01027146.1, read as the reverse complement.
CCTTTCCAGTTACATTTAAACGTGAGTTCAGCTGTAGTAGCAACTTTCTGTTCTTTGCCTTTTGTCTTCTGTTATAAGTGATATTTGGCTCTTTCCTTCATCCTGCCTTTTCAGTTCAAATGAGAAAGGTAGGCTCAAACTCTCGTGAGCATAACTGTGAAATGTGTTTAGCAACTCAGGTTTCCTTGTCATTGCCCTGCAAGGAAAAATTCAGATACCTGATTTTCCATTTACAATGCCAAAACCTAAACATTAGACCTTCATAATAGTCTCTCTCACTCACTATCTTTTAAACCACATATTAACAAAACTGAAAGTTTCTTTCCAAAGAAGCCTTGGAGCATTTTGGCTGGCTTACATAGGGGCTGATTTCTTCACATGTAACAGAAATACCATAGTAATCAATCCACTGAGGGAGAAAAATTAAATATTCCCCCAGCTACTCAACTTCTAAAGGATTCCAGCAGTTTCTGAATTTAATTACTGACAAGTTTAGATATGCTAGGAGATTCCAGGGCTGATTTTATGCACTTTCCCTTGAACCTCTCTTGTCAGACTTTCTCACAGTTCTTCATAAATGAAGGCCCCAATTGTTTAGACTAAATTGGAACACTGTGTTTATGTCCACACAGCGTAATACTAAACATAAACAAAATCACATGAAAATTCTTGGTATGAGAAAAGAAGACATATCTCCAGTGTTACTGTTTTCAAAGAGCACATAATTTATCTTAACATCCAAAAAACAATATTGCTATTTAAATGCAAACAAATTATACTGCAATGTAAAAGAACATACAGATTTATTCTCAGAAAAGCAAGTGAGCACTGTTTTTTTCCACCAAGCACTCAGACAAGTTACTGTGGTACAAATATGTTCAACACTAACCCAAAATTCAAGACCACAGCTGAGGCTCAATTGCACATAGCAAAGACCATTAAGCAAACTTGCACAAAGTCAGCTATAACAGTGTGTGTATTTTCCAAGCTGGGGGGTGTTTGTGTGTATACAGGACCTTTGAATTTGAAATCAGGGTTCCCAGCTACACAGAGCTAGCAGCTGTTGGCTTAAGAGTAGTGTAGCCTGAAGTCAAATATATTGTTCAAAGACAATGTAGCTGCACATTCATGCTCAACTACAAAGGTCGCATGCTTGAGATGCAGAGATCCAAGAAAAAGACTGGCAAGAGTTTGTGGTTGGAAGGAAAGTTCTTGAAAATATTTTGTCCTTGCGTTCATAACAGAATACTCTGAGTAAAGCCATTTGCCTTTTATTTTTATTAAAAACACTTCGTAATGAAACACCTGAATTTTCTTAGTATTAAAAAGTAAGATTATTAAAATATTCTCTTTACCAGAAAGAATTTACATTTGTCTTCACTCCTTTAAATATCATTATGGAGCCGTTCTCTTTATTCTTTTCCTTGTACTTAGCAAAAAAATGCTGAGCAGAGGAAGATCACAACTAAACAGATACTCAACTGAAAAAATCAAAGAATGATTTCCCGATCCTTTCTCCATGCATCCTTCCACTCTTACTACAATTGCGGTCCACACACCACCAGTAGTGACATTTGTGGTCCACTGGTGTTTGAAACTCCAAGAAATGGCAATAACACTCAGGAATCATAGAAAGGCTGGGGTTGGATGTGTTTATCTTAGATACTTGTTAACTTACTCTGTCTGCTTAATAAACTGTCAGCAATCACATTATGACCCATGAGTTACTGAAAATACTAGGAGTAAGTGCAAAAATTTATGTAGCTTAGACACAGGAGGATTTAAAGGTGTTACCCTTTGCTAATGCCTTTAGTGACGTTTTCAATACCCAGGACAAGAGATCTAAATGGATGTCTCTCAATGTCACTTGTGACCTGAACCAAACCATAATTAAACTGGCACTTTCAACTCTGAAGAATCAATGAAGCATGCAGACACACACCACAAGAGAGAAACCAAACCATATGTCTGTATTTTGGGGCATTTTTACAAGATGTTTGAAGTATCTACTATGGGGTTATTACAAGGAAACAACTGAATACAAAAGGATTTTTTTGTTGCAAGAGTAAAACTCAAATCCTTTGCACTTCCTACATTCCCATGAATGAGAACTCATAAATCATTGCTGCTGTATTTCCAAAGACCTACATTTTCAGCCTATGACACTGTGGCTTAGCCTCAGTACACAAATAAATACACCCATGACTATTTGGAGGCACTGGAAACATGCTCAGGCATGTATAAGCATGTTTCAGATGTAATGAGCAGCGAAAAATTAGGTGGCAACAATAACTCTTCAATACAGTTTATAAACTGGTATTTGGGAAAGTACATGTACTGTTAGGGCCCTGCTATACTGTTAATTGAAACAAAAATAAACACCTTCACAAAAACCCCCCACAAGAATACCTCATTGACGGCCTTACTCGATGTTGTGTAAGAACACCACATTTAGAAAACAGCAAGCAGCAGAGAACTATTCTGCAGAGGCAGGCCGTCTCAGGAGCTAACTTTGGATGCAAAAGGAAATTATTTTAGCTAGATCTTACCCTGCACCAGAACTCATTCTCTGTTGATGGGAAACAAAGATTAACTTTCAGTTTCTTTGTGAAGCTAAACTGCCTTCAGCACAAAGACCTGAGCAGGAGAGCAGATTCAAATGGGATAGGAAAATCACCATTTCACCAGTAGCTGCTAGCTAGCTGTATTCTCAGACATATCCTAAGATAACTTTAATTTTTTAACAGCATTAAAATTCAACCAGTATATGGCATGACCTCTCTTTACTCTGCTGTGCTAATGAGGCAAGAAAAAGTAGGAGCTTCTCCACACAAACCCTCATCACATAGCTTCCTTGGCTAGGTTTGAGGCCACCAGGTGCCCTCTCATAAAAGGGACTTTAAACAGGTGTTATCATCATGAGGATAGAGCCAGACCAGAAGATGGAGTAACTTTACTTGAAATACATTAATTTTGTATAAAGGCAGTGTAAAATTGAGAGAAGCAGAGTTGGTACAGGTCACTGAGGTGAAAGTGGAAAAATACTACAAGGATAAAAGAAATCTATCTGTTGAAGTTAAGAACTGGTGAATTGAAGGAAAAAATACTGTACAGATGAAAAAAATGCACAGCCAAATGAAAGAGTTAACAAAAGATTGGAAATAGGGAACTACGAAAGTATTTCCTACCGAGCATAGCTGGGGGGGATATTCTAATTCAGAGAAACATGATTATATTCTCTTCTTCCTTTTTTTTCAACCGAACATGAAAAAAACCACTGGAACTTTGCATTGTCTTCATATGTAAATAGAGAAAACCCCCATGAAAAAATAAGGAAACCAACTAGTATATTCTTTAGGGGGAATCCAAATTGCCATGGCTAGATGGTCCAGCATACATAGGAAAGAACAAGTAAGGCAAAATTGTTTCCTTAAAAAAAAGAGTTTAGAATTCTGCATGATCCCAGTTTTGAAGCTGTAACTAGGAGACATGATTTAACATTTTAACTGCACTCAGCAGCTATTTTCTTTAGTAGATGGCTTCTCATGGACTGTGACAGAGAGGGAACCAGAAAAAACTGAGCACAATACAGCCTAAGAAATGGTGCATTGGGATTTTATTGTACAACCTTTATGCCCAAGCTTACAGCAATAAAAGAAAATAATAAAGTTGTTGGATGAAAGTGAGGTGGAACTCTGCAGTAGGCACGTACTGCAGGAGATCTTAGCTAAAGAAATGGGAATGGGCATTTCCAAAGATTACAGAGAGAAAGGTGTTTGTATACACACCAATGAAGGTTTCCTTGTATGAAACAAAAGCAACAGAGACAGGAAGGAAATGACAGGGAATAGCTTGAGTAATAGCCAAAATGCAGTTTCAGATCTGTGTAAATGTCAAGGTAGAGGAAAGGGAGCAGGGAGACCTCAGATGGAGGGCTAAAAATCAATTCCCCAATCAAACAAAATTATGTGAGAAACAGGGAAAGAGAGAGAGAGAGGAACAAGCACTTTGAATAGGAGTTTTACTCCAAAAAGTTATTCTTTCCACCTGTAAAAATAAAACGCAGAGCCCTAGCAGTGCCAGTAGATATGAATAACAAACTGCAAACATTAGCTGAAAGAGCAAAAGTGTAATATGATAACTAAAACACAAGGCACAGGAAGAAGAATATTCAGAGTAAAAAGTGGTCAGATGGAGAACACTACCAGACTAATATTTTGTAATCTTTTTATCTTTCAGTTCCCAGATGAAAATGGTTGACCAAAACATTAGAACTGAGGAGCAAGAAACCTTAACCTAACCTCTTTCTTCCATTTTCACTGAAAGTAATGAAGACTAAAGAAAATTAAATGACTGCCAAAGGCGGGAATTAATGCAAAAAGGAGATTTATTTTTAAAGGAACATAAATAATGTTAGAAGGAAGCACACAGTGTGAAGCCTCTCAGGTGTCAGAGAGCCAGAATGCAGTAGATTCATTAATTTCCTGGTTTCCTTTTAATTTATGCTTATAAAACCCTATTTTAAATCTTGGCTGGCTAACTTCTCAAATTCTGAACTGTTTTGCATATAGAATTTGTCAGATGCCAGGAAAAACTAACCTCAAAAATCATGGCATCATCTCTCATAAAAAATCTTTATTTTCCCATGACCAGAAAAATGAAGCCTTACTACAAGGTGAGATAAAGAGAAATTAGTAATTATAAAGTGAATATGTATCATGTGATGGTGGTGGCTCTGGTGCTGCCCTCAGTAATAAACAAGACAGACAGAAACAGCCATTTCTACAAGATCAGGCTATGTACATTGCACAGAAACATCATCCAGAGAAATTCATTTGGAGTGCTGGCATCAGAGTGCTGTGCTCAATGTATCTTTCTGATTCTGTATCTTTGTCCAATATATAGCTGCTGGCATGATGAGGCAAAATCTAAGTCTGGAAAAGAGTTAAAGGGGAAGTGCTAAAAATAAGATTTAAAATGGAGGCAGAAGATCTCTTGCATTAGATCTGCCTTTTAGACTTTCAGGGTTTAGCTTTCAGCACAGCTCAGAAGCTGAAGCGCACTGGAAAATCTTTCTCAGGTTCATTCAAACCATAATCAACAAATATCATCATGAAGAATATGATGCCAATTTATGTTGCTTATCAGTAACATAATATAAGTTGATATCAGAGCCAGACTACACAAATTGTTTTGAAGCCTAATTTGAAGAATAGATTTTTGACAACGAACTCATTGAATTAACAGTGAATGTTAAGGCATTCACCCAGTATGCCTAAGGTTTCATCATTCTTACACAGGATTATGTACAGTATAGCTTTTTGTTCCCTTAACTGTCATTTCTCTATGTGATCCAAATGGTTTCCTTACAGTGATCCACCAGGTTTTCATATAATATCAAAAGATTTAAAAAATGAGAGTGAGTCTTCACACTACCTTCAGAACTGAAAAAGGAGGTTGCCAACCTGAGATGAACATTTGGGCAAACTACACATTTGACCTAAATAAGGAGCTCTTTCTGACAGCTGGAAGAAATTCTGTCAAGAACCTGTTCATTTCAAAACACTTGAAATATAAATGGAAAAAAACCTATGTTTTCTTGAATAGGAATTTACATATGTATTCTTTTCTTTACAAGTATAGACTTAGAAATTGCCCAAGAACTAGGAACCCATAAGGTGGTTAAATCAGGACTTGAGGCTTCCAAGAAACAAATAATGACAAGAATAATCTGAAAGGCGGTGGTTTGGGGGCTTTTTCTCCCTGAAATAACTAAAGGTAGATTTTGGGGGCTTTTTATCCTAACAATCTACTTTAGTTTTTGAAAGAAATTCTGCTTGCTTGCCTTTTTTTGAAAATTCAGGTCAGGACCAATGAAGAAGACTGTATAGATGGTTACCTGAAAAAAAAGACGGACTTAACAAGAAATTTCTCAGAAAATCCTGCTGTGAAGTTTAGGTGGCACGTGGGCTCATTCACAGGCTTGGTTACTTACAGATTTCCTCAGTGAAAAAACCAGACTGAGGCTCACAACAGGTTTCCTATCACTATACATTTCTGTCATTTGAGAAAGTTAACCCTGGCACCACTGGAATGGCTGCATTGCAGACACAAGCCATGCTCAATTGAAGGTCCAAACCTGGCAAATTTTAAGGNAAAAAAAAGAGTACAAGCTCTTTTGTCAATTAATGTGAGGAATGATTGATCTTAAAAGCCTAAAATTGAGATATTGAACCACTGACTGCCAAGTTTAATTAGAGGTGGAACAAACATCAAGTGGTGGGAAAGAGGAGATTCCTTTTCTGCTTCCTCTCCCTTCATACAGGCAACAATAAATGAAATCAGAATACGATGCACTGTTTTTCTACCTTTTATTTTTTGTCAGTAAGAAGTAACATATATTCACACATCATGTAGAACAAACATGGGGTAGAGATTTTCCACTCTAAACAAAAAAAAATTTAAATCTTTTGCAAGCACATAAGAAAGTTAAAATAAAGACACTCTGGGAGGTTTTTTTCCCAGAGAGGGCACACAGTGGTTACTGCAACTACCATCCAGTGAAAGGCTGAATTGTGTCTTCACATGAAACTGCTCCTTGCACACCACATCTCTTCCTCTACTTCTCCTCAGCAAGAGAAAGAATGTACTAAACTTTCTCCAACATCTCTGATGAAGTATGCTCATTTACATGCACGTAAATGTTCATTTACATGCATCCTGATCTATTTTACTTGACCTTACTGTCCCAATAAGGGTTATTCCAATGTCTAATAACTGTAGCACCTCTGAAATTCTGGTGATGGCTGAAATGGGAAAAATGTTTTTTTCTGAACCTTATATAATAAGGAAAGAGACTGTCAATGAGTCATGTCTGTCTGAGCATGATTTGACATTATACAGATATGAAAATGAACATTTACAGTACCATTTCGGCATTAATAGCAATTGAGCATCCCCAGGAAAATACAACCTACTATGGGAAAGGAAGGATCACAGAACTTCAGTCTCTTTTTCATCTCTGGCTGATATGTTCTGAGTCGTGTGGCTTTATAAATTCTTACTGATCTCCATCAATGGGTCTCTTTGATGTTTAAAGTCTCAGCTGGAGTCACATTTGTAAGCCAATAGCTCCTTTCAAAATATTTATGTCCTTTGACACAAAGTTCAAAACAGGGCCAGATTCACTTTGCATAATCACGCTGAGCAAGCACAGTATTTCTTTCACAACAATTTGAGGGACAGGCATGTTGAGTATTCTAAGACCCTATACCTCATGCAACATTTGGCACCAGTGCCAATGAACTATAACCTTTTAGTGAAGGATGACAATGTGCTCAGTTCTTTGCACAGCAGGCTAGTTTTGACTGTTCTGAAATCAGCTTCAGTGATCTGTATATTTTCCACTACAAGAATCAAACTATAACAACATTCTGAAAATGGAAATTGTGTACATATTTTACTGTGGCTCCAGTCTATACAAAAACTACCTATGAAATATATACAGTGGAAAGAGATGGTGAATAAGTCAGTAGGGTCCATTAGTCTCTAATCTCACATAATTTAATAATGATGACATCCTTTCTACAGAATTTTTTAAGCCATATGTACTTTTTCTAGTAGGAAACAAAATGGTGAATTTCGGTTTCTAGAGTTCTCTGCAGAGTATAAATTTTACATATATCACCACAGGTTTTGCTTTGCAAGACTTTTAGATTTGTGGTTCCAGTGCCCTTCTGCTTCCTAGGTATTCTTAGCAAGATGCTGAAGCCCCCAACAGGATGTCAGTACTTTGGCTAGAAGATCCAGAGAGGGTGTGAGACAGATAGAGAGGAGGAGTAGCTCCTTCATTCCTCATCGATTTACATAGCTCGTTCTGTCTGGGCTGCAGGGCTCAAGCCAGCTGCCACACAAGAGATGGCAATTGCCACAAAGAAAGAAACACTCCAAATCATTCCATAACCTACATTCCAGATATCCCTGCTCTCAAAGCCCGAGTCAAATAGAGGATTATGTTAAACATAGGTGTCAGTTTCAACCTCTTTGCAGCTGAGCCCAATTGGTGCTGCTGTCTTCTCTCTCTGATTTGCATTCTCCCATCTGTTCTTGCTTCATTTCCTGACACCTCTCACAAATTATTACACTCCTTTCTCAGTCCTCCTCCATCTCCTTCCTTCTCCCTTTACAGCCTCTGTCACTGCCTTCTCACTTGCCCTTGCCTTTTCAGACTGTCACAATCCTTACTCCTTCCCCAGCTTCAACCACCACAAGTCCTTCCCTCCCTTGTTCTGCCTTGCCTCTCCCCATCAGCAGCTGTGCCAGGGCCCAAAACTTCCTGAACCTGCTAACTTTATGACAAACCTGTACAAATACAGCAAAAACATGATATTCTATAAGCCTTTTGTGACAATACATCGAGTTTCATCTCTCATCCTGCATATATATAGCCTTGAAAACAGTGGTATAGATAGAAGATATGTCATTTAAATGAGATTTATTTTTTCTTTATATTTCAATCGATTATTTTTTCATGCATTGCAAAATGAAAGAAATATTTGGGTATTCTCCCAGCCCCAAAAATTTTGCAGAAAATTCTGGTGAATTTCTGGCTAGGGTATTTGAGGAACATGGGAAATTACCAATTATCTTTCAATATTTTCAGTTTTTTACATCTGAGAACTGTCTACCACACACAAAAAGACCCCAATGGAACATGGATGCTTCATAAAATAGATATCTCCACACTGTCCTTCCTATATGAAATCCATTAAAAGGCAAGCAGAAAATGCCTAGGTATTTCAGATGATCCAACAGAGAACATCATTACCACTGTGGTGCCAGAGTAGGTCCAGAGGTACTACCAAGACTGCTTTTCATTGAAATCATCAACTACTCTTACAAGGGGCTGGCTACCTTAGAAGACTGCCCAAGTTATTAAGGATTTACCTGTCATACTACAAGACAGAGGTTTTACCCACAGAGAATAGTGAGCTGAAAACTACAATGCTGTGGTCCTTACATCTTATGTATTTTCATCCAGCTGCTACAATCCACAGAGAAATCTACTTTTCAGGATCTGCTTCTGCTTCTCTCCTGTTGCATTCACATTCTTAATGTTTCTAAATAAATGGCATGACACAAACCCACTGTGAAGCCAGTGGGGAATTTTGTCCATGAGGTATTGTGTCTGAAGAGAATTTCATGAGGATGTACAAGATCTACTTGACTTACACATCTTTCTGTCATTCTCTAGCAAAGACAAGTAAATTCTGTGAGAAAAAAATTAAAATTTAGGAAGATTTTCTGTTGTGCAAATTGCCTCTGCTTTATTTCAGGAAGGCTTGTTTTTATCTTGTGAGTGATCATATGAGAAGGGCCAGTGGATTGACGCTCTGTGGAACAGGTTGCAAAAATACAGAAAATAAATGTCTCTGCTTAAGAAATTTCTTCCCTCTGTGATCTGAAGCATTATCCCTGGTCTGCAGTGGCCTAAAGATTATTAGAAAATTTTAATCAGCTTATGATGCAGGGGTCCACACCATACCAGGATTTTTACTGCTCACTGTAGAAGGCTGAAAATCACTGCTCTAGATTCCTTGCAAGCAGGTTTTGTCTGTATGGTTGCATTCTGCCAGAACAGCTACATAAGAGGAATTAATTACATTTTCAGTTTGTTTCTCTGTACTGCCCTATATCTATGTGTCACTATTCTTACCCAATTTTACCACTAGCAAACCCTGGCTTCAGATATGGCCCAATGAGAGTGTGCAGAGCCCACCCAAACCAAACTCCAGTGAGTTTGCTGGGGTTTCCCACACTGAATCAGGAACAGAAAATGTATGTGATGTGCACAGCTGGTTGTATTTATACTCCTATGACCAATCACACATTTGGGGATTTTGGTGTTACAGAAGTGACTCAACTCTCTTTGCTTTATTAGGTGTCAAGGAAAAAAGTTGTACTGGGTTGTAGAAATAAGATGGCATAAGCATCTACACTGAAAGCACAAAAGCAGATCCATTGTTATAGGGTAGTCTTGAATTAGGTCCTCAAAAAGTAGTTCTACTTTGACATCTTTAATTTTTGCTTTAATTCCAAGTGAGGAAAAGGGAACTAACATTCATGACATAATTTGCCTATGAATGCCTGAAAAAGAATTTATTCTGGCTATTTACTTTGTATGCAGTCTTGCACAAGTTTATTTTTATATCCGTGACATCTTTATTTGCTGCCTCTTCCTAAAAACAATAAGCCCTTCCTGTGATTTTGCAGACCATTGTAAGCAAACAATTCTCCTTTTGGTTTTAAAATTATCTTTTGCACAAGAAACATTTGTCCTACATAACAGCCAGTAAATTAAAGAGGACGTTGAGTGGGAGATACATCTGTGTATAATATATTACAGAAAGTTTTATGACTTCCTACATAGTGACTTCTCTACTACTTCTCTCTATTTTACTGTTGGGGGCCACAAGCCGTTCTGAAGTGATCCAAAAGTCAGAAACTTCTCAAGTGCCATATTGTCAAAGAAAATTACAACAGGCATCTGATGTCATTTGTAGATCTGGACCTTCCCCTCTTCGCGATCTCTTCTTCCACATTGGTTTATGGACAGATTTTCAAAAGAGCTTGAACACAGTAGTAGACCATTTTGAAGACCTGACCCAAAACCTATAAAAATCTTGGAAGCTTAAAAATCCAAACATCAGAAACCTGGAAATCTTGTCTGTGTCCAGTACCTGACCTAGTATCCTAGGCTATCTCTTTTTGGAAGTTTTCGAAATCACTTGCAAGATCTAAAAGGAAAATTTTGAAACTGTTTCTGCACAAGTCCTACTCCATTTGACTATATAGGATCCTTATAATAGTTGGAGAAAATAAAATACATTTAGCCAAATTTTTAACCAAATAGCTGTTTGTGAATTATTGTTCTTTATAGTATTTCTTTCCTTCATCCCTACCACCACCCACCCAGGTTCATCCTCCTATTTTTCCACTTGCAGCATTCCTCAGCTAAACTACATACTGATTGTTTTGATTTTCAGCCCACATTTCAGTAAGTGTAAGTCCTGTACTCATGTATCCTCTCAGATTTTAACAACTATCATTACAGGCTTTAATTTCCATCTATCAGGCATGAAAGGGACAATTCTGCTTGGTTGAACATGGTGAGAAGGAACTAAATGCTCTTCATCTTCCATTCTCCTTTCTGCCCAGGTTGAAGTGGATAGACATCTCTGATCCGTGCTTTGTGCTTGTTACAAATACTGTCCCATTTTTTTCCATTCTGAATACCTGCAGGATTTTTGTGCAGGAAGAGACATGAAGGCAGCCCTGTGCTTAGAAGAGACAGAGGGTTGTGAGACCACTGGAGATCAGTTTTGTTCTCAATTAGAAAAGCCTGGGAGAGAGACAGCTTGTGAGCAGAGACAAGGCAAAGACAGGCTGAGAGAGTCAAGCAGGTTTTTGATCTACAGAAGAAATTATCAGAATGACTTTGTGAAGCAAATAGAGTAAACAGAACATGCAGGACTGGGAATAGAGAAATCAGCTGGTGAGCCTGGATGAGAAGACAAGATGCTCTCCAGCAAATTCCACAGGTTTGTGCTCAGTGGTTGTCAGCACAGAAACAGACCAGAAGTGACAACACAGATACTAGCCATGGAAACCTGACCTTTTAGTGCTGCTATCAAAATCACAGTGGGTTTTTGCTGACAACAGGAAAGTAGCTTCTGAAAGGGCCGTGCCCTCTCATGCCAGCCAGACTGAGCAGGGGGTGAGTCCTGGCAACATATCAGGAATTCAAACTTACTGCTTTATAACTATCTTTGACTTTTCAGCACAAAAATCTAGCTTAACATATCTGTCATGGCTTATCACAACATACCCTGTGATAACATACCAGCAGTATAACAATAGTTAGTTAGCACTGGTATTTTATCAAGAACCTCTTTCAAACATTAGTTAGGTGGGAAAAGTGAGAGGAGAGCTGCAATAAACTGATACATTTGAATTTTTTATTTTATTTTTGCTGTCTTTAACATATTCATCAGCTTTTTACTTTTTCCAGTTTTGTCCTTAAGTGCAACTTCCCTGGTACAAGTTAACACATACTATGGTATGGAGTGTAAAAGCTTTTGCAGAATTAGAAGTCACAGACCCATGCAAGCCCAGAGCACACACAGGGTTGTATGGGGAAAATAAATGAAACATGAACAGATATGTAAGAAGGACACAAACTATTTGAACAGCTCTTGGCCCTATTCTGTTCATAGTTTCTGAAGGCCCACCAAACTTCATGTGGTTTGCTAACATAAAAGTAGAATGTCCATATCCATATCACAGTTTAAAGAAAATAATTGTCCTCCTTCAATTCTATTGAAGCCAGCTTCATTTCTTCATGGAAGCCAACAGACTGACAAGAAGAACAGTCCCCAGCCCAGGTCAGTTAGCTGATCCATTCGGCCTTCTCCTCTATAAGCAATTCAGACCAGAGCTTGGCCTCTGGCACTGAGGTGGCAAGTGGCACAATGGGCCTGGCCTTCAAATGGCTAAACTTCCCCTTCCCAACACACAGCTCAATACCCTCATCCATACTACTTGTCTGCAAAAGACCTCAGCATGTGGTCCTCCCCAAACCATGCCATGGGTCAAACAGGGACATGGACACAGTTCTGCATTACCAAAGGCCAGTGGCTGGCCTCAGCACTGTTAAGGGGATAAGCACAAAGCCTGGTAGTCCTTTTGCAGAAGAGCAACAGGAGCTCAGCTGAAATGTGACACAATGGAGGCAATACAAGGGTTGGTAGAAACTAATTTAGCTCAATTTAAAAAAAAATCCAGCTGTGTAACTGGGGATGTTATTTCCAATATTTGTTCCTGTGACAGGCTGCTGTCATCATTCTACTGTATGTACCAAGTTTCCAAAATAAAAACAATCAAACCAGTCATAATTGAAAAAAGTGTCACATACCTTGCAGTGAGTGCATTTTTCCTATAAAAAATATTTTGCCTGATGCAACAAACTTCTTTCCTCAAAGAACTTCTGTTGGCTTTCCCCTGTCAAATACACTGAATGAAAGTAAAATGGGGCCAATGGGGAGAAATGAGCAAACAGAAAATAATAAAAAAAAATATTCAGGTCATTCATCCTTCAGACTTTTACAAAGTCCAAAATAAACTTCTTATTTTTCATTAAATATCTGCAAGACATAGGCCACTTACTTTCACATAGCATGGGGCTTTTAAATGTTGAAAGCAGAAATTCCCAAAACATCTCCCATTAATTTCATCTGATGAAAAGGAGTTTGAAGTTGTGAATGTCCCATCTCTGGAAGAATTCAAGACATTGGATGGCGCTCTGAGAAACCTGGTCTAGAGGAAGTTATCCCTGGCCACAGGAGGAAAATGAGAGCCATACAGTCTTAAAGATCCCTTCCAATCCAAAACATTGTATGATTCTATTCTATGACTGTATCAAATGGGCCCTACATCAAGGAGAGCAAACCACCCTGGGATAAGTCTGGAATGAACTTGTAAAGCCTGTACACTAGTGTAAATCCTGAGTAATCTACATAATGGTTTTATCTAAGAGGTAAGCTGTTTGCTTTAAACAGCTGAAGGTTTCAAGGGGAACAGAACAGAGGGAATAGTGCAGGGGACAAAGTTTCAAGATTGTTCCTGGTTTAGGCAGTACCTTTTTATCTGCAACTTTGCAGTCAAAGTCAATGATCAGAAAATGTTCTCACGCTCTCACTCCTTTTCATACACAGGGAACCTGGCTCCAATTTGTATCTTCTCTTAGGTTTAGACAGTAGTGTTACTAAAGAAAACAGTGATCTTTTAAAGTTCTGTTTAGGAGCAGAAACTATGAAATACTAGGTAAGGGCCTTTGTATCAGGAAAATATGCTTTGCAAATTGGCATTTAAAATGGATTGTGCTACAAGGCTTCTGGTGCTGGGGGAATCATCCCATTTTCCATATGTATAGCAGAGATTACCTAAGATTCAACAGATAAAACTGCAGTTTCCACTTTTTCCAGGGTTAAAGCAATGCCTTCTTTGCCACACCAACTTCATCACATGTGCCAGATCCCAAGTAAGGAACAGGACTCTGTCTGAGTCCTACACTAAAGAACAAAATATAAGAGAAGTATATGACACGGCAAGAAGACGTGTCAGAAGGAGGAGCAAAAAGGTGGCTAAAAGCAGCAAACCTGCAAACCAGCAGAAAGATGTCCTAAGAGACAGGTGAGACAGATTTGATGAAGCATGGGGCATGGAGCTGACAGGGCAAAGATACCACAATACAAAATGGTGAGAGACTCAGGACAGAGCCAGGGGGATAAGGAACAATTGACTAAGGCCAGACACAGAGTGAGGAGATTGAGAGGACAGAAAGGTGAGAGTAACACTGTCAGAACAATGTAGAGTTCCTCCTCAGGATAAAATGCTTAACTTTGTAGGAGTGTTGAAAACCTTACACGTGAAGGAAAGGAAAAACATGAATGTGGACCTGTTTTGACTACCTTTGTTTGTGCTGATGGAAAATTATGGGAAATTCAAAGTGATCTTACAGACAACAAAAATAATAAGCTAAGGGAAAATACAGTCTGGTGCCTCAGCACATGGACGTTTAAAGAGAGAACACATATAACTACTCAAATGAAGGAAAACAACAGATTTTGTCATGACTCTACAAAGCAGGAAAGTTAAAAAACCACACGAGGAGCAGATTGGTACAGTTGTTGTGGGTGAAGGGTGTCTTATACTTCAGTGACATCCCACTACATCAGCAGCAGGCAGGGATAAATCATAATGCTCCTGAACATTTTAATTCATTAAAAATTCCTGTTACATGAAAGACTCCTTTTTGCATAAATCAAGAACCATCAATGCAGAACAGTGGGTCAGAGCTTTGGTAAACTGCACAAAGATAACTGATTCATGCAATTACCAAACTGTACAGGCTGAACTAATTGGTGATAGAATGATGACAGGACAAAAATCCAGGCACTCAAATGTGAATATTTAGAGATGCCATTAACTCTACAGAGAACCAGAGATGTGCACAGCTAGTGAACAAACTCACATCCAAATAGAGAACACAAACAAAGAAGTCACAAGGATATTTAAGAAGGAAGAGGAAGGAAAGCATGAAAATTTACTGAGAATTCAGCAAAGAAGGACATAAAAAGCAGAAGAGATGAAGAAAATTCAAAGACCCATGGTTATTGAGGGGGGGGAAAAAAGATAGTCATGAATTCCCTTTACATGGGACCACATTCAAAAATTCTGACAAGTCATTAAGCAAAGGATGGCAGACAAGAAAAAAGCCCCCATACTGAGAAAGAAATCAGTGCCTCAGAGATCTTTGCATGTATGGGACAGCAGTGAAGTGCAAAAAGAGCAAAAAATTAAATAGACTGTGAAGTTCAGATTAACACCAGATGCAAAGACAGAGTAGCAGAACAGAGTAAGAAAGAGAACACAAATGAACAGCAGGCTTCAATGTGTGTGAAAGGCAAAAAGACCTCTTCAGAAGGGTACATAAAGAGATAGAGAGGTAACAGAACCAAAATTTTGACTCTGATGACATAATCGCAATAACATGAGGCCAAGTAAATTAAGATAGAATATCAAGTTAGAAGTTGATAAAGTGAAAGTTCAGGTAATACAGATTTCAGGAAAACAATTTGCAGAATTAAGACTTATTGCCCCAGCACATTAAACCTAAATTACAGATGATTCTTATGAGAGACACACCAATAAAAACTGTGTGGCCAATGCCCTACTTGCATCCATGCAATGAAGGACTAGACTTTTGAAGCAAGACACGAACTGAGAGGCTTAGAGACAATAATTTATAAAGTAGTCCTAGCTTGACTGTATGATGCTTTTATCCCCATTCATCTGTTTAGTTCGGAAATAAGCTTTGTACCTTTAAGCCTGAATCTCAGATCAAGCGCTGGAACCAACCTCGTTATTGGCCTCACCTGTGCTGGAACCAACCAGAACCCTATAAAAAGCTCTCACCACAAGGTTCCTTCAGCTGCTGCTGTAGGAGGCTCCTGTTCTGCTTGTCCTGGGTTCCTGCTGAAGCCAAAGGTATTTTTTGGGACTATTCTGCTATTGTTTGATCTGAGGGACACCAGGACCATCACTCAGGGGCCCCCAAGCTGCACTGCAGCCAGGGCACTGGGCTTGAGACTGAGAGAAAAGCTGAGGGCACACCCACTGAAAGGACTTTTTTGAGTTTGTCATTACTCCAGAACAGCAAGAGGGTTTATTGTGTAGATTTGGTCATTCTTTATGCTTGTGGGTGTTTTTGTTTTGTTAAATAAATAGTTTTTTCCACTTTTCTCCAAGAAAATCTATTTCCTGAACCAGGTGGGGGAGGGGTGGCTTAAATCTGTCTTTTGGAGGGACCCCTTTTGGAGGTTTCCTCCCAAATTTGTCCTAAACCAGAACAAGTACCCACTCCTAAGACAATAAACAAAGCTAGTATTTCTTTTGATTTGTTTCAATATCACACATTAAATAGCAAAATTTCAGAAAGCAGCATATGATAGGTATCAGAAAGGCAAATGCATTCATTAAAAATTAAAAGAAAGAGAATAATTGAAAGAATAATTGCTCACAATGAAAGAACTGTTATGTGATATACTAAAGCAAAACCCTTCATGATAAAATCAGTACAGATTACCAAGTGAGAACTGTTATCTATTTTTGCAGTTGCCACCATAGGAAATGACCAGTGTTCGTTATTCTGTGCATAGATTCTGCTCGTTCACTGGGGAGCCTGGAAAGCATGCAGGACTGAGCAGGAGTCAGTGATGTACCACAGGGGAAAAAAATCATGCTAGAGCAGAGGAGTCTCTGTCTCTGAGCACCCCAGTCTCTGAGAGAAAAGGAGTGGAGCCAATAAGAGGAGAGAGCAGGGAAAATAGAACCTCCAAACCAGGTGGCAGGGATACTTTGAGGCAAAAAGACAGTGCTGAAAATAGGCAGAGAAACAGATCAAAATCATTTGTTTTTACTTATAACATGAAACAGTAAATCATGCCTTTTATCATTTTCTCCTACATGACGATCATCTGTGATTACACACCCAAACAGTAGTCTTTGGATCCCCATTTGCAGTGGAGTGACATGGAAAAGGCATGGCCTGGGGTAAAACAGAAGCCAGCTTGAGAGCTGGCATCCCTGTGAGGAGTGCTGTGACAACCCCACCAGCAATGGGAGCTGAGAGGGGGCATGGTTCCTGTTATAGCCTGTCCCTGAAGGTGAGGGTAACTCAGGTTCTTGTTAATAGATGCCTTGGAGCAGATTAGAGTGAAATGACACTGAATGATTGGTGTCTATTGTTGCAGCCTATTTTAACACTTATGTATGGTTTGTATCCCATTTCTCCCTAAGTAGTTGGTTTGCTCCTGTTCTCCTATGTTATCAGTTTGTCCCTGCCAATCAACCTGTGAGTTTCCTCCCCTGCTGGAATTGTATCTTCCCCTTGAATGTCAATCCTCCCCTTTTCTCACCTCCCTTTCCTGGAAATCCCCTTCTCACGGTTGTTAGTCCCCTTTCCCCTCCCTGAAATTCCCCTCATATTTGAGGCCCCATTGAACTGTTTGAATTGTGTCCCTCCTCCTGATCTGCCCCATTAGCCTGCTGAATGTCACTCCACTCTGAACTCCACCCTCAGTCCTCCCCTTCTCCTTCCCCATTGGTCCTAGTATTGTTCCTCCTCCTTGTACCACCTCCCTTTATAATCCCCCGTACGCTGTTTCTGGGCCTTTTTGGTCCCTGAACCCTCCTGTGGAATAAACCTGACAGAACTCATACCAAAGGCCTCCCTCTCCTCCTTGCCCCCACTGGCATGGGTTGTAGAGTGTGTGGCTCTGTCCAAGGGATTTATTCCTGACCAGGACATCCATACCCTGGCACAGTGAGCTCCTGGGCAGCTCCAGCTGTGCCAGTTTATAAATAAATATATATTTATGCATATATAGGTTTTACTTTGCCCAGCCATGATCGATGGCCCTGATGAGCCAGACCACCCTTGGCCCCATGTCCCAGGCTGGTCTTGGCCCATCCCAATCTTCAGGGAGGTGCCCAATGCCTGGGCTGTGGCTGCTCCAGTGCCCCTGGTTGCCCAGTCCCTGTCTGCAGAGGTGGGACATGCCCTGCCTGCCTCTCTGCCACCATCCACCTGGGGAGCCCCTGCCACTCCCAACACTCATCCCCAGGGAGCCACCACTGGTAATGTGCTTGGGCCACCATGCAGGCAAAACAAAATCTTATAGGTCCTGTATCCAGGTACCCACCAGGCTTTCCATACTGCAAGTTAAGCAGAGTGAGGACACAGCCTGGAGCCCTCGCACACAGTAGCTCAACTGCTGAGCTGTCATCCCTGACAACCCCATTGGTGACAAGTGCAAACAGAGCAGAAGGACAGTTCTAACCACATGGAGGTGCACTCTAAGGCCCGTTTTATTTACCACAACCAGTGAAAATGCCACTCAGGTGGGAAAATTCAAGCTATGTGTTCGAGGAGAGGGAACTGTTCAGGCATAGCTTAAATACCTGTGACTACAGATCATTTTTAAAGGCTATTGCCTGTTACTCAGTCTGCAATGTTAGGTATTTGGTGCATGATACACAACACAGGTATGTGCTTACCAAGTTATGCAAAGCAGCCTTACACCACAAAATAAATAGCAACTAAGAGCATGAGATCTTCTGCCAGCTGGTACTTTTTCTGCCCTTCTATAACTCATAAATATAAAATATAAAGCTAAGGGACTGTTCTACGATGCCGCCAGGGCAAGGGGATAGAAAGAGTCTAGTAACAAATCTTCCAGAGGAAATGTGAGTACATGTTCACGTTTGTTGTGTTGGGCACTTGCACAGTCACCTCACCTGTCTCTTCAAACAGCAGGGTTTCACACAAGCCAAATGTGTAGAACTTTTTCCCCTATATTCTCATATCATAATATCCACACTAATGAAAGCAGAAAATCTCCTATTAAATCAGAGCCACTCAGAAACAGGGCAAGAGAGAAGGACTGTACAGAAGCTGATAGTGGAATTCATCTTCCCTAAATGTAGAGATAGAGGTTATACATGTCCTCTTAACTACTTGCTTACTCTGCTCTTACAGCTATAGACAGCTATCTCTGGATGAGGTAACTGCCCTGGAGGCCCCTATTTCTTCCTAGGGATTTCAGGGGGAACCTTATAGCTAGTTTAGAGTACAAACTAGCCTCTTTTCAAAATAAAGAAGCAGCAAAATCCAACTTTCCCAATGCCAGTCAGAAGAACAAGCCAATTAAAATTTATTATCTACTTCCAAATGAAAGGTGGAAAAGTAAAAATTTACAAGACCACAAAATGGCCAAAGTTGGAAGAGACCTCTGGAGGTGATCTTGTCCAGCCCCTTGCTCAAGCAGGTTGCCCAGGATCATGTGGCTTTGTAATATCTCCAAGAATGGAGACTTTACCTCTTCTCTGGGAAACCAGAGCCACTGCTCAGTCACCCTCACAGTTAAGAAGCGTTTCCGGATGTTCAGGTGAAAACAGCCTATGGCATCTTTCTTGTATTCCAAGAGATAATCATTAAAAAGCACAGGCCCACACCTTTGTGACAAACTCCCTGTAAAAAAATAATGGCCTTGATGAAACAGGGTAGAATTTGATCAAGCCTCAATTTTTTTTCCTTCACTGCCTACTGCACTGATGTATCACAGCTGATTGTTAGAAATGCTTGAGGCAGCTTGTGGGGTTCATGGGGAGTTCATGCCATAGTAATTTATAAGACTGGTTATGAAAGAAATTTTGCACCAAGAAGAGGTTGAGTAAAACAGGACAAATGGCCTGATTAAAGAAAACAAGTAAAATCAAAACAAACTCTCGGGGAAAGGAAAGAGACCATATTTACTGTACATGCTCTATAACAGAATGAATTTGATAGCAAGTGAAGGTAGATCACTTTAACAGGAAAAACAGTACATTTATATTTACAAAGTCTCCTATAAGAGGCAACCCAGTATTAAATTTGTATTTTCATTGGCAAAAAAGATGGTAGCATGACTGAGAAAAATAGTAGGAAAAGAGAATAGTAGGATTTAAGGTGTTTTTCTGAAGTTCACTTTAATTTACTCTTTAGCAATAAGAAGGCACATCTTCAGAAAGTCATGATTAAGAAAGGGATCCACATCTACCAACTAATAAAAAACTCCACAATACCTTGGGAACTGCTGCCTCAGTAGGACTACTGGTAGATAATTTTTCAAAAAATATGTTTCCAAACAAGTCACCAAGTTTCAAGGGCTTGATGGAATACTTTAACTTAATCTTGTACAGAAATGAGATATTTCTTAAAACAGGCTTGCAAATTTTAGATATGACCTTTATTTCCCAATAGCAACTAACTCTGCTTTGAGGAGTGCACAGATCCACTCCTGAAACACTTCTGCCTTACAGGTCCATTTTGACAAGCTATAAGGTAGGAGCTTAGCATGTGGTTGTAATGGTCAGCTTGAGTGATATTCAGATAGAGATCAGATCAGTACTGGAACAGCTCTTCTTTTGCTGTTTATGAAGTCCTTTGTCAAGAAGCAGCTGAGAGCTGTTAGCTGATAGCTTTTTTTAAAAAACCCCAAATATCTAAGCAAAAAAACTGGATATCAAAGAGCTCTAACCATGGAAAATGGACCCCACAACTTAAGGAGGACAATAAAACTGATGAAAGAGATGGAAGGAATGTCTTTTGAGGAGCAGACAAGGACTCTGGGTTTGCATAGTTGGAGGAGAAGGAGGTTGAGTGGAGAACTCATTGTTCTCTGCGGCTTCCTGAGGAGGGGCAGGGGAGAGAAGGTGCTGAGCTCTTCTCCCTGGCACCCAGTGACAGGACAGATGGGAAAGGTTCAAAGCTGTCCCAGAGGAGGTTTCTACTGGACATAAGTTAAGCATTTTTATTTTACAGAGAGTGTGGTCAACCACAGAAGCAGACTTTCTAGAGAGGTAGTTGATGCCCCAAGCCTGTCAGTGTTAAAGAGGCACTTGGACAATGTCCTTAATAATATGTTTTAACTTTTAATCAGCCTGGAGTGGTCAGGCAGTTGGACAAGATGAGCATTATAGATCACTCAAACTTAAAATATTCTATTATATTCTATTCTATTCCAAAAAAAGCATTCTTCAGACAATCCACCAGTCTGATGTGAATAGAACATGAGACAAAAAGCAATAGGTGACAAAGTAAATTTAAAATATCCCAGCAGAAGATGAAGCAAGAACAAAGCAGTAGCCAGTCCTCAAAAGGAAGACTTCCTGTTTTTTTGCAGCATCTTTGTAAATAAACACAGGCTTTTCACCAAGACACTGAAGATATTACTCCCAAAATGAACTCTTGAACTCTCATGGTTAAGGAATAGTGTTCCCCTGAAAACACCCCAAACCATGTGCTGCTCATTTACTTCCTCCTCCCACTTCCTCTCCCTCTGCAAAGGGCTGAAGAGGAGAATTGGAGGCACAAAAGTTAAATATCACTGATTGAGATAGGAAAAATTTACTAGAAACAACGATGAGGTAAGAAATGAACAGTAACAACAACAATATTAATAATAGAGTGTATAAGAGAGGTGAACAATTCACACACAAGAGTTCACTATGCAGAATCTGGCACCACCCTGACCACTCACCCTTGAGAGCTGGGTTACTTGGTCCCAGGGTCAAGAAGAACGCCATGTGTTCTGTGGAGTGGCACAAGGTTGATCTTAAATCTTAATTTAGTTGGACATGAGAGTTCTGTAATAGAATTTTAATATGAATAATCTGTGCCTTTCAGCTCAACAGATCCTGAAATTTTCCCAAATGTGGAAGCAAAACCAAAATGAAATAAAATATGCATGCAGTAGGACAGAAGATATCTGTGGGAAAATGTCATTCTCAGTTCAATGATCAAAGTGGAAGCAAAGCATGGAGGTGCTGAAGACCTAGACTAGTGTCATGAGAAAACAGCTTTTAATGGAGACAAAAATTTCAATTAAAATGTTTACAGTCGCAGCATTTTGCTTTTCATTGTTGCATGACAACCCAATATTTGTTCAAATAGCAGTGATAAGCCAATTCCACAGCTTCAAAGAAGCACAAGTGAACAAATTCAAATAATACTATAGAAAAAAACCTATGATCACCTCAGTTAAAGAAGATTGGATCCCCCTGGATCACTATGTGAACACTCAAGGTATTGACACAGAAATTCTAAAACTGATAGAACTGGGTTTAATGCATTGCTTTCAGGTTTTTTTTTCCTGTAGTTATTATCTAATTAGAGATGGGATATGTGAGTTTCCCTAAGTTTTTACACTGCACATTCTGTTCATAGTGGAATTCCCAGTAATTGATATAAACCTGCTTCAGCCCTGAATTGTTATCAGCTACAGCCTGGTGCAATTCTGGTTTAAGCTCATAACAATCTAATATACTTTTGCAACACCAATCAACATCACTATACAATGTGAAGGGTAAAAGGCAAAATGTCAAGGCTATTGTTTCTGGCAAAAAAAACAGAACTTCAATATTTTCTCTCAAGATTAGATGAACTGATATAGACTGGAGAGGAGGTGTTCTACAACATGAGAAATCCAGTGGTTCAAAATTGGAGGTAGTCTGAAGAGGTCAGCAAAGAACAAATATCAGGCAGTCACATTTAAACACAAGTAGACTACAGCCAACTTCTGTGTCATTTATGGAATTTGCCTTTCACCTGCAGGCCTCAGTGCTCACAGGACCTTCCCTTTCCTCCTGTAGGAACCATGAAAAGATGTGGTAGCTCACTCACTTCTGCTTAACTGAAGTCTGCCAAAAAACAAGACCTGACCAATGTGCCATCTTGGACTCAGCTGAACAGATGCTCATGATTGATTGGGTGCTTCACATGTCAGAGTCAACAAAAGGCAAGATCAATGAGAAAATAAAAAAAAAACCTGAGATCAGCTAAATGTTGTACTCCATGACAAAAACCAGAAGTCTTAAGATGCGCAACCAGCCTGGAAAGAAACTGTTTTGCTCATTCAGCATAACCACTTAATTTTGAAATACACTTAATTTGATTGTATGTATCCACATCATGGTCCATAAATTTCCTGGCTTGAAATGGGTCTGTCTATTCTATATAGGTATCTCTTTATTAATAGCATTATAAAGATTGTGATTATTGTCTTCACAGTGCAAATCAAAACCTCATGTTTACAATAACACTACAATGTTAAAATCTTTGACTTCTAAAACCCATGTCTTTTATCCAAATTAGTGATTCTCTCTACCCAATAGGTCAGAAAAGGTCTTACTCACAAAGAAAATTCAGATAACTGAAGAGGGATGCAGGTGTTCTCTAAATTAAATTACACTGATTTTATATCTTGTCATGACTACAGGGGTTTAAAATTACTCTTAGAAGAAGAGTCTTAAGATTACTCTTCTTTGCATAATTTTGTCTGCATTTACTGCATAACTGTGGCTGCTACTAAGAAATATTCTTTCACCAATAGATATTTTAAATTATAAGCAAGTCAAGAACTAAAAATATAGGTTTTTGATAAAAGCCCAAACATTACACATAGTAAAACCATTTTTTTATTCTTGGAAATTGAATTTACATTGATTAGAAGTTTGGGGTTTCAGTTTTATTTTACTTTCCTGGCATTTCTAAAACTGATTTAGGAACATCAAAAAGCCTACCAAAATCTATCAAGTAATTAATACAAATGAAGAACAGAAAATTACTAAATATGCTACTTGGACACTTAGTTAGCAGTTATTATACACCGCCCCCCTCCCCCCCATCTAAAAAAAAAGTTATTATTGTATTGATAATGTAGAGATTTTTTTCACTTTCAAAATTTAAGTGATCTTAAATTTTTTTAAGGCTGCTGCACTATGTTAAACACACATATTTCCAGCTCCAGTAGAAGGACAAAATCTAGGAGAACAGGATGATAACATCCAAGGATCCAAGATTTTGATCAAGCAGTTCTAAACAACAATCAGCTATTGCATGTTTTCCCTTTCTTTGAGCAAATTTTTAAAAGCCAAAGAAATAAAGATGACTTTTACAAGGAACAGTCACAGCCATTTACAAAATAAACACAAATTGCCCTTGTTACTATAAAAGATTTCACATGATAAATCTGCATTTTAAACTAAGATATCAGACTATATTGTGTTACTGTCCTGATCCAGCTTTCATATTTATATGGGCTGGGATCCCTCTGACCTCCTGATATTTACAGTATTCTCATAACATATGCCCAAATGGAATCCACAGCCCCTAAAATTTACTGCTTCCTCTCATATTAAATTATTTTACCTCAGATGGTTTTTGGATGATCTGGTGGCCTTTTGAGAGAAGTTCCTGCAGAAACAATACAACAAAACCGCACATTCTAATATAAAGTACAGTAAAAATGTACAAAATCTTACATAGAAGGAGGAAGCACTAGCAGAAAGGCAACATTTCACCCAAGATTCCAGCTGTTTGAACTTTTCATGGTGAATGAGAGTTTAATTTCTTACAGAACTGTTCTCTCTTCTTTTTCCCTCACTCTTCCCAAGGTACCACTACAAACTCTTAAATTTCTCCTATTTCTTCCAAGCAGGGACATGATGGAAACCAGAACATGAGGTTTGGAGAATATGGATTATTGCCTGCCTATCAACAACCAGCTGCCCTTGGTGTTTTGATTGTGCAATGTCATGATCTCAAAATATGAAATTCAAGCTTTTTTCTATATTCTGATATTTCCTTTCTTTAACCTATTAGTAGGTTAAAGTGTCCTGTAGCAAATGTGTGTGACTTAGATTAGTAATGATTCTTCTGCTTGGAGAAATTACTTCCATCCTTTCAGACTACCTGTGTCATCTGGAAACAAAGCCAGTGACTAAATACAGACTATTAGTAACCAAAATTTGTGTTTTTTAAAGGAGCTGGTGAACCAAAACAGTTTTATAATGTTTGAGATTAAAAAGATATAGAAAAAATAAGAAGTACTTTTTTTCTCCAAATATTTCTGAGATAGCAAAAAAATCAAGAAAACACATTTTCCTTATATCTCTGTAGGAGCATTGTCTGAGTATTACTTCAGAACAAAGAAAGAATTTGCTAATTTCATTCATTTTCAGTATAGGAGCAAGGTTCTGTTCCTGCTGGCTCACATGGTACATCTACAAAGGTATTGGGGGAAAGAATAAACCACACACAATCTACCTCATTAGTTATTCATTTAAAAATCAAAGAAATGCTGACTTACAGAGGGACAAAAAGAATTAAATGGCAGCTAATGGAACACAGAGAACTTTGGCAGTCTGCTTGAGCAACTGAAGACCACTAGAAATACTTTTATTACATTTTTTTTTTTTAAATATTTTCCTCCGGGAAAAGCTAATAACAGTTAATTACGTCCAAGATATTTGGAAAACAAAATTTGCACTGCAGTTCCACATATTAAAACTTAATATAGGAAGCATAGTCCACCTGGTGCAATTTTTCAGGGACAAGTATGTTGGAAAACAAAACGAATTCTCAAATAGGTTTTGGAATGAAATCATGGTTTACTTCACCCATTAGTTTCAAGACACCTGTATTTCTATCAATCAGTGTTTCTGAGGGCTCATCAGAGAAGACAGAAATACCTTCCAGAAGTTCTAATGGGAACCTGGCAGAAGTGAAAAGCTGTTGAACCACAAACACACTTGAAACCATGAACCAGCATTAATATAAAAGCAGATTTTTACTTAATTAAAATCAAATTTGGCAGAGAAGATTGTGGTTTTCATCTTGGAACATAGTACTTTGCACCAGGTGAAATTTTCTAGCTGAGGCTAAGTAGGAGATAAGGTGAGATAAGCTTTTAAACTGACCGTTAATTCAGAGAGTTCTTGCAAATCACAGACAACCATGAAATTGGGGCCTACTTTGTATTCACAGGCAAATACCTCATTGCAGAAAAACTAGAAAATATGACTATGTAGAACTGCACCAAATACCACAAACACAATTAAATTTCTTGTTCTGTTTATCAATATCCTCTAAGGGAAAAACAGCAACAACAGAACTATTGGAACAGTTGCAGAGAGATGGAAAAAACACCCCAACATAATTATCTGGATAATTTGGGTGTTTCTCTTCTCTTTGTCAAAAGTAATTACTTAATCACTTTTCAGGCTGATACAGTATTCCAATTTTACCAGCATTATTTTCCTATCAGAGAGTGAACATATTGATGAGTATATTTAAAACACTAAATATTCTTTATGTTCTAATGTTCAATTAGGAGTAAAACATCTAAGCTAACTTCAAAGAAGGAGACTACTGCATATGACCATGTTTTCTAAATTGCTGCACATTGGAATGCTTAACTGTTAGCAGAGAAGGAGACTGACTCTCTTTGAAGAGATACACTAACTTCATTAAAAAGACTGCTGCCTATAGACATGGCTAATAAAAATGAGTTTACATCTGGTAAGGCTGTTGAATGCAGAACCCTATCCCACCCATACCTTGCCTGCACTGCATATATAGATATGGGCATATATGTACCTTGGCACAGATTTATTTACTTTTATATGAAATGCATATGTTCACATATGCATCTGTTAACACATGAACTGGGTGCCAGAAATTCCTCCCATTCTGTTTTCTTAACGTGCAACAAATGCTAAAATAATACAGAGGTGAAAAAAAAAAAGAATAAGAACTTACAGAAATCTGAAAATATAAATATATATTAGTCTGGAGATTTTCCTCTCTACAAAGCCAGGACTGAAGTAATTTTTCTATCCTTCCTACAATAAGATTTTCTAACAATTGCTTACATGTCTTCCAACTTTTACCTGTCTATATTGAAGTATTTCTTATGCTTGTTTTTCAGAAGTGAGTGAGTCGCTCAGAAATTAAAAAATATGGTGGAACCACCATGGTAGAACTTTTTAAGGATATTTTTTAAGGCTCCTCTGTTCTTTCAGCAGGAGTTTCACATGGATCACCTCCAATAATGGGGTTTTTTTTGTTCTGAATGTCCACCAGAAGTAGTTGATAGGCCTTGAATGTTTCCATTTGTATGTGCCCAGTGGTTTGATAGCTAAACCTATAAAACTATCCTCTGTGCTCAGATGTATACAAAGCCTGAGGGACAAGTAGGAATTTCCCTGGAATTGCATCTGCCATGGCACAGTACCTGCTGCAGTGGCAGAACGACTCAGTGGGTGCTCGAATAGAACCCAGGAAAAAGAGAGGTGGAAAAAGAAGCAGACTATTTTAGAGCAAATAAGAAAGGCAGAAAGTGAGATGCAAGACCAGAACAGATGCTGGAGGTGTGTGACAATGTGATAAGAAAGTAAATGAGCAGCAAGGAGTTGCAGAGCTGAGAGATAAAAGCAAGATTATCCCTCAGCTCTGAATATTTTCTGTGACACTCAATATACCTCTGAGCCAAACATTTTTCTCACTACAGATGATCAGTGCACAGACTCTTTTAAATGTCTGTTTGCAAACTGATTTTCTCCACTCCCAGGCTCTGATCTGAAAAAGTGCAAAGTACTTTACAACTATGGAGGGCCATGAAAACTGTGTTCTGAGCAGAGGAGCTGCTTTCAGGGAAACAGATGTCCAACTTCCACAACTTCGTTTGTCTGGGAACTGAGAATCTAAACATCCTTCTTTTGTGGGTTTGTTTTTTTGGTTTGGGTTTTTTGTTCCAAAAAAATAAGAAATCGCCCCCAGTTCCATCTGTCAAATGGCCCAGAATTTATACCTAGGACTTACCTCCAGATGTGCCAAATATTCTTCTCTATCTTCTTCATAAATCTTGTTAGTAAGTAACTTGTTCTTAGAAAGTGTTAAAATACAACCAGAATGGAGAGATGAAGATCTTGATCACACAAGGTTTTCTGAATCAGCAGTGAGATCCTTTGAATACATTATACAGGCTACCACCCTGAAAGTCCTTACTGTTAGAATGTGTTGTTTTGCTGTTTCACAGTATGGAAGGCACATTGTATGAAATTCACCAGCTGCTTTAATTTGAGAAATGTATGCTATAATCACAGTATCAGTTTACTCATTTTTATAACAATTTTCTATTTCACATGCTTTACAATTTGATGTGATTGGATTTGCTCAAAAATGTTCCTCCTTTATTTGTCAGCTTTATTGTATCACTTCAGTTAAAAGAAAAGAAAGAGGGGAACCTTGCTCTGACTTAGCACATGACTGCTGACCTTTATGATGTATAAAGTTTTTTTAAAACAACCAAAAAAAAACCCCAAAAAAACCCACCTAAAATGGAAACTTTCCCTGTGACCTCATGGCATATATAAATAGGCATACAAGAAGGGTGAATACAAAGAATTAGTTATGTATATAATTATCACTTCATCAGCTGTGACTGTAATCCTGGCAGGAGGGAAGAGGAAAAGAATAAATCACTGGATATCAATGTTTCAGCTGGCAGCCCTTCTGTATAGAAATGACACACTCTCTCTAGGTTCCACCGCAGGACCTTTGCCCAGAACCTAAGCCATACAAGTGAGCCTCTTTGTCCTACACCATCTTCATTCTCTGGACTCCCAGAGTCAGTTTTTTTGTTGTAAACAGCACTCTGGAGAAGCAGGTAGCTTATAAAAAGAGCAGTGACTTCAGCAAAATGCTTCAGCTAAAGCAAAAACACTTTTTTAAAGCAATTTTGGGGTTTGCTTTTATGTCTGTATAATAGAGACCTACCTAATGATAATAAAGAGCTATCTAATTATATCACTGCAGTCAGAAGAACACAATAAATCTAGTATCAGGAAGCACTATAGCAAAAGCCTCTCAAAGCTTTCTCAACCCCTTCCTGAAACACTATTCAATCAACTAAAGCATTATTGTGACTTACCCTTCAAAGTAAAAACACTTCCTCTTTTACTCTCAGTAAGAAAATATGTGAGCTTCATTAGGAAACAATTAGCATTTGAGTTAAAGATGAAAGCTGCTAGCTGAAAAAATGTACAAGGGTTGAAATGGGCTTTAGTGAATAAAGTAACAGCTTTTGAGGGATAGTGTGAGATATTTAGATGTTCTGATGTTGATATTGCATTTAATCCACTTCCCTACAGATTCTTCTAATTTAAATCTGAGCAGACTTGTATACTCCCAAACTTTCCCCCTATGCTGAGACATATGCCTCTGAAAAGGTGAAAACATCCATATTCCTCCTTCTCAGGTCTACATCTTCCTATTGCTATATGTCTAATTTCAGACATCTAAGTATTCCTCTGTTGTATATTAATCATTCAGCAGAAAGGACTCAAAGTGGTCTAATTAATCCAGAATATCAAAGCTACCACATCAGAGAGATGCATCATAACGTAGAACCTTTTCATATGCTACTTCCTGAAGATTAAATAATTTGTTTAGAAGAAAATGAGTTTATGTGGATATTCCTCTCTATTCCCAAAGTAATAGTGTACATGTAAAACAAATGTAGCTTTATGCACACTTTTATGCTTTTTCCTTGTTATTACTATTGTGTCAATATGTGTTTCTATGTGCTTGTCAAGATAAGAGGTTAGCTCTGATTATTTGAAGGTTTTGCTTAATTGATTTACTGATACATAGCTAAATTCTCTTCTGGCTTAAACTAGAACAGCAGCACTGCGTTTGATACAGGCATTTAGGGGGTCAGCAGAGTTTATTGGTCAAATTCAGCTTTCAGTTGCTATCAATTGAGAGAGACTTAATTGATTTCAGCTAATGTATTGCAGAGTTGCACTTGTACATTTGGGGGCCAAATTTAGGCCAAGGACAGTAAGGACTGCAGCCACAAAATTATTGTGACAGAGACAGAGGATTTAAATTCAGCAGTTACGGGGCAGGTGATAAGCAGAACAAGGCAAGACCAGGCTGGGTAACTAACCTGTCAAAAAAGCAACCACAGTTACCCTGTATTTGGGTTACTGGTAGGTTGATCCCAGTTATAAATTTCTAGTACTACCTGGTATATTAAGCTGTTGAGAAGTATTTTGTGTTGTAACTGCAGCACAGGTATATCCCAGGTTGTAAGATTATGAAAAAACCCCCATTGGTTGACCAGTCACCTACTGCTGATAACATTTTTTCAAATTAATTCCAAATAGTTTGTTACAGCAGTTCCATCTCTAAGAGAGAGCTTACCACTTTCCCATGGTGTCATTTACAAAACAGCATGAAAATAACAGCCTCCAGGTGCTGTGAATTTCAAGCTGCTCCTTGTGTGATAAGTGCCATCAAGATTCCATCGTTTAGTTTTGGCAATCCTGTATTTAACCATGTTGTTGAGTGTGCTGAAAGAAAAATCTGAAAGGGTTTTTCTCAGTGTTCATGTGAGTGTTGCTAGAGAGATTACAGAATGACTATTTTTCAGATTTCCTTTGAAGTACACTTGTTATTTGGTCTGTTTTCTTACACAAGCGCTGTTTCTTGGTTGCACTTTAACCTTAGCTGAGAGCAGGGAACCGTCTTCCAAAGATGCACAACAAGTGTGTGCAGACTTTCTAAGAGTGACATATTTTGAAGCTGGTTTCAGATTTTTAAATGGTACTGCAGCATAGTCATAACGAGGAAAGATGATCCTGTGCTTGGAAAACATGCTCAAATGTAGTTTTATAGGAACAGATTCTCTGTTTAACATGAAATTACATCTTTTAAATTCACAATCAGTTTTTAGGATCCCACTCTGCATTAATTTCTATTTTCTTCTTGAATTAAAAAGACACAAGTATCAGTAAGCTTTGTAGAATCAAAATCTCTGCTTTTCCATTCATAATCATAACAATGATTTTACCAAAATCTCAACATGATGCCCACTCAGTTTAGTGGAGACTGATTATGGTTGTTTGACCTTGGCTGGATTGCAGGTACCCACCAAAGCTGCTCCATCACCTACTTCTGCAACTGGACAGGGGAGAGAAAATATAGCAAAAGACCCATGAGCTGGGATTAGGGGAAGGAGAGATCACTCACCAATTACTCTCATGGGCAAAACAGACTTCACTTCGGTAAATTAATTGAATTTATTACCAGTCAAAATCAATGCAGGATGACAAGAAGTAAAACAAATCTTAAAAACACCTTTCCCCACAACCCCTCCCTTCTTTCCAGGCTCTGCCACCTCCACCCCAGCAGCACAAGGGAGACAGAGAATGGGAGTTAGGGTTAGTTCATCATAGGTTGTTTCTGCTGATGCTCAGGGAGGGAAGTCCTTCCTCCATTCCAGTGTGGAGTGCCTCCCATGGAAGACAGCTCTTCATTAACTGGTTCAGCATGGGTTCCCTCTCCATGGGTCTGCAGGTCCCTGCCAGGACCCTGCTCCAGTACAGGCCTTCCACATGTTCACAGCCTCCTCTCAGGCATCCACCCTCTCAAGCATGAGAGCCCTCCATGGGCTGCAGGTGGATCTCTGCATCCCCATGGACCTCCAAGGGCTGCAGGGGCACAGCTGCCTCACCGTGGGCTGCACCACAGGCTGCAGGGGAATCTCAGCTCCAGTGCCTGGAGCACCTCCTGCCCCTCCTTCTGCACTGACCTTGGTGCCTGCAGAGTTGTCCCTCTCAGGTATTCTCACTCCTCTCTGGCTGCTGGCTACTATTTCTTCTTCACAACAACCTGTTTTTTCGTTCGTAAATATGCTATCACCAAGGTTCTACTTCTGTTGTTGATTGACTCAGCCTTGGCCAGAGACAGAAGATCCATCCTGGAGCTGGTTGGCATTGGCTCTGCCAGACATAGCAGAACTTTCTGGCAGCTTCTCACAGAAACCACCCCTGTAGGCCCCTGCTACCAAAACCTGGCCATGCAAACCCAGTACATGGATGGAGAATACCAGCAAGCACAGAACACTCTGGGAAGCCATTTGGCTTTCGGTCAGTAAAAAGGCAGAGCTTTTGGGAGCAGAGAACAGGGGACAAGCCAAGACCTACAGGCAGTCCCATTACTGGCCTTGGTGAGGGGGAACCAGCCCATGGCACCTGAGAAGGGCTATGACAGAGAGGTCCCATTGATGGCCTAGTGATCATCTAATAAATGCAGGTGGGTGACTTGAGACAAGTCAAGGGTCACCCCATAAAATCATAACAATTCAAAATAACCACCTTTCTCAAGGAAGAGCTTAAATGAAGTCCTGGGCTATCAGAACAATGGGAAAAGCCCCAAGGCAGGCTAGGCAGGGACAGTCAGGGCTAACAGTGCCCTCAGATGTCATACAGCAGCCAAAATAATTAATGTCTTAGATATTATAACTATGCTTATGCTATGGTTTTTGTGTTTGGTTTAATATTACTTAAGCCAGGTATTAGTCTTCCATTCAAGGTCCAAATATTATTTTAATGCACAAATCCTAAGTCCAAAAAGCTACCATTCACAGATATTTGAGACAAGTGTTTAATCTACAGATGGATTAAGTAAGAACAAATGCAGTTTAGTCCCTAAACTTAAAACACATCAAAAGCATACCCCTTTATATAGTATACAGTGTTACAACCACCTGTAACAGTGGCATCTCTTGCACCTTAAACTTAGCATGTAAAATGAAAATTACTTGATCAGACAAAAAGTCTGCTTCTAGCAGATGGAAAAATGTCCTGTACCTCATATTTCTGAGCCAGTGAAACTGGTGAAACCCAGTAAAAGCTATCTCAGCTAAAGAGTTGCCATTGAGAGCTTCCTCATTCCTTCTTTATACACTGTGCCCAGTTGAGGCATCATTTCCAAAAAGTGCTCCAATTAGGAGGTTTGGTAAAGTTTCCAAGTCACATTTCTGCGGGATGACGAAGTCCAGCATAATGACTCTCTGCAACAGACACAGCACATCCATTGATCTATGAATGATGCTTCCTCTCCTGCTTTTCTTTGACCATTACTCATTTATTCAGCAAAGAAAGCACTAGTAACTAGTCTTAGCAACTGCTGTGATTTCAAAATTTGCCACTCCGTGGTTCCAGAGATGAAAATCCCCTTTCTCCTTTCACACTGGGTAGGAAACCTTCCGGTGTCTGTCTCCTGGTGATTTGAGGTTGCTCTGTAAAGCCCGGATACATCTGAGAAGCTGTTTCAGTGGCTTCAGTCACTGCACATTGAAATGGTGGTTGTTATACTCTCTTGTACATGAAGGACACAGAAGTAGCTGCCCTGTTTATATCCACACCATCATATATCACCCATAGACATCTGCAAATTATTTTGTTTTCTGTATAAATGTACACATGTCACTTACCCTGATCTGGTACAAAACTTCCACTAACCATGTGTGGCTTTATGTGTATGACCTAATGATATTTATTATATATTTATTATTTATTGTATCAGCTATTTATTAGTACTTATAGTGTTTTTCCAAAGGTAACTATTGATATTCTTAGTTTTATTGAACCTCTTTAAATAAATATAACTCAAATGTTTCTGAGCATTAAGCAGTGGTGGTTCATCTACAGCAGTGTAAGCCACGGGGGTTCCCCAGAAAGGGAACAGCAGGGGAGTTATGCACCATTCCTAGGCTTCCCCAACCTCACACTGTACACAAAACTTCCTCAAAAATTTAAAAGCACAGGACTGTGATTTAGAGTAACACAATCATGATTTCCTTGCTACCAGAAGCATGAGAAAAGGACAGAGAGCAAAGCAGAGAGAAAGTATGGGTGCATGAAGCCTGCCATGTCTTAAGGCGTCATGGTTAAATTCAGGAGTCTGAAGTTAGATCCAGTGCTCTTCCTAAATGAAATCTGATTTAATCAACTTGATTAAAATTCCTGATTTGGAATACCTGAGGTAAATAACTCAGCTCATGCATTAGAGCTAAACTTACAACAAGAACATTCTAGTTTAGGAAATGGTTTGAGGTAAAAGAAAGCAAGAGAGTAAATCCAGCCTGGAGGAATGTCTCATCCTCACAGTGGTCTGGCAGGTTGCTTCCTGGGGATAGAAGACATTAGCCAGAACTGCAGTACAGGCTTGTGAAATGGAAAAATGGAAGGGAGAAACCAGATAACTTCATAGAAAGTTTCAAGCTTAAAATAGAGTTGTTTTAAACAAGCAGTGTCCTGCAGAGAGCAGAGACTCTGTGTGTGCTTATTTCTGCTTCTAAGACTTCTCTGCTGCCCGCCACAGGAGATCTGTATGAACATGATTGCTAGGGGCTGTAATTTAAAACCCAGAACAATACATTAATAAATCTGACAAAGAACACAATGAGCACAAGTCAGACTTGGGAACTGCAGCAAATGCTGGAAAGCTGATGTGGCTACACAAACTTTGTCTCATGACTGCCTGGATTGCTTTTACATGAGTCACCCGACCTCAGAATGTGGTCCTGCAAGGGCTGGGCTTTCCGATTACCCTTATTAGGGGTTTATTGTTTCTCAGGTTTCACACTGCAGGACTGTCATTCCAGAAAATGACAATGGGTCTGATGGAAGCATCCCCCGAGGGTGGCTACTGATTAATCTTGAGTGCTGTGATAAAATTGCATAAATATTTTGGTTACTAGATGAGCAGGATGCTGATGTGGTGACGACACTTACAGAGCCCTCTAATGTGGTATCAAGAAAACCTAGTATATATTTGTGATCATGTTCTCACTATGTATTAAACATGTCTGCATCAGAACAGTAAAACAGGTCCACAGAACCAAATCACTGTAAAATGGCTAAACTAAAACCAGAAAAAACAATATACTAACTTGAGTCCCAATTTATTGAGGGAGATGAAAAATCACAGTTGCTAGTAAGTAACAAAAAATATCCCTTCAGAATATCAGTTCTACCACTGAATTCTAATCCTAATTTACTCAAGTGCTGTGTTGTCAGACTTCAGATTTCAGCCTATACCATGAGGTTTGAATTCTGAAGCCTGCCTAGATCCTGATCTGAGAATTCAGTTCTAATCCAATTTGACATATTACCAACTTCATGCCTACTTTTCTCCTCACAGAGCCCAAGACTACGTTTTCTTTAATGTCAAAAAGAAAATGTTCTCTTTGAAAATTTCAATTTTATTTCAATAGCTTCTATCTGCTGAAATCTACAGGGCTTCATTTTAAGCTTCATTTTAATTTCTATAGGTATTTAAGAAGTTCTCCTACTCCTATTTTTAAAACAAAATCTATAATCCATTTCTCACTTGCAAATAGATCTACTGTGGGTGAAGCAAGCTTTGGCATGGAAGTGACTACAATCCAGAGGCCACAATTTTTATTAAATGCAGTTTCACATTTTTTTCCACTTCTGGAGCAGATACATGATAAATCAAACCTTTAATCTGGGTGATTGATATGCCAGTTTATACCTTCTCTGCTTTGATCTTTCAGTCCTACCACAGAGAAAATTTGGCCCCATATTTAAAACTTGGAAAATCCCATGGTTATAACATCTGTTTTTTCTCACTTCCCATTCTGAAATAGTTGACTTTTTTGTGGTTCCTTTGAGACATGTAGCCCAGCATCTCCCTTGAACTTTGTTTTCTCTGTGTATTTAGACAACTAAAGCCCATTGCTTCAAGATTTCTCTTATTGCTTAGCAGCAAATCACATGTTAGAGATCTTAATAAATTCAAAATATTTGAGCATGCATTAAAAAAAATTGCAAGTGTGCATGACTTTTAAGTACCTGCTAAAGTCTCATTAAGCTCATGCCTGAAGTAAAATCCACCTAGGTATTTTGCTGAAAAGAGCCCTTTTGGATCAGATCCAATGCACATTGCAGCCAGTCAAAAATTCCCATTGACTTAGTGGGCTCCCAGCCGATTCCTGGGAGGTATGGTGTGTGTGAAGCTCAGCACTTCTGCCAAACTTCAGTTCTTGCTCTGACATGTGTTCTTTAGCTTTTTTACACTGTCTCCTCTCAGCAGAAAAATGTAAAGATTTTAAGGCCTCCCTAAAAGGTCAGAGGAGTTTTTCACCACTTCTTTAAATGCACTCTGGTCAAAACGGAGGCATTTAAAAATCATTCCTTTCATCCTATGGGAAAAATAAAAGTAGATAATTTCAGGTCTAATATGTAATTTTAGGTCTGATAAATGTCATTGCAGCTTTATAATTTTGAGGTTACATTAGTATTTTTACACAAATATTCAGGCTATTCATTACAAATACCATATACATGTATAAACATAGAATACAGACTCACATTATATTACATAGTTATAATCTTCTAATGGTTTAAATAATAAACAAAATATTTTTCTTTTTTCAGAATTACAACTTTAATAAGTTTATTTTTCACTGGAAATTTTAAAATAGAAACATTTTCAGTTATGATTAAAATCGAATTTTTAACTGTTCAATTTTCCATAGAAGAAAAATTTCATTTTTTCTTGCTGATATTTTTCTAGAGTACTTCAGATGATATAGCCTTCTATACTTACTTATCCCTGCAGCCTTTTAGTAGTAAGCATGGAAATCCACTTTTCAACAGCCTCCTTTATTAAAAATACTTATTCATTATGTATATAACCAGTACCAGAATACAAACCCCAACTTGCACAAATGAACCTTCTAAGAGCACAATGCATCAGACATTAATCTTAAATGGGGGCTCACCATTAATCATAGTGTAGCTCAGACTTGGAGATTTATGCTGTGACTATTCTGTTAATTAGTGAGTACAAGTACACATGGCACTTTAACCTTGGCTCGCCTGTTTGAAGCAACTTAGAAACACTAATAAATTCATTCTAAAATAGCCTCACAGTTAAATAAATGTACTTTGTAGACAATGTGACAAGCTAAGCTAAATTCGGCAGAGGAGAGTTCTGGTTTCTGGGAACTGTGTTAATTTTGTAGCAGCTTCATTAAAAATAAAAATTAAGGCTAAAATTTTAAGAAGTCTTAAGAGCAATGAATGTCTGAAGTCTAATAAGCTGTACTGATCCAATGGAGCTGGAGAACCAGTCAGTTAAAGGAGAAAAAAGACAGAAAGACAGAAAGACAGAAAGACAGAAAGACAGACAGAAAGACAGACAGACAGACAGACAGACAGACAGACAGACAGACAGACAGAAAGAAAGAAAGAAAGAAAGAAAGAAAGAAAGAAAGAGAAAAAATTTATACAGGGAGCTATATGTGAAAGATGAAAGGACTGAACTTTCTCCAAGGGAATTTAAATCTCTCTTTCTGTGCCTGGGGTAGTCACTGTACAGGCTTTGGATTGGCCTTTCACCATAGCAAGGATTCAAAGTGTATTTGTCCTGTAAAGACAAAAATTAAAATCATTGTCAGACATCTCCTTCAAACATTTTTCCTCCTCCACCTTCTCTGCCTGCCTGTTATTTATAGCAATGACTTCTCCAAGTTGGAGAAAATTGGAGAAACTGGTAATTTGAAAAATCAGCTGTTGATAGGACTTTGAACTTGTCCTCTCTCACACTAAAATCAGGGGTGGTGTAATTAATTCTTCTGGTGTTTTGCACAAGGCAATGCCTTGTTCTGCAAGGACCTTGTTCTTCAGTCATTACTAGTCAAAGCAAAATTCCCCCACTTTCATTCAGAACAAGATTAGGATATATACTCTCTTTTCTTTCTTTGTTTTTTAACATGTGAAGCAGTCCCTGGTAGGATAAACATAGATAAAGCAGAGACGTTATTGGAACAATCAAGTGCAGTGACTTCTATTACTCAATAACAAAAACAACAGATTAATTGGGAACTTTGTTCCCCAAAGAGAAGTCAGTCATGTTCTTTCTGTCAAGATGTCAAAACAGTTACAAAACAACCAATGAAACAAAAGACCAAAACCAAAACTGAAACCAAACAGAAATAAGAAAGCCTTTTAAGCAAATAAATCAGATCAGCACTGTAGACCCTGCAACATGGGGAAAGTGGGATGCTGGTACATAAGATGAAAAGTGTAGATCATTTTTAGAGTACACTTGATGGATTCTTTAAAAGAAACAATGGTCAGGAGAGTTACAGAGTAAAGCAAAAGTCCCCAACAGAGACTCTATACTTAAAATATGTCAGCAGTGTCCACCTGCAGAAGAACACAGCACTACTGCAAAGGGAGAAGTGCCAAAAACTGCTGAGTCTATAAGTAAAGAGAGAAAATGAATAGGAGAAAGCAGAGGAAGCCTCCACCCTTTGTACTTTCCTGACCTCTTAAGTTTAGGTAGTGCTTTTAAATCCTCTGACTGTTTCCCTCGTGCTTCCCTGGCAACTTACCCCTTCACAGACTAGTTAAACCAACAGGCAGTAATTTACACTTCTGTAATTCACATAATGACTCTTCATTGTCCCAGGATAATCCGAAACATTTTCCTTCTTAGTGGAGTGTTAGCTTATGTTGTACAGATATCTACATAAAGACAGCTTACCAAAATACCCAGTTGGAACAGCTTTGTACACAAAGGTTTAATAAATCCCTATACTTTCAGATAATTTAACAGAGTTGGTGTTATTAGAAATACCTGAAAACATAAGCCCTTAAGCTTTGCATCTCACCAGCATTATATCTCCCCCTGTTTTATCAGCAGCCATACTAACAGTACAGCAGAGCAGCCACACCACTTTTCCCCCCAGGTGACACTGCCTGGTCTGACTAGAATATTTCACTGCAAGTCCCCTGGGACTCTGAGAGGCAAGGGAGGTGAGATAAAAAGTGGGTTACTTCTAGTTACTAGAGTAACTAGAACATGCCTGATTCCAGAACAGCAGTTAGTAATGAAAAGCATAGATGTCTTCTCCAGGACGAGGTTGTATTGTTTTCAGCTTGGCTTTCCAAAACTGAAGTGAATTAGGCTGTCATTCTGTAAAGCACACTACTTCTTTACCTGCTGCATTACTGCTTAGGCACTTGAAGCCCAAACTAGATGTGACTGCTTTAGACTGATTTCAAACTTTGCTTTAGAGGGAAACCATTTTTTAACCTTCTGTGTTATTTTTCCCTCCATTAAGAGTACAGAATACATTTGAGAACATCTACAGAATGCTTCGGGCTCTAAAATCTTTAAAATAGAGTTGATCTCCTAAAAATAATATGTATTAGTAAAGCAACTGCTAAGTACTGCACAATAAGAAATCAACAATAATAAAAATATTTTCTCTCCCTGCTTCAAGCCTCCAGCACCTCTTGGGAGCTGTTCTGGTTATACTCTTAGGCTGTTGCTTTAAAACTAAGCAAATCGAGGAGAGAAAGTTTTGAAAAATTGTTTTGTCTTTGTCCCAAGGTAGAAAAATATCTCATTAAATAAATATCTCATTAAACATAAAATGATGATAGAGTGCTTGTCTGGGTTACCAGCCATAGCATGGGCCTATACTTCACTGTACAAAATGAATGGGCCCACTGCAACAGCTATATGTAATGGGTATACACACACTGCCATTTTTCTCCCACAGGGAAATCAACACATCAAATACACCTCATAGTCCAGGAGTAGAAAATGCCAGAGTACATGTTCTATAATTCCATTCATTTAATGAATAGAAAAGCATCACTTCTGAAGAGTTAGTGAAGATAATGAGCATCATGAACCATTGCAATCATTGTAATACCAAATACTTTACACATAGGAGAAATTTGGAATTTTTCCCTAAAATAAAATTATGAGAACTAGAAATATTGAAATTTTCCAGAGGGGGGAAAAAATAATTAAACCACAGTGTTATTTCATCTCTCTTAGATCTTTGTTAACCACATCAGGAAGAGAAAAAGGAGCTGTCTTCTTTTCATTAACCATGTTTAGCTTTGATACAAGGGCTCAAAGAACATGGTTCTCCCCTTAGTTATTCAGTAACTTCTCACAACGATTCCAATTGTACACTCTGTAAGAAACTCATTTTTCTTATTTGTAAAAGATAAAGCTGTTCAATAAAGATTAGGGATTTCATGGGAGTATTATAAATAGGGACAGGCAAGTATGAAAGCACTTCACGCCCGCCAGTATCTGCAAAGTGATAAAACAGTGGAGAAAATCTACACGGTAACAGGGTAAGCCATCCACTGTTTCAGATATCAAGTGAGAGGAATCTTTGGGAACCACCCATGAATAAACAGTCCAGACTTTGTGGAAGGGCATGGCTGATTATTCAGCAATTCTAGATTTTTTTATGGAAAAGATGCATCTTGCCTAAATGCAGGTGCTCCTATTGAACAATTTTTTTCCCTTTATTTCATTCTAATACCTTTAATTATCATTTTAACAGTATCATTTTCCTGACTAAAATCATGGGAAGTCGAATGTATAGTCTGGTTCTTAAGTCCACTGAAATTTGGAAGAATTTTGACAAACTAAGATGGGAAGGGTGAGGGACACATGAAATCTGTGGTGGTTTTCAAAAACCTTGATATAAAACCCAGAAGTTTCTGCAGATATTTTGCTCTGAGACTTTGGTGTTGATAGATGCCAGAAGTCAAAACAAAGTTCAGAGGGAGAAGAGCCCATGGAGTTTTCAACTGGAAAGAGTTTGAAAGAATCCTAAAAATTGTTAGTTCCTGGGTTTTAAATGGACATAATTACTCTGACGCATACGGCTGAGTCACTTAGGAGCAGCTTCTTGTGCCCAAACGTGGCTGTGTGGAGATGCACAAGGACTCAAGAGAGTCTGACCTAGCTTCAGTTTCTAATCTTGTTGCTCCCTCCCCACAACAAAAATGAAAGGCTTAGAAAATAATTTTCTCTTCAGGATAAAAAGAGGGAATTTAAAATTTTGTGGTTTCCCCTGTGCCTATTCCGGCTCTGAATTAACTCAGTACTATTTTATCTATGCACAGGCCAGTACAAAGGAAAAAGCTCAGAACAGCAATGATTGCTCAGCAGTCAGCACTGTACATGAGGCAGGGATTTTCCAGGTCATTTTTATCCAGTTCATCACTACAATTTGCTGGTCCAATTCTGCCAAATCAGCAGAAGTACTTCTTAAAAGAAAGCCTCACCCAGTTCTGCACAGGCAGCAGTCTAAGAGTTCGCAGGGTTACAGGCACTTTTCAGCAGAGATCCATTGTGAATTGCACTTTTAAATAAAGCACACAAAGATTAGAAAATTCTCACTACTGCTGGACATATGCATATCCCCAAGGGGATTTATAACAAGTGATGGTTTTGCCCAGTTGAAATAGCAATATGGTCCTTGCCGATTGCAGGCTGAGATATGAAGAATGTGTGAGGAGGCTTGTGACCAAAATACATGCTGTTGTTCTTCATTTGAGGAGTGATTGATGTACACAGAAAAAAAAAAAGTAAACAGTTTTGCCTCTTGATGGCCTGGTGGAGAAAAGAATGGCTGGAATGGAACCATGTAAGAGGAGGGGGTAAAATGAAGTAAAATTGAGAAATATTTCATTGCAGGCACTCAGACAACACTTCAAAAATCCATGTAAGAGTATCTTGTACTGCCCTTAGGCCTGCTGAAGGCAATGTAGAATGAATTATTACTCCATGAAAGCAGATGCAATCTAACTCTTATTCAGATGAAGGAAAACAGTTCTTACTGGGACAACCTTTAGTAATCACAGAACCATAGAAAACTTGAAAGACTTTGACTTTCAAAGTATTTTAGGGCTTTCCATTCCCTTGCCCTAAGGGAGAAGCAACCATATCCATGTAAATCCTGTCAAAGAGTCCTTCTTGCCACCCTTAAGCTCCCTCCAGGCAGTTCCACGGCCTCCCCAGATAATTTACTGTCCTCCAAGTCGAGTCTCTTCAGCAGGAGACTGCTTCCCAGGAGGAAGGAAGAGCAGCTGGGGGGCAGACAGAGCCAGGGAGCCCTGGTGAGCTAAAGGTGGACAGCTCTTCTTACCCTCTTGGTCAGTCCAGGCCTGGCAGCACATAAGACTGCCAGAAAAGCTGCTCATAAAATGGCTTTACTGGGTTAATAGGACCACTGATTTTTAAGAAAAATACTAAAACACTACACATCTGCCTGTATCTTCATAGTGATAAAACGGGAGAAAATCTATGTGATACCAGGGCAAATCATGTGATGGTTTCGGGTACCAGGTGAGCTGGTATATTTTTGTTTTTCACATGGTTCAAAGGGCATGGTTGTACATGAAGTCTTTCAGAAGCACAGGAGCTCTCTGGAAGGCACGTGGTATGTATCACATCCCTTTTAAACAGGTGCTTTGGCCACTTTAGAAAAATCTGGCCTATTAACTAAAGCATGTACTGGGGAGAAGGAGATCCTTGATGGAAAGGTTAGCCTGAATGAGGAAGTAAATATCAACATGGGAGACCTGAAGTGAAAGGAAAATTAAGAGCAGTGTTTGACTTTCTCTGTGCCTTCTCATGCAGGAAAACCTCTCTGCTTCTTTTTGCATAGTGTAGCTAACTTGCAACCCATGCTGTCAAGACCAGACTGCTAGCTCGTGTATTGCCTCCACATTCATTTAAAGAGTTGGTCTGAAAATCATTATCCTTTCACACTGACTTTTCATTATGCTTCCTTTTCACACTGAAATTTCTGCTGACATCCCCTGCTGATTGACTCCTTCCCAAATGATTGTCTGACCTTATAATATCTTTTCAGTCAGCTTCTTTATGTGCACATATCCTGTCACTGACTTACAACAGATAGATTGATTCTTACTTTCAATGTCATCAAAGTAATTCTGGGATTTTAAAACAGGACAGCAAGGTATAAAATCAATGGAAACAGCCATTTACATAAAAGTCGCTCCCTTCAAAAATCCATATCTATGGTGAAGCATTATGACTAGAATTGACTGCAATTGGATCTGATTAATAGTACCATTGGATCTGACAGTATCTCATTACACCATCACTAAAACAGGAAATTCACTGAATATTAGCTCAGATCACTGTGTAGAACTGTTGCCACAGCTTCCATCCCATGCTCTCACCTTTATTAGAAATACTGCATCTATTTAGGGTGCTAGAGAGGAATTGAACTTCACTGACATCACAGTTCTTTTTTTTTTTACACTCCTATATCGTGCTGTTTTGCTTATGATGCTGAAAAATTTTATGGAGTACGCCAAAACATATTTTCTTGCATTTGTAATCTAAAATCAGTCTCAGAAATATAACCATCACATTAAAAAAATCTCTTTAAAGACATGTCAAATGGGATCTCTTCTTTAAAAATTATTGCAACAGTGGAAATGCCTTTCTGCCAAATTAGGTGCTCCTCCAATCATTACCAGTTTTGCTTTTGCCTAAAAGCAGTATTTGTTTTTGCAGTAGCTACATTTTTTTGTACTCAACTTCCTCCTCTACAATACTGTATGTGACCCCATTCCTAAGCTGCTGCTCTGCTCAGGACACAGTCCATGTCTTTGTCAACATAGTTCTACCATGAAGTTAAATA
The DNA here is from genome assembly GCA_013400775.1 of Chaetops frenatus. NCBI lineage: Eukaryota > Metazoa > Chordata > Aves > Passeriformes > Picathartidae > Chaetops > Chaetops frenatus. The sequence goes on along the minus strand of VZTR01027146.1, from coordinate 78,907 downwards.
TCACTTTTATGTTTATGCCAACTGTCAGGCTTTCAAACTCTTCCATTCTCTGCCCATCTTGATCAAGGAACTGAATAGCTTTTTTCCAAATTTCCAGACCTTCAGCTAAGAGAAACACCCTCCAGCTCAGCATTCAAGAATATATCAGCCACCTTTACTTTTAGGGCACTTGGAAGAGAGGGAAACAACACACATTAAAATCCTCTGAAATCTTTTCCCAGTCCCTGTCATTTGTATGGACAGATCAAAGCCAGAGGCAGCAAGTCCAGATGGAACCCAGTACCACAGAGCTGGTCTGGATGTTAAAGGTCCATCTGACAGTTTGGATCATCATCTATTTAGATCTCCACTAATGTAGGCATCTTCGTCCTGGCAGATTAAACAAGAAAAATTGATATAAATTTGGGTCAGGTACAGCTAGAAAAAGTGGCAGTGCAGTGAAAAGTCTGGTCTAGCATGTGTGGGATACAGCTAAGCTAGAACACCAAGGTAGAGTCAAAGTCAAAATTCAGGCTCAAGATAAGTGCAGCATGACATACCAGTTTAAATTTAACACTTACCAGGAAGCATAAACCACTTCTCCCTGCTAGCCTTAATTTTTATCTTCACTTAGTATTCATGTGCATATGTAGAAATATGTTAAATCCTTATGTTGTCCCCTATGTCTCTGAGAAACACTCTGAATCATTTGTAAAAACTGAGTACCTAAAGTCTTGAATAAAACCTTTAAATGTACCATTTCAGAACTTGTATTACTTTCCTAATTAGTATTCGTACACTACAATCAAATCCAGGTTGATTTGTTATTCGCTTATCACTAACAGTTTAATACTCATATCCAACTATTAAATGCTACATAAAATAATGTGACATTCTATTGCTAATACTTTTTTCTAGTCTGTATGAAATAACTGAAATAAAATTATTTGCATACAGTTCAGTGGACTTAAATCAATAATCTTGCCAGTTGATGATCTATCCTCCCATGTTTCAGGTTTTCTTTACTTAGCCTTCAATGTGTGGCCAGACACCATTAGACTGCCCATTTACCATCCATCAACAGTTATACTACAAAAGTAAAATTTTATTAATATGTCCTTGAAAAACTAGCTATCAGAAAACTATTTAAAATTTATACTAGATAAAATGGTGGAAAAGATTTTTAGGTAGTTTTAGATCTTCTTTTACTGGGAAATGTTACTCAGGTTTTAATGGAATTGAAATTTTCTTTTGCAGTGTAGTCATTATGAGATACTGTTGAACGCCTTTTGCAAAAAAAAAAATGCTAGCTTGGGAATTCTGTCTTTTATTTAAAAAATTAAAAAATGAAGTGCACCTGACAAAGTTCAGATAATTGGACAGAGCAGCAGAGCTTAAACCAACAATTTATTCAGCATACTGACATGTGATATCTTTTGAAATCTCCATAGGGTCTTTTAGCTTACAGTGAGCAATTGCAGAATCCTGGACTGTTGCAGAATAAAGGCTATAGTCTTTCAGGTATGCACCAATTTCCAATAACATAATTAATTTTTCAGCTTCTTTTTTCCACCAGATCAATTAAAATTCTACTTGGTAAAAACAGAGGTTTTTGCCACCTCAGTCCAGAATCCTGCAAGTAATACCAGAACTCTATAAAAAAAATTTAAATCCAGAAAAATGTGGTTTGTGGAGCATTGGTAGGGTCTGTCATTACTGCACACTATTCTCATTAAGATACAATAAACCTAGCACTGGTAGAAAGCCAGTAAAACAAGGATGGGGAAAATGGGTGCTAAATGAGAGCCACTGTAATAGATAGAACAAAAGACCAGCAGCTGTCTTCGTGCCACACTGGGTACCTCTAGTAGCCCTGCTTCTCAGGGGTCTGTGTAGCCTATGATTAAAATATCTGTTCTTCAGGTTTAAGGTTTAAAGTACTAACTGTAAAGTTTTAAAGACCATTTTGTGTCTCAGAAACTTACAGTCTTGTTGCCATGAGATTTGGCCCCTTCCCAAAGTGAAAAGACCAACTAGGGGCAGACTAGTTTCACACTGGCTTTCTGAATATGATGGAACTGAATAAAGTTTAAAAAATTAATTCTATTACTTTTCTATCTCCTAATGTGAACAGCTCTATTTCTGTCCTTGAATTGAGCCCAGTACAATTTGTTTGATCTTCGAGAGAGACTGAATGTCAAACTTTACCAAGTGTCAATCTAAAATTACTGGCCAGCTGAACCAGCAGTGATGTTTAGCAAGCTATGCATTTTGCCTCAACCTGATGACATTACAGAAAACACACCGACAGGACTTGTAGGAAGATTTCACTCTAACCTTAGCAGGAATATCCTGTAAAGCCTTTGAACTTTTGCTTAGTAAGTGAAACAAACTTGTAACTCCAACAAATCTGCATCTTATTTGACTGAACAGTCTCAAAAAAATCATCTTGATCAAGCCAAGACGCCAAGAAATTCAGTCAGCCTCCTCATTCAATAGGAGGCTCAAAGAGATGTCAGACCTAAATTGTAGAGGGAAGACAAGCTAGAGACGATGTATTTAAAGAGCCATGAGAGTAAGAGCTGGAATTAATATTTATTGCCTAGACAAGAAAATATGCTAAAAGAGAGACAAGAATCCTGACAAGCTGGAAAGACTTGGTAGCCCTGTGGTGGCCAGTTAAGAAACAATAGTGTTGTCTCCAGGAAAAAAAAAGATTGTGTCATGTGTTCTGTGTCCCAACTCCTGTGGCCATGTTTCAAAACATGGACTCCTTTCTTCTCTTCCCCAACAACAAAAACAAAAACAAAAATAAACCAAAACAAACAAACAAAAAAGGCAACAAAACCTCCTTCCACTTACCCAACTCTGTAGCCAGATCTTGAACCCACCATGATAAATGCAGGAAGCAAAGATCTGCCAGTCCTGGAGAAGATTTTTTCCAAGCAGTGAAGAAACCACAGGTACACTGCTATTCTTTTTGCTGGCTATGTTTTTCCCATGGCTGGAGTGCCATGGTTTCTAAATCTGACTGCTTAACAGCTGATATGCATTCATGTTGCATGAAATATGGTGGGGAGGTTAAATATAAAACAGGATGTAAAAAATTTATATATATAAATAATGAAATGAAAGGCAGAAAGTCAACCAAATAGCAGTCAAGAAAAATGTCAAGTTTATTGCAGAAAGAAAATATGTATTGCTGAATAAAAAGAGCAAACCACATGATTAACATCTCAAAAATCTTGAAAAAGAACCTTAAATACTATGAATTACATGCAACGAGACAACATGAAAGCGTAGAAGAAGATGTACTAAAGAAATGTATTGTAAGAAAATGGTTTCTTGCAGCAGTGGCAACAAATCTGAGGCATTTTTTTGAGACACTCTCCTGTTTGGTTAAATAAGGATAAATTCACAGAAATGTGATGTAGTGATAAGAAGTTCCTGAAGGAAGACTGAGGCCTTGATTCACCCACTGATTCTTGCACCAAGCCGGATTTCATGCTGATCTGGAAAAAGCAATGGTCAGGTGAAACACAGACCAGACAGACCTCCTAGTTCAGTCTGCTGGGACAAAGGACGTGCCAGCAGAAATTCAGAAGTCACTGACTGTTTAGATACTGGCAGCCAAGCAGACATGTGCCTAGAAATGCAGTGATACAGTACACTAACGCATCTTGTAATGTTTTATTGTACTGTTTCTTCAAGAAGGTGTCTCTCCTGTACAGACACAGAAGTGAAGTGTAAGGAACCAGCTACAGAGCAAGTGGTAGGCACTGCTTCTAGGAAGCCATTTCATCATGAAAAATCTAACATAACTTTTTTCTTCTCCAAAATTCACTATAAAAAGTAGCAGGAACATTTCAACTACAATTAAAAAAAAAAGGGAAGGTAAAGTTGCTGTACACTTAACAGCATCTGAGCTTCTCTTTGCTGTGCAAGTACAAGCAAAGTTTGAGGAAAGTCAATGGCACTGACCTTCCTATTGTTGAAGGGAAAGCAACAGATTCTTGACAGTCTCCAAGGCAAAACAAGGGAGACCTTGCAAATATGTCTCTGTAGGGGCTCTAAACAATAGCAAAGGTTCTTTCCCAGGGTTGAATTTCTCTATTCCCTTGGCACACTTTCACAAAAGGGTTGGGTCCTTTGAGGTTATCTGCAATGTGCTTACGCTCAGAGCATTAACATGCCTGTTAGCTCTGTACTCTCAGCATACTTTTACTGTCATTAAAGAGTGATTATAATGCAGAAAAAAAGAGTATCTTGGAGATGAGACACTGGACTGAAGAAAAGCAGGCCTCTAGGCTCTCACCTCATGTCTCTTCAGGCAAGCAACATGCATCACATTTCTATTAACCATATATGCTTAGTTCATAAGCTCTTTGAACAGAGATTATTTCTTTCCTTGCATATGTAGGTATAGAAAATCAGCGTTTTGGAGCAGTGGTCTCAGCCAGAATGCTTTTTAATGAGCAGTTATACAGTAAGTATTTTAGCAACTATGAAAAAACAATTTTTCAGGCCTCTCTATTAACAAAAGTACTTGAAACACCATACCACAACTTTCCTTTTTTATTTTTTTGAGAATACTGAACACTTTTAAGTGCACTGATCTTTGCCTGTGCTGCCTCTCAGTTTCCCAAACACAAGTGCATATGTCTTTGACCATATGGTATTGATTTCCACCCATGTGGGGCACATTTCTTTGCATATTGACACTGTTGGGGTGAAACTGCCATCAGCAAGCAGGTTGTGAGAACCTCAGCATGTGTCCACATCTTCAGAGGCTGATGGGTTTGGCAACAGCTGTGGAGCACAGGGGAATTTTTAATTACCTCAAAGAATTGAAGTAAGACTGCACTCAGCATCTCACCAACTTAAAGCATGCCAGCAGAAAAATGCTCAGGGGAAACAAAGGCATGTTTTGATTGTCAAACTACTCCTAATAAAGATTAGCTGCTACTTTGAACATTATATTGAATCAGTGTGATATTGTTAGTAGGCAAATTCCCATACCATCCCAGTAAACAAGTTACATACCTATTTTCCACTGGCAGCAACTTCCAGCCCAAAGCAGAACATAGATTTAGTCCCATCAGCTTCAGGGTGATTCTGTGCTACATCACCACAAAGTACCACAGGATCCCTGCACTCCTCCTCTCTATCCCAGACTCATCTCATGAAAATTCATGCTGTAGTTGTGGACAGAGGTTCTCCCTTTCGAGGACACATCTATACAGGGAAACAATTGAAGAGGGCTGTTACAGATATGCAGGAAAGCTGCAAACTTGGCTGCACAAGGATGCTGTAGATTGTGGCAGCTACAGATGCAAAAAGCTTGGTAAATTATTGCAAAAGTGTCATCTGCCTTACCCCTCACTGTGCTTCAGCTATGTAATATGAAAAATCCTGCCTTGTTTTTAAGCCAGAATATTTAGCTGGCTTTTCTCTGTGCAAAAGAATCCTCTTCATTTTAATGTGTTATGCATGAAATTGACTCCATCACATTAAGGATGCAAAAGCTTGATGGTGGTGCAAGATCCATGGAGGTGAATGACCTGTTCTAAACACAATGGAACTATTCTTGCCTGTTCCAGTAAGCTTCTCCCAGGTGCATAGCTGCATAACAGTATTGCCAACATGGTATAGGAAGCTTGTATTTCTGAAAAAAAATAAGATTAGTATTATGCAGGTCTGTAGAGTGAATCATCCTCACTGCATGGAGAGAAAGTATTTGAAATAATTTATACCATTTTAAAACACCATTTTCCTTATTTACTAAATACAAGCCTGCTCATCCCTTTGGTATGTGTACCACTGCCCACTTCTTTCAGAACTTCTGCTCTGCCTGAAAGTTTACTAATGGGCAGGCCAAATATGCTGCTTTAACTGGTTTTGTGAATCCTGGGCTCTGCACTGAAATTGTTGTCCATATCCACCAATGACACCACTCAGCAGAAACTGCAATTACTCAGCAGTTCTGTTAAAGAAAAATTAAGCAAATAGGCAAAAGTAATGAAAAATGTTTATGTTGGGCTAAACTCTACTCAGCTACACAAGGTGATCCATATTAGAAATACACAGGACAGGCCTTTTGAGGCAGCGGTGGTTTATCTCCTACACAATAGTAATGGGGGAAAGAACAAAGTGTATCAGTGCTAGAAATACTTTAATAGGACTAAGGTTAAATTTAATTGTCTCATTTTTAAAGATCAGTTTATCAAATGCACTGTCTTAGTCCCAGTTAAAACGCAGTCAGCATGCCTGTGGCTCTTCAAAATAGCAAGAGAGCATTTTTTTTTTTCACATGTTAAGGCAGGCAAAAGCCATTTCTACTTTGCCTGTGATAAGACATATATGAGATGCACTGTTCATTGGCCACTTCTTCCAACTTCACCTGGGAACACTTGTGGCTGTTGGAGAGTGACTATTAATAGGAAAGTAAACAGCCCCAGACATAATACTTCTTCTCTAAGTGTTAGAACCTCCTTGGCCTAGTTCTCAAGTGGTAAAAGTGAAGATTTAATAATTCTTTACACTTATATATTTTTTAAATTATTTAACTTTTATTACTGTTGCACCATTTATACAATTACATATAATTTCAATGCATCCATTGTACATTTTGTTTTTTTCATTTGTTTTCCAATGAGTGTGTGTTGGTGTCTGTGACACAGAATGGAAGAGAAACTGGAACTGCAATGAACGCAGACTTTTTCATTTCCACTGACCAATAAACAGAACTACAGGTGCACCCAACCACGGACATGCATTAACTCGTCATGAGAAATCTAGGTAGGCTAAGTAGGATGAGAATGCTTTTTACTCCCAAAAAATATTTGGAGAGGAAGAATTGGAGGATTGGCATTGAGAAATATGTGGACAGCTAAGTGGGTTTTGTCTGAAAGTTGGCATTCATCCACTGGATAAAAAAAATATCAAAATAAGAAAGGCTGTAAATTAAAAAAAAAAAAAAACAAAAAAAAACAAACCAAAACACAGAAAATACTGCTTTCATAAAGATCTGATTGCCTTGGCACAAACCTAGTGGGCAGAATCAAACGCATCACTCCCAAATCCCATTACAGAACAAAAAGAAGATTTTAATACACTGGTGGAGTGCATTTACAGCAGTTCAGATACAAAAGATGTGCTGTACTTTCAGACATCCATTTATTTATTTATTTATTTTAATCCAGGACTTGTGTCAAGTTGGCAGAAAGTATATTAGATATTTCCCCACAAAAATACTATTTGGATTCTCCCCCCCCTCCCTCCCTCCCAGCTTGATGGGACATCCTTTTCACTTTTTCGCCTTTTTTTTTGTTTTTTTCCTCCTTCTTTTCTGGGCAATACACATTTGCTATCTCAGATCTGAAACGAGTTAGTATAGCTGAAAAAATAAAAAAAAGACACAGGTTGTTTTAAGTGGTTGTTTCAACAGGCTGTCCAATTTAATCTTGCACCGCTATGGTTTGATCCGAATTAGTGGCTGGAACTTCAGAAGGTTTCGCTTCCTCTGGCGGGGCTGCAGGGTCCGAGGCCTTGGCAGTCGAACTAGGTGCTGCCGTTGCCGCGGGCTCCTTGGAAGAAGGCGCAGCCTCGTTGCTGCTAGGTTTTGAGTCTGAAGCTGGGGCCACTTCACTTTTAGTTTCTTGGGCTGCAGGCGTTGTGGGAGCCTCAGTCTTTTTGGCTTCCCCTTCCTCTTTGCTCTTGTCATCTGCTTTACTGGGAGCTGTGGCTTCTGAAGGCTGGGAAGCTTTTGCATCGGTGCTAGGCTCAGAGGGTTTGGGTGCTTCGCTACTGGCAGCGGGAGCAGAGGCAGCAGTCGGCTCCTCTTGCTTGGGGGCCTGCTCGGTGTTCTTCTGTGGCTCTACTTTTGCATCGACAACAGCCTCTGACTTCTCAGGTTCTGTTTTCTGGGCTTCTTCCTGGGTCACTGTTTTCTCCTTCTCCCCTTCTTTTTCTTCTGTCTTATTGGCAGCGACCTGAGTATCCTTTTCTCCCTTCTCCTCCTTGTTGTTCTCCTTCACTTCTGCAGTCTCTGTGGTTTTCTGGGCATCCTCAGCCTCCTTTGGAGTCTCCTCTTCCTCAGTTGCTGCTCCTTCAGCCTTCTTGTCTTTGTCTTTAGCTTTTTCATCATTGACACTGTATCCCTTCTTCTTCTTGCTCAGTTTGCCTCCCATGTTGGAGCTCTGTTAACAGAAAAGAGAAAGGGTTGATTACCCAAAGCCCAGTATTCATCACTGAGAGAATCAAATTCAGATCAAGAGAGGTGCAAAGGAAAAATTGATTCTGGCTCCTGAAAAGGAAACCACAGGAGGTTTGGTAAGATGTTGTCAGCTGAATGTACCAATGCTGCAGAGCACCACTGCCGCTGAGCTTATGTCCAGCTCAGCCCTGCAGAATTTCAGTCAGCAAACACCCTTCTGCCACATCCCCTTATGAACAGTCCACGGAACACCTCTGACCCTGGTCACAGCTAAGCAGGGAGGAAGAGGATGGAGTAAGAAGTAGCAAGATGGTGGAGGACTCACATGCAACCACAACCTTTTGTGGCCTGAGAAAGAGTGGAAGTAGAAAAAAACCATATTTATATTCAGGTTGGGAATGAACCAAATATGACTGTCAAACATGGCAGCCATCCCTGGTTAACACAAAGTCCACCATCACTTTAGCAAAGGCTCTGAACCACCTTTTCATTAAGGCTTAGAGAAATCAAAGGAAGTCTAGGGTCAGTGAGAAGGCTGATGCAGAAGACTGCATCTACTCCCCACCCCTCACTGCCTGTTACCCTCACAGCCAGTTTCCCTTGGACATACAGCCTTTGCAGAGGGCTGATGGTACCCAGGGGCCAGGAGAATGTGCTTCCCTCACCCAGAGGGATGTGGGCACCCACATCTGGCTGCCCTAGAAGCCAGGACAGCTCTCAGGCACAGAGTCCCACCCAGCTTCTGCAGGGATCACCCACCCAAAGCCCTGCATTCCTGCACCCAGCAGGACGGGAAACACACAGCCTGAAGCACAGCAAGACTGTCACCCCTCCATAAGGCAAAATAAACAAATACAGGTGCTTCTGACCACAAGCTTACATGTGGCACATGACATGATGCAACAAAAAATGGGAGAAGAGGGGGGCAAATCTGTACACTTCTCCCAGTTTTCAAGCATGAGAAGCAATCAGGTACACTGCTCAGTTATTTTAAAGAAGTTGAGCACGTGTGTAACTATATCAGTATTTATATAGCCTTTATGTGGGAGTCATAACTAAGAACATAGAAAATCTTTTGAATGGAGAAAAAATTACATTTCTAATATTAAAGCAAATATTTAATTCATGCTTAATGAAAGATTAAGAAAAAATATTTCTGTGTTTCCTGCTATTTCAAAATAGGAAAAGGTGACTTTTTTCAAAGAACGGTCAAACAAATGTTTAATGTAAGAACTTCTCCAAGGGAAATGAATCATTCTAATTTTCTGTTTTGCACAGGTAGATATAATTATAGGCTGTATATTTTTCACACACTTGCTAAAACTGTGAATACAAATCAGTAAAAATTCATAGGATTTCTCACAGCAGGCTGAATATAAAGTAATATTATGTACAACTAAGAACCAGCTGCCTCTCAGTAGATTATCTGCTATCACAGATACAAGCCCCAGGCAGAGCCCAACAGCCAAATATCCAGACATCTTGAGCAAAAATTATGGTCAGCAGAGATCTTTCTTATTTCAGCTTTCAACAAGAGTAACAATTTGCAAATACTGTTGAAACGTTATCACACAGCCCTGCAAAATGGTAATGTGATGTTACTGAAACACTGCTTTGTTGTCTGAAATTTTACGGGAACAACAATAAAAGGATTAACTTCCACAGAGTCACAGCTGAGCAATCTAGTCTCTACCTTCATGACAGAGTTATCAGGTTTTTAGGTATTTAGGACAGGTTATGGACATTAGTTTGTTATCTGACAAATGTATAGTCTTCTTGATTACTCTACAAATATTGCCCTGATTATTGTTTATGTGCAGTTACAACCAAATACTTTGAGAAGGCTTTTGCAAGACAGCAGGATAGGAGATTTATATTGAAGCCATGGGTGTATCCCAATTTGTAATCCCTAATTAAGCCTTTATTTGTTTTCCAGCAAAATCCAGGTACACTGAGCCTAATTTCATTTGTTTCATCTTCTGTATTTTTCAAGATTTTGCTATTTCATGGATAATAGTAACACATCACAATTATGTTTCCTTCCACAACAACCTTTTGACCTCAGACACAGTTGGACACAGAATGTCTATGCCAAAGGACCTCTAAAAAGTAGAGAAGCATGTGTATGAGAAATGTGCTCCCAAACTAAGAAAATAAACATGTACTGTCTTTGCTTGGAGGTACACTGTGAAATCTCTGTGTCTCAATTTGCATCACAGCCAGCTGGCTCAAGATACTGGAGCAGAAGATGGGGAAGAGGTTCAGAGCCTACCATTATGGTCTATTAGCAAATATTTACACTTACAAATGGACTGCCATCTTCCAGCAGAGTTTCAACTACTTTATAACAGAATAAATTCACTCTTTGTGACACTGAATCTCATATTTCCCTGTTAAAAACTGCCTAGATCATCATGATTACAGCTGTGCCAGGCTATGATGCAAAAGCAGAGCAACCATCGGGGTCATCGCCCAGGTAGTAACGCTACAACGTCCCTTTTCCCCTATATCTGATTTACAAACATTCCTTCTGTCCCCAGACTTCTGATAACACATCTGGGCTCCCCTATCACCTTTTCCAGAAACAGCCCCGCATGCTCCTCTGCTTCAAACAGATGCTGGCCTCATCCCTGTCCCAGCCTGAAGCACAGCTCTGAACAGTCCAGTGCAGAGGCCCAGGGTGTGGCAGACACAAAGCAGGCCTTAAAAAGTTTTTTAAAATTACAACCAGCCATACCTGCAAGAAGACCAGCATGTGGACCACTACATCCAAACATCCCTGTGACTGTGCTGGATATTGCTGTGGGGATAATCCTGCCTGGTACTAAATGGAAGTGAATGTCAGTGAAACGTCTCCCACATGAAGCAAAGTGCAAAAAGTTATTGAGATGCAAATAACATACTGTGTTAGATCCACTCTGTGTCACTACCTCCATGTTAACACTTGAAAGGTTACAGACCTCTTTCCCACCACCTACCAAAGGAATAAATTAGGAAAAAAAATCAGGGGGATGCACTCTCTGTCCCAGTGAGACTGAGGGTCCTGGCTTCATTGTTCAGCCTCTTCCACTACCCCTGCCTCTCCCTAGCCCCAAAATCTTTGCATTCACCTTGTGAATGATGGACCCAGGACCAAAATTTGCCTACAACTATAGACCACAATATACAGGCTGAACTCCAGCATGTCTTCAGTTATTTGCACTTCCATTGACAAGTACAGGTTTTGAGCTAGCTTGAGCAGCTGCCAACTTAGCATAACGCTTTTTGTAGCAAGCACATCCCAAAAGAAGAGCCTTGAAAATTTTGGTGCTGAGCACCATTCCTATAAAATCACCCAGCATTTGATGGCTGTGCCTTCTTACTGCTGGAAAGAAAAGTCTAGAGAGAGACAGTCCAGAAGCCAATTTTATATAAGTTGCAATGTATCAGTAATTTTAAGAACTTTGGTGAACAACTGTGCAAAGCAGTACTTCAGAAGAACAAGGTAAAATATAACACTTGGAAGCTACAAAAGACTTTGTCTGCTTCCCAGGCTGCTCGGTATTCTTTGTATCGCTCTCCTCATGGAAAAAGAATCATATCCAGAGATCACTGTGCCTGACTGTAGAAGAGCTACTCCTTGCAACAGAAGCAAGGATTTCTTGAATTTCTAGAAGCTGTTACACATTTAGCTTATCCTGAAGTTTCCATTCTCCTAGAGGAAGCAGGAACAAAAACAGAGCTTGCATAGTTAACTTCCTTATTGTATAGTAGAAATAACTTCTGTAGTGGATTATATAGATTCAAAAATATCATATGTACAGGTCACTTGGAGAATGTTAAGCACTTTGAGATAGGCATATTTGTGACAATCAGGACTCAAAGATTCTATGTCCAGAAGACCATAATGAAAGAGGAAGAAGAACTCACAGAACATTTCAGATTTCCCATCTGAAGACTCATAGATATGAGTCCCTGAAACATGGGCAGCATAAATTTTTACAGTTGGTAAAAAGAATTATTGCTTGGAAGTTTTGTACTTCAAATTGTACTTCTATATTGAAAAAGTCCTTAGAATTAGACTCTTACTATCTCTTTTGTCAGTAAAGATTTGTCTGCCCAATTAGTTTTATGTCCTTATAAATTTGTGAACACTTCTTTCAGCATAGGCTTTCAGATGCCAATAAAGAGTCTGGCTAATACAAGAACAGACTTGCTATCACCCTCCCCCACAGTACTGCGAGCAGGGCAACGGGAAAGGACAAACACACAGATTGCACCTGTATGTTACCTCACCCTGATTGCCAAAGCTAAGCTTCCAAAGCTCCTGTTGGACTGCATGCAAAGCGTGGGGGGTTCAGTCCATCTCCAGAAAAACCAGTTCAGGAAGACAATAGGTGCTTTCTGAAATTCCACTGCCTCCAGCGCAGGGCAGGCACGTGCAGCGGGTCAGGCCACAGTAGCCCTTGCACCAGCCTGTTCCCAGGCATGAGTTATCTCACACTGCCTGCAGACAAGTGCTGTAAAATGCACATCTCTTGCAAGGCAGAGTTTCAACACTCCAAACCAAATGAAATACCGATCCCAGAAACTGCCTCACCCCCCCAGGTGCTGAAAAGAAATAGAGAGATCTTGAAGAAACCATTACATCTCTGTGCCTCATTGATTTTCCCTACATCTTCTTAAAAAANTGACAAGTACAGGTTTTGAGCTAGCTTGAGCAGCTGCCAACTGAGCATAACGCTTTTTGTAGCAAGCACATCCCAAAAGAAGAGCCTTGAAAATTTTGGTGCTGAGCACCATTCCTATAAAATCACCCAGCATTTGATGGCTGTGCCTTCTTACTGCTGGAAAGAAAAGTCTAGAGAGAGACAGTCCAGAAGCCAATTTTATATAAGTTGCAATGTATCAGTAATTTTAAGAACTTTGGTGAACAACTGTGCAAAGCAGTACTTCAGAAGAACAAGGTAAAATATAACACTTGGAAGCTACAAAAGACTTTGTCTGCTTCCCAGGCTGCTCGGTATTCTTTGTATCGCTCTCCTCATGGAAAAAGAATCATATCCAGAGATCACTGTGCCTGACTGTAGAAGAGCTACTCCTTGCAACAGAAGCAAGGATTTCTTGAATTTCTAGAAGCTGTTACACATTTAGCTTATCCTGAAGTTTCCATTCTCCTAGAGGAAGCAGGAACAAAAACAGAGCTTGCATAGTTAACTTCCTTATTGTATAGTAGAAATAACTTCTGTAGTGGATTATATAGATTCAAAAATATCATATGTACAGGTCACTTGGAGAATGTTAAGCACTTTGAGATAGGCATATTTGTGACAATCAGGACTCAAAGATTCTATGTCCAGAAGACCATAATGAAAGAGGAAGAAGAACTCACAGAACATTTCAGATTTCCCATCTGAAGACTCATAGATATGAGTCCCTGAAACATGGGCAGCATAAATTTTTACAGTTGGTAAAAAGAATTATTGCTTGGAAGTTTTGTACTTCAAATTGTACTTCTATATTGAAAAAGTCCTTAGAATTAGACTCTTACTATCTCTTTTGTCAGTAAAGATTTGTCTGCCCAATTAGTTTTATGTCCTTATAAATTTGTGAACACTTCTTTCAGCATAGGCTTTCAGATGCCAATAAAGAGTCTGGCTAATACAAGAACAGACTTGCTATCACCCTCCCCCACAGTACTGCGAGCAGGGCAACGGGAAAGGACAAACACACAGATTGCACCTGTATGTTACCTCACCCTGATTGCCAAAGCTAAGCTTCCAAAGCTCCTGTTGGACTGCATGCAAAGCGTGGGGGGTTCAGTCCATCTCCAGAAAAACCAGTTCAGGAAGACAATAGGTGCTTTCTGAAATTCCACTGCCTCCAGCGCAGGGCAGGCACGTGCAGCGGGTCAGGCCACAGTAGCCCTTGCACCAGCCTGTTCCCAGGCATGAGTTATCTCACACTGCCTGCAGACAAGTGCTGTAAAATGCACATCTCTTGCAAGGCAGAGTTTCAACACTCCAAACCAAATGAAATACCGATCCCAGAAACTGCCTCACCCCCCCAGGTGCTGAAAAGAAATAGAGAGATCTTGAAGAAACCATTACATCTCTGTGCCTCATTGATTTTCCCTACATCTTCTTAAAAAAAAAAAAAAAAAAAAAAAAAAAAAAAGTTTTAATTAAGGAACTGAAAGAAACAAGGGCTATGTATGCAGATGCTGGTTTTGAAAGGTTTTCTGAAGTTTTTATGAAAGAAAAACACCCAAAACATACTACTTCTCTAAATATCCAATAGAATTTAATGTTCCCCACACATACACAGATACACATACACACAAACACACACACGCAGAGATACTGCTATCTTCACCAGGCCAGGTCAATCAGTTTGCCAGGTTAATGTTGGAAAATGTCTGTTAGCATACCCTTAAATAGAATTAGGCTTGCTAGCCTTGCCTTTTAGCAACAAAGTCATGTTTTTCTGTTCCTTCTCCATTATCCTCATGCATCTTCCTTTTCATCTGATTTTACTTGGAATCAACAGAACAGAAATGCTAGGTTTTGTTCAGGTTCAAGCCTCTTCAAACTTCAGCGTCAGTGACCTTTTCTCTTTTCTCTTTTCTTTCCTTTCCTCTTTTCTTTCATTTCCTTTTTCCTTTTCTTTTCTTTCCTTTTTTCTCCCTTCTCCCTTCTCTTCCCTTCCTCCTTTCCCCTTAGCAGTTTCTTTCCCTTCCCTTCTCTCTTGTTCTATGTTACTTATGCTTCAGAGCAGTGATGGGCACCAGCCCCTCTACAGTCAGCCAGGCTGGTGTGAGGGAGGCAGAGGAAATACACCCCTCCCTTGGCCACCTCTCCCTTCGGAGGAGTTGCTGGGCTGGCACAAAGCTGTGCCAGGGGAGGCCGAGCACATCACGGGAATCTGCACCTGCACGGACCCTAGAGCAGCAAGGTGCTGGGGCACGAGGTGCACACAACAAAATATGACCTGGTTGCTCCTTTGCACCATAATGTTTTGTGTGTTTAGTGCTGTGAGACACACAATAACAAACTGGGAACACCTCAGATTGGTACTTGTACTGTTTTCTTCACGGATCACAGATAATTTTTAATCCCTCCCTCAGCATGTGCACAACAATGTAATTACTGCATCTCCTTTCCTTCTTCCAAAGCCTTGAGAATCTCAAGATTCAGAAAAAGGTTATGGAGTAAAAGAACAGTGAAGGCTTAGAACACCTGATGCCTATGCTCACTTGATTTCCTCACCTTAATCTTAAAAGCAGCCAATTCAAATTTTGGGACTTACCTGTTTTCTTTTAAAATGCAGACAATAAAGCACTTCTAGGAAGTAATATTGCCAAGTTTAAGAGTTTAATTCTCAGCCAGATTTGAGTTCTAGTTTTCTCTGGTGAGCAGTGGAATACACTTAATGCAAATTTCTTTAAAAAAAATAAAAAAGGAACTTCAAATTTTTTATTACTTTAAATTTTTCAGGGCCATGTAAACCACATAAAAATTGGAAGCATGATTTTTAATATGATCCATTTGTTATTAATATATCTAAATTGTTATTGTTGATATTAGACTTCAATTATGAGAGTTATAATAATTTAAACAGGCTGATATAAAATTGTCTCTATTTAAGAACTCATACATGAAAAACTGCTTCATTTGAGAAGCATAACTGCTAGTAATAAAGTAAGTTATCAGAAAAGTTAACAACCACATGACAATTTTTTTGAGAGCAAATTCAAAAATTACATCTGAGATGTTGCTAAGATTTATGTGATTGTGGTCAGAGGTCTGTATTGATTAATCAATTAGGAACAAAATTTTCCAAGAACATGAAGGGTGGTGGTCAGCAGTTTCATAACAGGTAAAGGTTTCACCAGCATTATCAATTCACAGAGCATCAAACTGAAACCACAAGTACTTCACACGTGTAATCCATCATTGCACCCTGTGTGCAAAAAAGGCAGCTAGCTAGGCAGACTTCCTGAATANAAAAGGTATATACAAGTCTTTAAAATACTATGTATGAAAAATACTAACTGTTGTGTATTAATAAAAATTCTACTAGCAGTTAAAAGTACGTAAGAAACAGGATCTAAATGGTTATAGTCACAATTGATTCACCAAATGAAAAAAAGTGAAGTGGTGAGAAGCACAGTAAGACTATTGTCAGGGTTTAACCCCAGATGGCAGCTAAGCTCCACACAGCTACTTGCTCACTCCTCCCTGGTGGGATAGAATCATAAGAGTAAAAGTGAGAAAATTCATGGGCTGAGATAAAGACAGTTAAATGAGACAGAAAAGGAAGATGATAATGATAATGATAATGATACTAATAATATATAATAATTATAATAACAAATAATTCCATTATTTGATCAAAGAGTGATGAAGATTTTATGGGTTACATTGAAAGCCACTGTTGGAGACTCTGGACTTGCATCCTCTTGACATGGAGGACCCTACAGATGAAGAACCTGGCTGCACAACAGTGACTGAAGATCCACTACTCAGCCTAACTCTGGTCAGACACCAGCACTCCCTTTGCTGTAGGAGGGTCTGTGGAAACAAGTACATGACAGCACTGCCTTATGCAGTCTGTGTGTGGGTCACTCCATGTGAAAGCCACCTGAGTGAAGTACTGACCTGTGTGCTGCAGAGTCACTCTGTAGGAGCAGGTTCCCAAACATAATGCACCACATTTCTACAATACCCAAGTAGCCTCTCCAGCTACAGAGCCATCTTGCAGAAAACAAGCTGAACACAGGCCATTCTTGCCTTCCTGAGTCAATGAGCAGCGTGGAAGAAATGCTACGTGTAAATTCCCCACTCACCCCAGGCGAGGCTGGGCTTTGTAGGCAGAGATAACATCTTTTATTAGACCACCTAATAGGGATAGAGATAACAGCACCCCTATTCTCCTTAGACAATTGTCTACAGCTGACACATTTTTGTGTTAGCTTTCTTCGTTACTTTCCTATTGCTGGTTTCAAAGCAGAATTGCAGTGTTTTTCTACGTATGGGTTTTTTTCACTGATCCAACAAGATACTACTTTGCCCAGCAGTGCAGATACAACTTCCAGCATGTTCAGTTTCAACCCTGGCAGCAAATCCAAGGCTGTTTTGCATTGTGTATAACAAAACCAAGTCATATTAAAAGCTGAGCAAAACAGAAGCGGCATAAAATATATTATTTTTACAGTGCAGTCTGTATGTATTGCTCAGCTTTTCATTCAGTTCATCTGATGCTCTGATTGCTTAAATTAAAAATGCTGCCATCAATTTCTATTTATTTGCCTCATCTGCTCCACTCTGTCTACCAGTCTTCCTATAGACTCAAGACCCGGCCCACATTCAAAGCATTTCTCCTTTATTCAGATTAACTGCATATGTTCTTTTTGTTGAATAATAAAAGTAGCTTGCAGACATGCTCGTGCAGGCACGCACATGCAGCCAAAAGTCAGCCTGCCCCAGAGTGAGATCTTAATCACACTATTGTTAGGCACATGGTTGGAAGAGGAAACTCTGCTGTAAACACCTGCTCTGCAGAGACTGAGATTAACCTTACAAGAACTCCTTTTGTAGAAACAGCTTGCAGGCTTCAAATAACCCGAAAGACTAAGCCAAAACATATAAGCACATGCCTTCTCCTTTTTATTTCTAAATTGCCACATCATTTTGGGGTTTGTGCATGTCTCCTCAACAACCAGCTTAATAAATATTTTGTATTAGGCAGTTTTCTAACCTGTACCTTAGAATCAAGTTCCTAAGTAGGAAATGATGTAAATTTCAGAGGTGGTTATTACCCACATCTTTGAAAGTGTTTAGGTCCCAGGACATGCACCACTGAGGGAGAGGTGAGATTCCACACATATTATTCCAATTATGGCCAGCCACTTTTTGCCTCCCTCAAATACCTGAGACACCACCACCATGTATAATTAGAAAAACACACAAGGTGATAAAAGCCTAGATAATGGGATGATTTCCTTTTAAATCATCTTTTGCTTGAATTCAGTCCCCCCAGTACAAATCCTACTGTGGATCTCAACACCACAAATATGCTTGGCTTGTAGACCCAGGAACAGTTCCTCCTTTGGGTGCCTCCAAAGGCTGAATTAAAAATGTAACAGTCAGATGCTAGCAAGCAATGAAAACATTATCCTCCTCCACACTACAGTCCTACTAAAGAGCAGTGGTGAGAAGACCTCATTCCTGGAGGGACTGCACACTGGAAAGGGAATCAGGCTTAACACCTATAGCTTATATTTCTCTAGCCTCTTCCTGAACCAAGAACAAACCATGTGGGGAACACGAAGAGAGTTGAAACTCATGCTTTCTACACTAAAAAAAGAAATTATCATATGATCCTCATTTACATGTTTTCTTCAATAGCAAAATTTCTCAGCTACTATTTGTATAAACAGTTAACTTACCTGTCATTTCTTAAAATAGTCATGGAGAGCCACATTCACATTTTGAATAAGGCCTTTGGGTATTTAACTAGGGAAGTCTCACTGGAGACAGTTATTTATTTGGATCTGTATTTACATTTTATTTGTCTAACATTCCACACTCAAAAATGCCTCTATTACTTTAACAACCATTTAAATGGTCAAGCTAGCTTTAATCAAACTTGAAAGAGTCCTTAGAATATAAATTACAGTATGCTGTAAGAAATAGAGGCATTAGCTTTGAAATCTAGGAACTACCAGTTTTGCTTTGAAAATGGATTCTCCAAGTCATTGCTAGATTCTTCCTCATGTTTGTTTTCCATCTCATGGTGTTGCTCACTGAAAAAAGAACTGGCTCTAAGAAAACATTCTTACATCCTGGCTGTAAGAAAGCACCTGGGAACAAAATTTTAACAAACAGCTCAGACCTAGGATAGGTCATGGCAATCCTTAAACTATGTCATTTCCTTCATCTGTTGGCATGACACCCTTACCACAAGGAGTGAAACCCCATCTACAATTATAAACCAAATCCAGTTCTCAGTTTTGTTTTTCACTTTTAAATATGAGGCACATGGACTGCAACACACCATTTCTGACTGCAGCACACAACTCCACAACTGCACCACTGAAAGGAGGAAAATGGAACCAAGACCAGCTGCCAGTGAGTTAACTCAGCACTTGCTGCTGCTGTGCATATCGTGGTGTTCATGAGAACACTGCAAGCTCTTCCTTCCAAAATACACAGGATTTCGTTTACCCAGCAAAACAAAAAGATAGTAATTTAAATGAAGTATTTATTGTTGACTCCTTTATTCCATAACATAACTAGTTAAGTATTTTAGGATTTAATATCTAGTTAACATATTCTCTATATGCTCCTGCCTATTTTAGCTCTATATTAAGCCGCAGGAATAGCTTTTCTCTCTTTTTCCTCAAAAGGAAATGATTGCACATCCACTACATGCTCCTGGATGTACCACATTTTTTGTGTTTAGACATTAGAAGAGGTTGGCTGATTTTTAAAGAACACTGACAGCTCTTTTCTCCCGAAGAAAATGCACCTACTTCGGTCACTGATGATGTGCCCACCCTCCCAACAACCTCAGCCCTGAACAGAGCAACAGCAATCCTCACAAATTAAGGCATGTGCAAGAATCACAGGATAAAACCAATTTCATCCTCCAGTTAATACTCAATTGCTAATGACATTTAAATTAGTAATTGAAACATTATTCCAAAAATACCTGTACGTCTAACATGGCATGAGAAAGCTGAGCATGCTTACGTCTTTGGGATAGTGTTACACATCATGCCTCCGGTGGAATTTAACCTCCTGAAAGCAACCAGCACAATGCCTACTCACCACCTCAGCAGCACTTAGGGGGTATTTTACACCAACTCCCTGAAGAGCTGCTGCATTTCTCCTTGCAATAAAAACTTCTGACTTTCAGTCCTGTGTACAAAGTTTCATTTTGAACAAAAAATGTACTGAATTCAATGTATTCAAGTCAAGTCATGCCTTGCATAACATCAAAACTACCTATAATTACACCTGTGAGACTTTGGGCTGAATTACAAATATTTCTCATGTTGTTAAGAAAAATTCTTCCTCGTGATCACAGTATCAGTGTCAGCAGCTTATCAGCTCTCAGCTTCTCACAGCTCTGTTGTAATAACATCTTCTAGTAAAGACATGCTCAAAAGAAATCAGGGAAATGATGACTGAATGCTCAACGCTTTGGAAAACTTTCTATATTTGTGTTCCTGAGCACTCACTTGTGCCATATACATTTTGAACCAGACTGCAGCTTGGTCTATTATATTAAGTTTTTCACTTCGGTCTTTCTCACTTCCTGGTTCTCACATTAGCACAGTATGTGGGGGTTTTCTCTAAACCAGCATACATTAAGACATACGAAAATCTCGTATTATAGACCTTCTTTTTTGATCTTATTTAGAATGCATGTTGATCTTATTTAGAATGCATACTGCATTTTGACTTTTTTCCTTCCCCCCCTCCCCCCCTTTTTAAACAAAACATTACATTAAAGTGGTTTTCCAGTTTCACTTCAGTCACTGGGGGAGGTTTATGAAAATAGCATGGACTCAAAAATCACTGAAAGAAAAGAGCATTACCCAGCTAATTTTTATTTGTGTCTTATCTTTCTCCATCTTTTCCACCACTACTCATTTTTACTCCTCTAATGGCTGTTAAAAACACCAAGACATCTTAGGCAATCTTTTATTAAGACTTGCAATATTCTCCAAAGCTTGAGAAATGAGAGCTGTATTTCCTAATCTAAATGGAGAACCATAGGTAAGAATCAATGGGCACTGTCAGTGGAGCCTTTTACACTCCTTCAGTGCCACATGATGGTAAGAAGGTAACACGTATTCTGGGTGTGCCAAGGGGTTGAGAGGAAAGAACCACAGTTTGCTCTTTGATGTCAGTGGTGCAAGATGACAGGGGGAACTGCAGAGCAAAATCAACTTTTGTTAGAAAGTTTCATCTCCTGATCCAACAGGATAATGGTCAGCTTTAAAAAATTCACTTTAAAAATATAAAGTGTTTCTAATCATCCCAAAGTAAGAGCCATGGCAGGGAGTAACCTGTACCATGTCACATTTTAAGCCATTAGATGTCAACTTGGATTCAAGACTCCCAGGCCTAGGCTGATTGCCTAAATTTCTTTCTGAAATCTCCACTGACTGTACTTTCTTTCTTCTTTTTGCTTGTTTTGGTTCGGGTTATATTGGGATGTCTGAACAGCTCTGCTAGAGGGAAGGTTACATAAGACTGGAGGCTAATAAGTCCATTTGGCAAGATAGGAAGTGAGCAGCTAGTGCAATTCATGGATTGCACTAAGAGATTTATGTTCAAACCAGGAAAGGCAGAAATCCAATTTAATAATTACTCAGCCAGACCCATTCCAAGCTAGCAGCTACCCAAAAAGAAGAACAAGCATTGTAGCAACAATGAAAACTAAAAATCAAGAAAGATGATCAGATGCATATCTCCTCTCAGTAAAATAGCTTGGTTTAATTTTCCATTTAAGTATCAGTAGGAAATCTGTCCATAAGAGCTATTAAATTTAAACTCACTAAATGAGAGCAAAAATAACTTTGTAGGGATGGCTGAGTAGTTGGATGTAGTCCCTTTTCCACCTCCTCACCTGAGCACTAACTTGCATTTTACATCAAGGAATTTAGTCAATATCTAATATGGCCACAATTCAATTTTAGCAGTTCAGAACCCATACCAATTTTCATTGATGATATAGCTCTTAGACAGACCTTCATCAAGGCTGTATGTATGCCAATTTGCAGTTTTGGTCAGTTCATACCATGTAACAGAAAAAGGTTTGCTTTCTGATGCCCACATGCTATTTATAGAGAATTCCTACAGTCATTCGTTCCGTTTAAGAAGATTTTAGCCCTTGGCTATATGAAAAATTATTTATTCTAACCAAAGAGGGTAAGTAGACATCAATATAAAGTATAACTGAGCTATTTCAGGATTAAATGAGAGAAGTCATGGAGACTTGAGAAATATGGAAAATTGGTTTTTCAAGACGGAGACATAAAAAAAAAGAAAAATACCACTAGAAAGGTTCTGCTAGCTGTTGCAGCACTGGTATATTTTAGTAAAAGCCCATATTTCAAACCAGCACTGCAGTTCCATTTCTCTGTCCCCCATACTAGCAGGTACATGGAACCCATCTGTGCCCCAGGAAGCCCATGTTGCATGAGTAAGAGGATATAAATTCATTTTAATTCCATTAACAGAACACAGCTGCTACAACTCCCAACAGTAACTGGCTTTTCCAGAGGCTTTTTCAGTAATCAGTTCTCCTGGCTGGTGAGGTAGCAGTGGTCAGACTGGCCAATATTTCAATTTGGGGTTTTTTCTCCTTTCTGCTCTGACAGGTCAGCTGTTGGGACAGGGCCCCTGCATTCCCCTGTGAGATCTCATCAAGGAATGTGAACTGAGTGAGTGCCTCTGCTCTGCTGCCTCAGCTCTGGCTCCCAGAGTTTGGCAATTCATTTGCTTGGGCGTTGGGGCGAGGGACCTGCACTTCATAAACTTTGAGATGCTGGCTGTCAGGAGCCAAGAGGCATTTAGCTCTGCAGAAATCATGTTCACAGTTCTGCTCACTGCAGTTTTCTGGGTAATCCCCCCCATATGCACAAGCTGAGCACTAAATTCACACATCCCAAACAAGGGGGCTGGGTTGAAATATGATTCAAGTGCATAGAAGTCTGATATCCATATTTGGAAATATTACTTTCAAAGGTCTCATGCTATCTCAGAAAATGCTAAGTGAGCCAGTTTCAAGAAATACATCACAAGAAACATCCTACTATTTTAAGAATATTTGCAACCCCAAATATATTCATTTAAGTCTCTTACCTACCACAATAATTTTCTGTATTTCTTTTATTTTTAATCACAGGTAACTGGTAAGCAATACCACGGGTAAGGTTATTCTGTGATTTACACATAAGCCAAAATAAAATCCTTTTTTCCAGAAATGGCCAATTTCCCTGTCTACTTTCAGCTCAGCAATTTTTACCATAAGTGGACAAATCTTCTACTGAAGTATTTATTAACTTTTACAGAGTAGTGATTAAAAAAAAAAAATTCTTTTCAAATTCTACTCTGTGTGAATATTTGAGTCTAAAAAGTAGGATTTTTTAATGTTGTTTGCCTATGACTACTGACTTTGCTCACATCACAAATGTCTCCTCATGGAATCTGACATGAGCCACTTCATTCCAAACAGAAATCAGATACAGAAGGAATTATTCCCCTTACTCAGGACAACTTAGATAAATAATGCAAAATGATAATCACCCCAACACATTTTCCCTTAAATCACAACATGCTCATTTAGAGTAGGAGGCATCTGATTCTCAAGGTGAAATAGCCACCATAGAGCAGTGAGACAATACTCTTTGGTTTAAGCCTCTGGGACCCATCAGAGTACAAAAGTGTACCATGGTAAAAACGACACATGAGATCTTCCCTTTCAAAGCAGACACGTATCACTGCACTAAAACTGCAACACATCACAAAATCATAAGACTACCTCTCTCTCTCTCTTTCTATTTTCAGGGCTCCACAGCAGCCTGGGATCAAAGAGGCATGAGCCCAAAACCTACTCAATCTTTTCCAGTTGCTCTTGCGTGGAAGGACTAATTTGCAGCCCAACTTCCCCATTTTCGAAATGGGATAATGTCACTTTTCATCCTCAGAAAAGCTCTGCCTGATGCCAACAGGTGCTATAAGGGCTTGGAGATATTTCTCCTTGTTTTAAAAACCAAGCCCATCCCATATGACTCCTTAACCCCAATTCTCTGAAGAAGGCTGTTTCTCTGCATGTTGGCACTGTACTGAATTGCTCTCTCTAAGCTTCCCACTGTACACCACATTTGAGAATAGCATAATGAGGAAGTCACCCATGGTGATTTTACAGTACTGTGTCAATACTGCAATAGGCAGTTGTAAAGTATTTCTGACCAATTTCAGGTATTTTTGAAAAATCCTTCTGGAACCAAGCTCCTTCACATTTATGCCTTTAGGCTGAGAATATCTGTGCATGGACATTTTGATTTACAGTTTCAAATATGCACATTTCGCTCAGTTTTGGTTGACTTGCTGAGAAGGATTTTCTCTCAAGCTAAGAAAGCTCAGGTGTATCCAGCTGGATGAAGATGAAGCTACTGCTTGGCAGCCATCCTCGTACTTTATTGAAGCCAGATGTAAGGAAACAAAGTCATTTTTTCTTAGACAGAAAATTTTGAATGCTTGAAAAACAAACAAAAGCCCTTTTTAATCTGCTTTCATTAGGTTTCTGGGTGTTGGACTGGTCACTTCTACATTTTATTCTATGTTTATCAATTAGATGCATATCTCTGTTAAAAATGACATCCCTTTTAGGAGTGATTATTCAAATTTGAACAGATACAAGAGGAAGTTCTAAATTGGTTCACTAACTTTCCAAGACCTTTTTAAAGATTAGACAAGTTTGAAAATTCTGAGTTATATTTGTCACATTCTGCATAAGCTTCCTTTCCTACCTACAGATCTGAGCTGTAGCAATTAGATTATTAAAGTCATGGAAAGTAATGAAAATTGGAAATGTCTTCCTTTAAAGTGTGATTAAGCATCAAGCAGACATAGCAACATGGCACTGCTGGAGATTATATGTGACATAGCAGGATATGAAAAGATTATCTGAAAGATATGGCAGAAATTAGGGATTTGAAGGGTGACAAATTTAGGTACATTCCCCTCAATCACGGCACTCAAGCTAGTTTCTATTCTGGAATTTCAGAAGCCTTGGTAAGTAAACTAAGATCAGCAGCACAAATTTGACCAGGTCAGTACCAGGAGAATGAAGAACAGCCCCAGAGCTCACAGTTCTTAGTACTTGCACTGAGGGACAAACAGCTACAAAGGACTGCAGGCCAGGCTTAGAGTCACAGACTGAATTTGTGAACCTCTAACTTTGTACATTTTGATTTGTGGTTTTTTGCATTACGAGTAGATCATGTGGAACTGAGGGACATGGTTTAGTGCTGAATTTTGCAGTGCTGGGTTACAGGTCGGATTCAATGACCTTAGAGGTCTTTTCCAGCCTCAATATTTCCATGAGACTATGTTTGTATAGGTCATGTCAGAACACTTACATTACATAAAGACAAGGCTTTTGAAAACATAATTTCCATGTAAAAAGTTCAAAAGCTACAGAGGAAGAAAGAAAAAATTAAGAGGTTTTTTTTTCCTTTAAAACTAAAAGAAAACTACTTTCATTATCATATTTGTCAGAGATCAGTCAGAAAATATTCATGTGTGCCAAAAACCATTACAGATTTTAGCCTGAAAAAGAAGAGAGGTTAAAGCAAATAAGTAATATGGGATCATAACCAAATGACACTCAACTTCAAATTTACTCCGTTTCTATGAACTCTTGTATTTGTAAGTTGTAAGTTGTCAGCTTATAATTTTATCATAAACTCAAAGCATTTAGATTTTTTTTTTTTTTTGAAAGCATCAGCTCTAGTACTGATTACAAAAATAATCTAGGTTTCCCTTCTAATCTTAGATTAAGCAAGAAAGGTATTGAACAAGTCCTAAAGCAGAAGGATATTTTTGTCTCATGATTTCTTACAACATCATTCATTTAAAATGTTTATGCCTGGCAATATTGCATGCTTGCAAGGAGACAAAGGTATGTGAAAAATTCAGTTTAAAAATGGATGTCAATTTATTCTAATCATTCATACCTGTTAGGCTGGTATTCAGATACGTTCAAGAAATGCAAGAGTCCTTTAAATTTATTTTTAAATTTGTGTGAGTGTTCTTAGCATTCTTTGCTCTGACAAGTTAACCGTACGTACTCAGGAGCCAAGATATGCAGCACCATTTGAGATAAACCTAATAAAGGACTGTACAACAAGGCCATAGAGAAGACAGAAGAATTCTGGATGGAAAGTAGAGAAGTGAGTCTCTGGTAACTAGTATGTCAGGAGTACAGAAATGGGAGTCTGTCAAAGTCAGCACAAGTAGAGAAAGGAGGTACCTCCAGCATTATTCCCTTTCAAACCTACACATAAAACCCATAATTGCCCTAAAAATATTAAGTTAACTTTATAAAGTCAAGAACAATGTTTTCATCTACAAACTGGATAGAGTGAATAACTGTAAAATAATCTATGCTGTTAACTCTCCAGCTACCAAGTGTTCTGACATAAATTACTTTGCTCATTTGCACATAAATAATATTTTTATTTTTGGTGTTCTTGAGTGTTTTTCCAGCTGGAGCACTATAAAAATAATTGGATTTTATTTTTATTATTTATAGAATTCAATTAATCCACAAATGAAAACATGGGAATTTTAACTGGCTGCCTATTAGGCCATTTCAACTGTTTTTCCTGGATATTCTTGACCATCTTTTTTTGTATCTCATTCCTATTTTCAGCAACTGGCAAATAACTATTTGCTATTCAGACAGGATTAAAAGAGAAGTTCTAAAACTTGTTCAGAGTAATGTGGCAATTCAGATATAAATCAGTGTCCAATTTCAGTATTGCTGAAGAAATGGGGGCTTCCTCACTTCTTTTTTAGTTACAAATTTTATTTCCATGAGTTACATCCTCAAAATTCAGTTGAGTGCTCTTGAGAGTTTTTCCTTATGATCTTTTCCTCAAAGATAACTATAGATAACAGTGCAAAGCAAGACCTCAGTCTTTATAAAATGCCATCATCATTAAGAATAATTTTACAATTTGATTCAACTACAAACTAATGCTTAGAAATGGTAAACAAAAGTAAACTGCAATGACTGTCTGTAATTCAGTACTCAAATGAGTATTAAAAAAATAAGTTTTATATTTAGGAAGGTGGAATTTAGCTTGGATCTTTGATCACATTTACAGCATTTATCAGTACAATCCTCTTTTGATAAAAAAAAAAACAAGAGAGAGAAAGAGTCCAGCACTGTTCACTTGTTCTATCAATGAAGTTAGAAGATGGAGCAAAGAATATTGAACCAGAGGCTCTGAAGCCAGTTGGCTTGGCTGAACTTCACATTCAATAATTTTTTTCAAAAATCAAGTGTTTCATATGCAGCCCAACTGTATGACATCTACAGTTACTGAAATGCAGTGCTCAGTTGCCAGAAATATGCTCATACCAGCAAGCAGCAGCTGGAAAACATCAGTCTCAAAGGCAAACCTGGGTGGGTATCAGTATCTTTAAGCTAATAGCCAGAGAAAAGAAATATTGCAGCCCTACATGACCACCTGCCTATACAGATTGAAAGCAATTAACTCTCTTCTCCTTTGAGCGTCACCCTCCTCAGATCACTGTAATGACTTTGCAACAGTGTTTAGAAAGTTAGTGGAAGCAAATTTTTTACATTTGCAAGATGCAACACCACTTCTCCACTGTAAATTGCTGAGATTTTCAGCCTCTCCTTGACTTGCTAGTGACTTCTGTTCCCTCAGCACAATGCTGGGGAACAGAATGCACCACAGAGCCTATGAAGGCTTGGCACATGGATTAAGCACGTGGAACAAAAGACTTAATGTTCAGCTGCAAAAACATTCAACAATTAATTAAATATTTAACTACAGAAGGATGAAATTAAAAGCCTGAGTTTCCATTAGCCCTCTGTAACTCTACCTTGGACTTATGTCTAAGAAAATAAGAACCCTGTCATCCTTCATGTGACATGATGAAGTACTTTACAGCTCTGTTAATAAGTAGAGAGAAGAAGAGAGCAACAGAACAACCTTGTGCATGTTCTCATGTTTTGTATTAAAAAAGAGAGATATTAGAGCCTAATTGCAATTCAGTTTTCCAGGAAACAAAGTCTGGAGTTTGTAAAGAGCAAAGAGCTGAGCAAAGATTCTTTTTTCCCCTTCCCTTGGTACTGGAAAGGTAGAGTAAAAGAAAGGAAAAAGAAACAAAGGGTAAATGTTAAGTGTTACCACTCTCCATTCCCATTCAGATGTGGGGACTTCATGGAGCCTGTCAGTCTGTGCTTATTTTGAATAAATGGTTACCCACAGAAAATGGGAATGCATTGTTGAGATGTTTATTTTCCCTTTAACACCCGACAAGGAAATCTTGCAGTTCTGAAAGGATCCATGCTCCACTGCTGATCTTGCTAAGGTTTGAGAGACCACCAGCACTCCAGGGCACTGTGCAGTTTTATAGCATTATAGGATGAATAACAAACCACAACCTGAAACAATGATATCTACATGAAGACACTTCCATAGAATCATTGTATGAACACCACCAAGCCATATTTTTGTTCCTGGAGCGTGATATTGCTGGGAGTTTTCTGTAGCACTAAGGAGACATATTTCTTTCAGATGCTAGCATAAATTTGGTAGTATAGCTTCATGGAGGTCAATATTCCTGTCCCCCTAAATCCTCCTAAATCCTCAACTCTACTTTAAATCAAAAAGAATATTAAATAGATGCTATCCTACCACATTCTTTTCCCCTGAGAAGGCACAGGACTTTTCATCTCATCTGTATTTGGTATCACGAGGTCACACTGCATAGGAGACCTAGAAGCCTGAACAACCTATACTTGGCTAATCCATGGAAATGGGACATAACAACTGTTAAATAGTTCTTTCAATTCAGACTATGTTTTAACTCTTTTCTACAGCAGTGTTTTAGATCTCAAAATGAAGAAGGCATTAGGGCACTAATGTGGACATTACAAGCATACTTGCCAAGAAAAGCTCTTATATAGAATCTGCAAGTTAAAGGTACAGAGTAAAGTTAAAATACAGATTTAAACTAAGATTACTAGCTAGAACATAAGGTACTGAAGCATGAGGTATTATTGTAATTCAGAAAACTCGATGATATTGTTCATACTGAGCATGGTCTAATAAGAAATGTTTGTCAAACAATGGCTGGGATAGATTACTGAGCTGGTCCTTATGCTTTTCTGATAATTTAAATGTAAGTATTTGACATAATTTGTGTAAGTATTTGACAAATGGCAGGCATCTCTGCAGCCCCCAGGATTAACAGTCATTTTGGGATGCCACTGATTATTTCTGAGGTCATTATGTGTAAATGTTAAAGAGTGAAACTGTTTTTACATTCAAGAGAGTTTGCAAAAGAAGGAGAAAGGACAAAAGGATGACCCTTTCCCCTCAGAACATTTCTGATGAAAGGATGTCTTTTATCTGCACTTAAGTGGATATTGGAAAATGGCAGGTCACCTCCCTCTCACTGTCTTTCCTCTGTTTTTTTACCATGTTCCTCACTGCAGAAATATCCAGCAAATTATTCTAGTGTGCAAGGTAGTGTGGAGCATCACACAGAGAAGGCAAGATGTCTTCTGTTCTAACCAAAAACCCAAATCAGCTTGTATACAGGGTCAGTATGGTTCATATCATTCTCTATTTACCATGACAGAGCACCTCAGCTCCATGCTGTCCTGTGCGTGTTCAGCACAGGATGTGCCCCATTTTCCTTTGCCTGGCACCATTTAGCATCATCTTCCTGCTTCCTTTGCACTGGCATGTAGCAAAAGATCCCAAGAAAAGCTGGCATTGCCAGAAGTAAGCACACACTTTTACTCTGTGAGGGAGGGGTAGAAAGCTGGACAAAAGGATCTATAAGAAATCTATTCTTCACATGTTCAAAAAGAGCAAGAATATACTAACACAAGATGAGCCTTCCTCTGTTTTTCCATGGGGTCTTTGCAAACAAAAAGTTCTCCCCACCCATAACAGGAAGTCAGATACATGAGCTGTTGTACACAGGTGTGAGATGATGCCCTGTGCTAGATAAGAAAGGTACAGCATTAGCAAAGCACCAAAACAAAACAGCAAACCAGCAAAGAACTCTCTCAGACCAGTAGTAGCAACTCCAGCAATGGAGATCAGCCTCTGTTTGGACACAAGGGCTGGCTTGCCCAAGTGCCTGGTGTCATCAGGGAAGTGGCACAGTTTGACTGCACACGGCCAGGTCCAGCAAAGCATCAAGTGATACATCTCAGAGCAGAGTGTACAGAGAAAAGGGCTCTCTGTAACCCATTCTTGACAAATGGCTGTTCAGTGCACTTGGGCTGAGATGTAGGACTGACCCAGGAACCTGAGCAATCTACATTTGCCACAACATTCAGCAGAAAAGGGGCATAAAATTGTTAAATGGGTTGGCAAAATCCTCACTTCCATCTTAATCTAGAGCAGAAAGAAAATAGTAGGGTTACTTAGCAACGTAATTTTTTATTTTTTTATTTTAAGAGATAGCTGAAATTAGAGCCAATAATCGACATCTCTAAAACTAGTTTTATAATTGTTCATATTACTGTAGTTGCATAAACTTCATTTATATGCTGGAAGTGATTTCTGTGCATGTTTTCTGTGACAAGCAGGCATAATAAAGAACAGTCTTCTGTTCCTCACTGTCACCTTATGCTCTATGTCACATTTTGGTCTGTACAGTACCTTTCATAAATTACCCTCCCCTTTTACTTACAGTGCCCCTTCACTTTTATAAAACACAGCTGTCAAGAATTTCAGTAACAAAGAAATTCCCAAATTCTCTCACTTTCAAGCATCTTCCTGTCTCTTACACTGCTTACAAGATCAGAGGGGTATTCTGTGGAGTATAGCTGCCACTATCTATTGACACAGGACCCTTTAAAATGAGAATGTAGTAAGAGACAGAGTTCAAGAATTGTGCACCCGGTCCAGCTGGAGAACATACAAACATCTTACAACTGTCTCATTAAATGAGTTCAGGGAAAGGGCATTGCTAAAACTGAAGAACAAATGTCTTGATTTACAGATCTACAGAGCATTTGCTGCAGTACATTAAACAGCAACAGAAGTTGTTTTTAATTCAGCTTCTTTCTCTGAGAAGCACATAATGACACCACATCACTGCTGCTAAGGAAGAGCCCAGAAACAACACGTACAGTGTTGTTTCATTTGTGCTACCTTTTACTTAAAACCCATACCAGTAGCAGGTGATGACAGCAGAATGGTTATGTACAAAATATTGCTAGTTACTAAAATCAGAACCTTCAATCCTTGCCCTCCCCTTCTGACCACTGCCTGTCCAGCTGCCAGCAGATGCTCTCAATGGCCACCGAGCTGCTGAATGCACTCTAAGTCATCAAGTTTAAAGGATTCAAATTCATGCTTATAAGCAACAGGGTAGAAGATGAGAGACTGCACATTGATATTTTCACAGTAGGAACATAGAAATCAGAATACTGATTTACCATTTACCAGCAATAACCAGCTGGCTCACAGCAATCGTACTGGTTGTTGAATAAAGGCAGTTTGTTGTCTGCAGTGCACATACCCCTGTGAAAGAGCTCTGTGTAGGGGCAATTGCTTCTGAACTGCTACTCCACTCTTCCCAAAGATGTCTAAGCAACTTCCCACACATGTTTTATGTCTCTGTTACTGCAAAGGGCCAGGCAGCACAGGGCATGTAGCCCAGATCCCACTTGGATGGATGCGAAGCATTGTCAAATGCATCTGCCATGGTGAAACCAGGTCAATATGTTCGTGGCTAATTTAAAAGTGAGCTGCTTGGATTTGGGATTTTGGGAGAGGGGCAGCAGCTCATTTCTTTTAGGCACAGCATTAGTTAACTTTCTGCAGCTAAGCAGACAATCAGAAAAAGACTCACAGGATTATAAGGATCATGTATCCATGGTGATTTTAATAAGAAATCTTACTTGCAGTAGAATAGATAGAAGCAAGAAATAGAACCAGGCTTCATGGATGATTTATTTTAGTTCATCTCCTAGGAAGTAGAATGTTACTGGTTTGATTTGAAGCCAAAAGTTGTAAGCCTGGATCAAGTTCCTGAGGTTCAAATTCAACTATATTCCACTCTCAGAAACCAGGACACTGTGGCTGACTTTATCTTGAATATACCAGTTCTTTTTGGTAAATTGCTTATAATGTACTAAGCCAAGTTTTGACAGAGTCATGCTGTGAACATTAGTTTCATTAACAGAAGTATCTTACTTTAACTACTCTGTTTCTTTTCCTGTAGCTTTCTGACAGAGCAATATTTATGGTACTTCTGTTCTGTCCCAAAGCCACCAACATTTAAGAGCACTCAGGTAAAGTAGCCTAATATAGATATACCTTATTTTGTCAATTCTTCTGCCAGGAAAGAGCAGGAGTTTTGCTGGACAGGTCAGAATGCTGTCAGAAAGCACTAAACAATTACAACTTTCATTTGTATTTATATTTAAATACAGTGTTATAACTCATCGCAGCTGATCGCTATATTTTCTGAAACAAGTCCATTGTTACTGTTTATTCTGACAAGCTTGTCTATCAAGCATTTTTAAATGCTCACCACCACCATATTCCCTGAGATCCAGCAGTACCAGAACGTTTGGACTCACAATGCCCATGGGATTCTGTGACTGAACTGTCCAACTGCAGGTGTGTCATGAGCAGTGAAGCTATTTGTGATTATATTCTATGCTCACTTGGTTTTCCCTGCTGTCTACAGATATATTTTACTCAGTGTCCTTGCTCAGTCAAAAAAGTAGAATTTGATAAAAAGGCTTGCAAGGATACAGAGAAAAGAGACCTGTTTGTATGGAGACTGACTCTGTAGGAGGGAGATGCCATGGTTAGAATATTAGGCTTGAATGAGTTAAGACCGGAATAGAAATATGTTAAGACTTCTGAGAAAAGGACTCTGACAAATGGCAAACCAGCAATGAAATGTTTGCATTCCTTTTGCAAGGCCCAATAGCCCTGTTCCCATAGCTACTGTATGCTGAGATGGATGATGTAGCTACAGCAACAGAGCCAACATCCATGTTCAGTGTAAAATTCCTAAATCGTTACTTAATCCTTCTTTTACCTCCCTGCAAACTTCTAAATGAGGAAAAAAAATAGGATTATCTTGTTCTTTGAATGAATTAAAACTTTCCTAAAAATATTAGAATTAAAAGACTCAATGCAGACAACTGGTGCTAGAACATGCTTCCCTGACGCAAACTGCCTCATCCCATGATTCCCCTCTCCCCACTGACTGAAAACCATTTTTTTTTTGCTAAAAGAGTGCTGTTTGTGCCTCTCCCAATGGGTGATGTTCGGCAGTCTGCAGCTCCTCCAGGACCCACTATATTCAAGTGCAGCACACAGTCACTTATAAGCCAACCCTTCCCATTGGGTGTATTTTGTTGTTTCTTATCTCCCACCACCCACTATGATTTTGAAGATAAACTTCTACTCAGAAATTCTACACTTTTTCATAGCAATTATTTGTCTCCACTTCACAGTGTTAGTTCCCGACATAATAAAAAGGGAAATATTACATCAAGCAGAGAAAGTGTTGTTTAAAGCACAGTCTTTTAATCTTCAGCATGTTGTTTGCCATGTGATTGCCAACCAGATAACATTTGGCAAGCCAAGGGCATATTTTGTTATATGTATGTACAACTAAACAGAAAATAGTTTAAAGTTTAACTCTGTACAATGATTTCTGCTTTAATAGTCCAATTCAAGCCCCACCAAAAACAAGGAGTCACATCTAGGGGGATTTATATGGGTCCTTAAGAGGAATAGACAGCACAAGCCTTGATTTCCTAAGGATCTCGCACAAAAATATGATTTATCATTGCAAAATGTCAATGTGAAAATACCAGCAAAAGCCAATGCCTTGAGCTCTACTTCAATGTCCTATTTAAAACCAGGGTTTTTTCTAAGCTACATAATCTTAGTCAAGTGGTCAGTCTTTGCTAGAACTCTAAAAGGATTAAGCAACGCTTAAACTGTGATATAGCATAAATTAATCTGTAACTGTTGATTAGAAGAGAACTAAAGCAGTTTTTTGTTAAAGTCAACCTTAAACTATTCTCAATTAGAAAAAAAAAAATCCTCACTGTTTAGAAATAATCTCACAAGAGTCCATAAGGCAGCAGATTCTCACTGTAAATATTTAAACTTTTAATAACAAGATGTTTAGGCAAGATCATAAATCCATGTGTGGCATAACTACCCAACATCTACACTGACATTGCTAATTTTAGTTTGTGTGAACAGAAGAAAAGCTCAAGTAAATACTGCAGGGCATTTTTTTCCATACCCTGTCTATCTGTCAGATCAGAATTGCTAAGCCTTTCACAGACATGCAGTTAATGTCAGAATAAGTTTTTTTCTGTCTGAAAGGTACAGCACAGGTAGCCCATATGCAAAGTTATTCCTTCAGCAAGTGTCAACAGTCAGTCAACAGTTTTCCTTAAAAAAATAAGTGAAAAAATAATAGAGCCCAAGTTTCAGCATTTTCAGGGGAGAAGATGACCACGCAGGTTCTGAGAAATGACCATTTTGTAGATGAGGCTGGTGAGCTTTTTCCCTCCTCCCCAGCATTACAACATATCTTTCCCACAGCCCGGGGCACAGCTTCTGAAAGAGGAAACTTTCACAACAGGCGCCGGCATACCACACACCGGCCTGTGAGGGCAGAAATGGTGCAGGAAGTGAAACCACTCTAAGCTCACAGGTTTTCTAATATACAGCTGAGTATAGATGCCTTCTAGCTGGAAGAAAATTAGAGTTAATTGCATTCATGCAGTGCAATGAGAGACAGAAAAACTCAGAGCAAGGAATTTATGGGGTTTTAAATCACAGGTAGACAAACCAGTTGATATTCCACCAGTATTACGAAGCAAATTTACAAATAATCTTTTTTTCTTTTTTTTTTCCCCCTAACAAACTGTATGAGTTTCGGGTAACCTAAAAAAATGAGAGCCTTGTAGGTCACCAGGTCATCACTAACCCTGGTGTTTTAATACCTTTGAAGTACTGCAGCAAAACTCATTTAAACATCTAAGGCCAGCTATCAGGTTGCACTGGCAGAGTTCTCAATATCTACAAATTCAGGATGATTGTAGGCTCTGAACTAATTAACAGCAAAAGAGGAGATAGGCTGCTCCACACAAGATCTGCATACAAGCAGACTCTCAGGCATGATTGGAATTTCAATCAGAACCAAGAAAGGCTTCCTAAGGCATAGAAATGTTTGCCACCACCCTGAAACTAAGAGTTCTGAAGCCAAAAGGAAAGAGTAGGAGATCACCAACATTTTCTTTCAACATTTGAGATTCTACCTGCATACCAGGGTAGTGTGAAACATGTCTGGTACAAGCCTAAGCAAGGAGAAAAGAGGATTCAGAGGGCATTCTGCTCCTTCCAGACCTAAACACAAGCAGGTTTCCACCTCAATTTTAACATCAGATTCTCTAAGAATCAAGATCTGGACGACCAGGACTTCTTCAAGCTGTGTCTATTCTATGAAACCAACAACTACACATTATAAGGAACTGGGTCTACCTCAACTGGATTTGGCTTGCTTTATTGCCTTAAAAAGAATTTGACACAAAGAATTACCATATGACAGAAGGCAAGCCACAGTTCCAGAGAAAGCTAAGGTTCCTTCCTGCAAACCAGCCACTGCAAGGGGATAGACAGGAACTCCAAATGAATATAACCTTTTCAATATAGTGACAAACCCTGTAAAAGTGAAGTGCAAAGCTGCAAAATAACTTGCTGTGGGATTGCCCTGGACATGCTAAAAGAAAGGAGTACCACTGCTTTCTGGAGAGATGGAAGTAACTTCAGCAAATTGGATTTCAATGCCAGAATTTCAGTATGGAGACTAACAATAAGGAATAAATTTTGAAATGTCAGTATCCTCAAAACTCAACACTTCCAAGATATTAATTTTGTGTGATATAAAATAAATTTAGAAAAAGAAATTGCCCAAATTCAAGAGAACTTAAAGTGGCACTCTCTCATAGAAGCATCAGTCTTATTTTTAAAAGCAGTTGTGGTGTTTATTCCACTGCACACAATAAAAATGCCAGGTCCAGGATTGCATTTCTTCTGTCCTTTATTAGATTTACTCCTTAAATTTTACACACTGGCTCCTGGCATGGTTTGAAGGTGTCCCTCTCATCTGAATTACACATTCTCATGTGTTCAGCATTAAGCAGGGCTTTCTCACGGGAGTGCAGTGGACTTTTATTGCAGGAACAGAGACTCAGCACAATGATCTGAATGAAAAAGGAAGTAACACCTCACAGACACAGCCAGCCCCATGACTTCCATCATGCATTTACTTTAAGAAATGTAGTAACTTATTCTGGTCCACCTGAGGTATGAGAAAGATGTTTTACTCACAAGAACATAAGTGCCACAGCATTATTTTCACAGCTTCTCAGGCATGCAACTCTCAGCCTCTGATCAGTGTGTCAAAAATGAAGCTTACATAAATGGTAATGAAAATTCAGGTATAAACAGCAGATGATCTGCACCCATCCAGTAAAACTAGCAAGAGAATTGATCAGTATTCCAGTAAGGAATCTGCAAGTGACAGAGGCAGTATGGAGGATCCTCCCAGAGACCATCCCAGCAGCAGTGACCTAGTTCTAAAAAGGTTTGCAATTTTAAGTGATTCAGCCTTCCTGTGTCTCCAGTAAAGGGAAGTAAAATTTAAGAAGTACAACAGTAATGTGGACAATATTTAATCAGTATTATTTTAAAGGAATCAGCCATGTTGTCATGACAAAAAAAAAGAACATCATTCAGACATCTCCATTTTATATATTCTTTTTGTGCACACCAACAGAATAGAATAGAAAGTCTTTAAAGAGTCAAACAAAAGCAAACAGAAGCTGTTTACAGTGAGTGGTCAGAAGTGATTGCAGGAAAACTCATTATTACTCAGTGTTGACAGTGTTAGCCATGAGGTGTTCCAGGAATGGAAAGGAAAAGAATTAGGAGTTGCTGATATGGGTGAAGTAATTCATGTATAAGAATGTATTACAAAAGGCAAGATGCAAAAGTGATAGCTGAAATTGTTCATTAGAGAGTGAAAAACATCCTAAGAAATTACAGTGGGAAAAGATCGTAACGGATGTAGAAGCTGTCAAAAGATGTCTGGTCTGATGCTTAATCAGTATCTGCAAGGTAAAAACTAGAGACCTTCATGCAGCAGAGCAGGGCTGAGCAAATTCACATCTCCCCACATGTCTGTGAAACTCTGTTATGTAAGTTCTTTCCATATTACATACTTCAATTATTCACTACTTCCAACATACCAAGCACACAGGAAATTTTCTCTGTATCCAAATGATTGTAGTTGCCAGCTAAAATTAATTATTTTCTCCAGCAAAGGAAGTAATCCAGAGATAGAGACTTCTGGTACTCATTTGCACCTCCCACTTGTTGGGGGAGGTTGTGGGGGTGTAAAGCATCACAGAGAATTTCTTAACTCATGAGAGGATTTAAACTCAGTGCAACTGAAGATGTGGCTGATGGTCAAGGAACAAAAGGAGCTCCTTGGTCACTGATGTGCTGCACTTGTGCATTAAGTGCATGCCTCCTGGGCTCCACCCATTCCTATACCCCACAATGGAAAAGCTGATCCCATAAAATTTAAGACATGTAAGAGAGGATTTAAAACAAACCAAAAAGTAAGGAAGGACCAGTATTTTTTGAGATGCTGCAAACACACAAGGGAATCACTGCCAGCTGGCAGGCTGGTGACCATACAGCCTGCCAGAATAAACTGTCCTGTGCCCTGGCTCAAGGTTCTGGCAAGCTTTGCAATGTCTATTGGAAGTATATTTCCCGTGAGCCTTGGCAGCACCAGGCAGTCTCTCACCTAATCTGCATCCAGGCAGCAGTGAACACAGGGAGAGGGGATGAAGGAGAACAGATGAGCACAAAGGGAAGCCCATGGACAATCAGGAGTCTGGGACTACCTTGCAGCATGTGGGAGGAAAAGAAGTAGAACTTGGATGGGAACTGACTGCCAAAAAAGCCCTAAGATTGAAAGACATGCTCGATTTGGGAGAAGGTTGAGGAAATGGCACAAGAGGGATTCGTAATTGCAGAGATGCCTGTGCCAATAGCTCACTAGAGAGGGTTTAGCACAATAAATCAATGTATCTGAAAGAAGCTGTTGCTGTGATAAGGAATAAGACAATTGTGACAAATTGTAAAGGCAATGTCCACAGAGTAGAAACACAGAAGCCCCAGACAGGAGAAATCACCCTGTTAGGGACGAGAAAAGATGACGGTCTTCTGGTCTGAGAGCCCCTGGGTGAGAACAACCTTACCTACCTTCTTTTGGTTTGGAAAGTGGGAGCTGGAAGGGCTCAAGGGGAAAGAAGAAGTAAACTGTTCAAGGTAGCAAGGCAATCCTTGATTCATACAAACAAATTTAGGTCTGTGTTCCAAACTCCACAGAGAATAAGAATAAGTGCTTGTGCCTGCTTGCTGCCTTGCAAAGATTCAGGAGGTCCTCAAAACAGCTAGATTGGGTCTGGTACTGAACAGGAGTTAAAACCATGGAGTTTTGTACAATCAAATTTCTCTCTACCAAGCTTTTCTCATCTCTGTTGGGTTTTTTTTCCCATTATCTGAGCTAATGAAGAATTGTCTATTATGCTGGTCCAGTCCCAAGGCAGTTGCCCAAGAGGAACAGAGGTGAAACAATCTCCAGTACTGCAAAAAACCACACATATTGGCAGATGGCAATGGATTAAATACAAGCACAGGGTTCACCTGTTTTTCCATTCACTCCAGTTTTTAATTCTATTAAGATTATTTTAAACACAGCACTCTCACTCACTTCTGTAGTTTGATATTTTTTTTAAGTAATTCCAGAATATTTTCACTTGCTGCTTTTTTCTTTTTTTTTTCACTCTAATGGGAAAGCCTCACACACACACACACATACACACACACACAGTTTCAGGCTCAGTTTTAAGAAAACGTCAATTCTTTTACGTCCTCAAGGACTTGGCAAACAGGAAGATTTTTCAAGCAGAGGAATGGTCAGGCAGCAGCTTTTAGGTTTATGGACACAAAGGCCAGTGACATAAGGCACATACACTCTGTATTACAACTGTCTGCTACTAAATTTTCACAGTGGGTCAGTGACTTGATTATGTAAATAGTGGAAATAAGAGATCAAACAATTCCCAACACAGCCAATCTATTAATAAAATAAAGTCTTGTTGTGTATGAAAAATCAGGAATTGGTAAAGGATAGTCTAGGAAGGTTGTGGGCTTAAAAGACAGCACTAACCCAAATTTAAAGTTATTGGCTCCTTTAAAGTTAGCTTAAATCAATTTTCATTATCTACAACTTTTTGAAATATGCTCAGCTTCACTGAATATCTGGTATTTAGGATTCTGGCCTACAAAGAGGAAAGGCAGTAACTTAGAGAACTTGTATCTAACTTACACTTTTCATCTTTGC
Source organism: Chaetops frenatus (assembly GCA_013400775.1). NCBI lineage: Eukaryota > Metazoa > Chordata > Aves > Passeriformes > Picathartidae > Chaetops > Chaetops frenatus. The sequence continues at coordinate 39,451 of VZTR01027146.1, read as the reverse complement.
TTTGCTTCAAAGAAATTCTCAGATCATTTTCATTTCTGTCATATCTGAGTTATGATAAACAAGTCAAAGAATGTTCAGCTAATTATCTTCAGTGGGTAATTATGAGCAATGGCGAACGTGACTTTGTCCACCAGTGGTAGATGTCAAGGCTTCTCATTTTGGCATTTAAGCTTGCTTCTTAAGATACTGGGCAAGAACTGTGACACTACATTTTTAATTTCCATAAAAGCTAAAGAACAGAGCAAAATCTTGTATGTAACAATGATGTGTTTCAGAGTATTGCTGGGTCTCTGGCACAAGGACCTTCACAAATGACGAGTCAAGCCTTCAAAATGCCATCTAACCCAGGCATGTCATTGAAACTCAATTCAAATGCCTGCTAACCAGAGCTAAGTTACAAACCCCCTACTGAGACCCAGGTCACACTGAAGGGATAAAAAGAAGCAACAAAAAGGTAGGAGTTAAAGCATCTTCTATAACAGGTGAATATCTTAACCAGACGTTTTGTAATGATTTATTGCTTAGCCTAGGCAATTCAACAAAAAAACAGGGTTTCACTTCCAGTCTAGGAAATGAAATTTCAGATGTCAATATGTTGCTGTCTTAAGGTGTAATAATATGATACACCTTTCCTAGAAGCATGGTAAGGGGATTGTAAATTGCTACCACACTTAGTCCAAGAGAATCCTAAAATAGCACCTCCAAGACACTCTGGGCAGTTTTGAAGTGCTCCACAATTGTTGAGGTAGAAGTCAGTTGAAAAACAAAACATGCTGTCATCTTTGTTTTATCCTTGATATGCATGATAACCTTCTTTAGGCTACTTTATGTGTTGTTCTGTGCAAAAAATTGGGCTATTTGTCTGAAATAGAAATTCCCTGTAGAGTGAAAAAATGTTTTAAGTTTTAATTTTCTTTTAAGATGATGTGAGGAAATTACTTCTGAAGCTGTACAAGTTACATGTACAGTTGAAACGGAAAATAGAAACATTGTTCCAAGAGAAAGAGGAAACGGCCTCAGAATACTTAATGAATTTTCCATGCATGGCTCCATCTGACCAGTTGCATTACTTACAGCATACAGCATGCACTGTACATTCTCACTTCCCAAAACTGCACATATTTTAGGCAAAAGAAAATTAAAGCCACGTAAAGACAAGAAATTGTAAGGCCCTGAGAACAGGTGATTAACGAGTCTTATCAATCACACTCGTAGCAGTGCTAAATATGGAGAAGATCTTCCCCTTAGCTTAAACAGACGTTAGTGAGGGATTTGTCTTTGACGTTCAGTGTCATTTTTTTATTTCTCTGCTGGAGTACTTCATAGGAGAAATATCTGCACAAAAAGTGTACTTGTTGGCTAGGACAACGCACACAAGCCTGTTGTTCAGGCCAACAATACCCCTGAAGCAACGCTTCAGCGCTAGACTGCGGAAATAGCAGAGCAACCCAAATGAACCCAGAATTTCAAGGGAGCGCTCTTTATATCCCTCTAATTGGGTGGACACATCAATCCTTGTTAGAGCACCTCAGTGATTCATTTGTTGTTTACTGAGGCATGTGCTGGAAGAGTCCACCGGCATGCCTTTAAGGGTCACAGAGAAGCCTCTTCCATTGAAATTAAAAATCTAGTTGTCTTTAGCAGCTTTTTAATAAACAGGATTTCCATTTGACCCACATTAGAAGCTTGCTTTGTTGAGATTTAGAAAGAAATGTTTGTCCTTGCAGAAGAGCAGAGGGAGTTGCTAATATTCAGATTAGATTTTTGCAGTGATTATGTAGTATTAGCACTTGAGTTTCAGATCAAAATTCATATAACTTCCTCCTTCTCTCAAGAAGTTCTTCTCGAGGAGTCACCTTTCTTCCTCTCAGAGGCAGCAGCTTTTATACCTACTGGAGTCTTTTTAACAAACAGCTTTTCCATCAGACATGCTAATGCAGGTAAGGAGCGGGAGTGCTCCAAGGCCTCATCAGGCACAGGCTCGCACAAGAGCGCCCACAGCGCCCATGCATGCTGCCTGGCTTTAACACCAGCTGCTCCAGGTGCTGGTAGTCATGTGGCTACCCAAAGCACAGCGTGGGCTAACTCTCTGTGCGTTTGTGGTGCTGCTTGCATGGTTTCTGCAGATTGTTGAGCCCTGTGCTGCCATGCAGCTCCAGCATGTACCTCAAACTCTAAACCCCTGGTGCATCACAGAGCCATTGCAGCAGCACCAGCAGTGTAGATGTGCAAAAACATTCACAGGCAAAAGGAGAAGGAAGCAGGTTTTGATGCAGCAGCACAGTTGTGCAGCTTGCCCAGCAGGACCAGTGGGTGAGGCTCTCAGGCACCGCTCCTCTGGGAAGCTTCACCACCAAGAAGCCAAGAAGCATCGCCCGGGGTGGTCAGCTCAGAAAGCTTTGTGAGAACACAACTTCACTCCAAGTCAAAAACTGTGCCTTTTTCAGTCTGTTCTCCTTGACTGCTTTTAGTATTTATATTAGGGATGATATGCTAACCATACACTTTTTACCTGAGTATATGTTACATCACACTTTATAGACACTTCATTCTTTCACTCAATGTGAATTTGCTTTAAAGAAGCAAAACTACTAGAAAACAGGGATCAGTGTCCTGCTCCCTTTAACAGGGGGAACACTGGTTTTCTTTAACCTGTGTTTACGCTGACTATCTGTGCTGAAGGAAAGATACTGGACCCATTAACACTTGTAAGATGGATTCAGTCTCTGTAGTGCCATTCATATGCAGAAGTGTGCAAATGTAAGGCAGCAGGATCTCCATCATTACTGTCATCTCTCATGTTGCCATTTGGCAATTACTCAGCTTTTTAAGACTGAAGAGGGTCTGTTAGACTTCCCAAGCACTTCTGACAAGCTGCGTGTGCAAAAAAAGTTTTATAATGAAAGCTAAAACTGGTATGACTACCACTGATTTTTTTATATGTTACTTTTATTCAATTTAATTCAGTTGAAAAGAATGGAACAAGAACACTTACTCCAGACAAAGCAATACTGAAACTGGTACTGAAACATGCAGTTGGAAGGTAGAACTACGGGGCAGAGAGCAGTATAACATACTGGCGTCCAGATTAGTGGAAGCAGCAGGACAAAGTGAATGGGAAATTCTGCAGGAGGTGGTTAAAATTCTCAGAAGGATAAAATTAGCTCCCACAGAGCTTCCTCCTGAATGTGTCTATGGTGCTGCTGTGAACACAGCCAACTCCTGCACTTCTAAAGCTACCAAATGCATGATGGACAGACTCCCACTTCTACGGCAGCAATATCAACAAGCAGAAAGCTGTAGATCTGACGGATAAGGTGGTCCAACTATTCTCCACTTCCAGATAAAATCAGAAAATACATTTACTTGCAGTTGGTTTCTCAAAAATCCCATCAATAGGCCTTTATTTTTACTGCGTTGCCTCAGGACATAATAGAAAAGACTTCTCCGGGAGTTTCAGTGGGCAGGAAGTGTCCAGTGAGTTACTGCATGAAAAGACAATATGATTGCAGGGCTCACCTCATAAAACACAGCTTTGCACAAGAATAGCACACTTACCTTGCTGTCCTGACAAATTGTCTCATTTTTGGCTAACACTTCCCCTCCCTTGAGCAAGTGGTACCATTTTCCTGCAGCCAAATGGCTGAAACAGTAGACATAAATACAAAACCCCTGTACAAAATGAAACACACATTTACAGCTGTTTCATAAATACACTAAGTGAGAAATCATAAATTATGCTGAGAAGCTTTCCACAGGATAGGACATTTCAGAAAAAGTGCTAAGTTCCTGTTTACAATAAAAAGGATTTCTTAAACCAGCACTGGTGTAGCAATTTGTTATGTGCAACATGTTTTGATTGCTGCTTTACTGAACTAAAGCTGGCAAGGAGTACAGCCCGTAGTCTGAACAATCTGTTTTGTACTGGGAATCAAGAATTACAGTTAAAACTGTCAAACTAAAATACCCTTTATCTTTTGAAGAAAACTATAAGGGACTCCTATATTAAACAAACAAACAAACAAAAAAAACAAACCAAAAAAAAAAAAAAAAAAAAAAAAAAAAAAAAAAAAAAAAACACCACCCAACACCCCTGAAAAAAAAAAAAAAACACCACCCCACAACTCCTTTGAAGAGATCATAAATATGTATTAGTAATTAAAATATAGGCCCCTTGATTACAACTGATGGAAATCCCCCCAAACTCCCTCCAACCAGCATTAAGCAAACACTAAGAAACTTGAAAGTATGAACTGAGGTTTCCAGTTCAACATTATAGTTTTATAATAACAACCTACACACTATTTTAATTCTTCAAATCAAAAGGCAACATAAAATAGGAATTTAGTGAGCAAATCTATTGCACTGCCAGGATCACAATATCACTTGAAAGGTCTGGCTCCTGGCCAAGACACCAAAACGTCGAATGGTCTGAGGCACCCCTTTACTCAACATACCAATTTACTCACACCTGAGTTTTACACATCAGTCTTCACTCAGATGTAAACAAAAGGATTGCATGATAAACCATAAGGGTTATTGCTTGCTTTAACAGGAAACTACTTTAAAAGATAAAAAAATAATAAAAAAAAGCAAGCTTAAGATTTGAGTCAGTCTTCATTTACACAAAATAGATGTGGATGTAAGGGATGCAGATGGTCATTAAAGGTAACAGTCTGAGTTAACTCAGTTCTGATTTCACTGGAACTCTCTTGTAAGACATTCTGTGGTCTTTGGGCACATTTAGCCCTTCATGACTGAAGTAATTCACTCACTATATTTTAAAACAAAAGCATTTTATTGGAAGACTTCATTACTGGGTTTAAAGCACAATTATTTTTTAAATTTCATAATGTGATGTTTCCATGTTCTAGTCATAAGATGAATCATCTTACAATGTAGGTTTAGACGAAAAGCATGCTTAGATGAAAAATATCAAAAATCTTTACAGTCTTGGAATGAAGGTGTATTTAGGTTATGATATAGCTAAGCCAAACGAAATAGTTTGCTGTCAAGTGGGACAGCCACTGCCAGCTCCTCTTCCCTTGCAGCTGGTCTGGTTCTTAGCTGAGCCTTGTGTGAGGTGATTCAGTTCACTGATCTGTGAGGAAAGAAGCCCAGCCAGAAGAAAAACAAAACAAACAGGGGAGAGCATGAAGCCAGCCCACCCAATGGAGCTGCTGGTTCAGCTCAGCTGTCATACCTGCAGCCTTGGGGTGGAAATATCTAACACAATAGACAGGACTAGCTCTGTAATAAGGAAAAAATCACACACAATGCAATGCAAATTTTAGATTTTCACACTATGTTTTTTGTCTCTAATGTAAAGTAATGGGACCAGCACTGTGGGTAAGATTTATGCCAAGCATTTAATTGGCAGTCGGGGACTTGAACACCTTCCCAGTAACTCCTACAAATAAAATACTGCAAAACAGCATAAGGAGTACATATTTAATTGTGAATTCAAACAAAGACATTTCTTCATACTAGAACTATATGGTAAAAACCTGTTACAGTCCCCCAAAAGGGTGGTATTTATGGCAGTTTTATATAAGCTTTCACAGTTAAACAGGCAAAAATTTAGCTGCCCTTTGCTTAAAGAGGGACACTTTTTCTTTAAAAGAGCATTTTTCAATTCTTCCCTGCCAATTTTAGACTTCAACTTGAGCTGTCAACACCTTGGTGAGCACCCAGACCAGAGACTCGCCAGTTGGTAGTTTGTACAGCACCAAGTAGACAGCTCCATCAGTAGAGGCTGAGCCTGACCCAACCAAAACAAGATAATAGTCTGCTGAATATATTTTATAGGAGACAAGACTAATACCCCAGCTGAAGTCAGCAAGAGCAAGGGTTTGCATCCTGACTGTCCATGTTATATGTCTTTCTTTAATTAACACTAATTAGCCCATAGGCTTTGTGTAATATTGCATGGTTTAGGTCTTAAACCTAGAAAGTCTTATGAAGTGTACTCTTTATTAAGTGGCTAGATAACTTACAGTAGAAAATGGAAATTACTTTATTATCACAGAATAGTTTGATTTGGAATAGACCTTAAAGATGATCTAGTTGCACACCCCCTGTCGTGGACAAGGACACCTTCCACTAGACCAAGTTGCTCAAAGCCTCAACCAACCTGGCCTCAAAAATTTCCAGGCCTAGGGCATCCACAGCTTCTCTGGGCAACCTGTTCCTGTGCCTCACCAGCCTCAGAGCAAAGAATTTCTTCCTAATATCTAATCTAAATCTACGCTTTTAGTTTAAAGCCATTCCTTCCTGTCCTACCCCTACATGCCCTTGTAAAAAGCCCCTCTCCTGCATTCTTGTAGGCCACTTCAGCTACTGGAAGGCTCCCCATAGCCTTCTCTTCTCCAGCCTGAACAACCCCAACTCTCGCAGCTCGTCCTCATAGGAGAGGATGTTGCAGATAGTAGTTTCAAAAATATACTCTAGTCCTGAAACACAAACTTAATGTTGATTTTAAGATTCATGTTTATTTTTCTTGGCCTGTCTGTTCAGTAGAAAAGATTTCTGTAAAAGAAATTGTGTCAGCCATATCTGTCTGATTTTTGTGACATATTTCTCCATGACAAATCAAACCAGCTCTGAGTTTAAGCCTCAGCATGCACATAATACTTAAAGACAAAAACTGTTTTCTAGGATGTATCAGCCTGTAAATGAAGTTACAACATGTAATTTTTAGTCCTTCCTCTTGCTTACCTGTTGCTTGCCCTGCAGAGCTCCATAAGGCAGCTGATGAAACAGGCTTGGTTGGATTACTTGTGGACAGTTTTAGCAAAACCAGATTAACCACCAAAACACAGCTGAAGGCAGCTGTGATGTAGGATGCTGACTCAAACCCAGGACAAGCAGCGAAATCCCCACAACCACTCTAACCCACAGCCCTCACTCAATAGCTCCCACGCAGAGATCTCCTGCAGAGAAGAGGGCACTGCCTGTGTAGACACTACTACACACTCCCTACCTACCCTAGTACGTGCTACTGCATAGTAGTACACACTAGCAGAACCCAGTATATCTAGGTAAATATTCCTCTTCCTCACTGCCATAATTGCTAGATGTGCTCTTGCTCATGTACAGGCCCATGAACTGGAAAAAAAAAAAAACCATTCAATTTTGCAGTACTTTGTGCCAGTTTATATGAGCTTATTAATATTAATAAAACTTAATGTCACAGATTTTGTTTCCAACCAAAACACTCCTAACCTAAGGCATATTGTTTTCTGACCTATGTTCTCAATGTGAAAACTGCACTGCTGCACACACTTACCTTACACAGATTAAAAAGATAATGCTTCTTCCTCTTCAGGCAGCAGAAAACTTGCCTTCAACCTCGATACTATTCAAATTAGCCTACCACTGGTTTCTCAAAGAAAGCAAGGAGAAAGACAAGCAGAAAAGTTGTCAGATGACAGAACACTGGGATTTAATGCTCTGGTAAATGCTTTTGGACTATGATTGCAAACACAAGCCGTGTTTTATATATTTGTAGATTATATATATATGAACATCAATCCCAATCAGTGCTGCCCACTCAACCATCTAAACTACAGCGAAATTCTAGTGGCTCACAGCTCTGACTTTGTTAGTGCAACTCAATTAGATTCAAATCAGATACCCACTGATCAACATGAATAAAACCGGAATCAAGCCCACCACTCTAGGTCTGCTCCTAAACATGCCTACCTCTTGGAAAGGTTCACTTTGAAAAGTGCCAACATACTGCTGGGAGCAACTTGACATCCATACGTTGCTGGATAATCTAACAATTAGCAACTAAACAAAGGTGAGCATTCCCTCATCCCTAACACCAAGACATGGGCAACTAGCCAAGAACCTGGTACATTAAACAGAAAAAAACAGGCAAAATCTGCAAGTGCTTTCTTAAGAGCACACTGTTTCCAGTAAGAATATATGGAAACTAAATACCTATTAGGATGCCCTCAGGTAGGAAAAGATTGATTGATTGACTGATTGATTCCAAACACACAGTCCAAAGTAGCATGGATAGCCCCTGGTATTGAACCAGGAACTTCAACAGGAGCTGCACACCTGCACACAAAAGATAGATTGCACAAAGATATTTGTTCAGCTAAACACTACATTTATTCAAAACCATTTATGAATACACCAAGGATTTCCTTAGCAATTAGCCTAATTTATATCACTTTCCAAGCTATTGTTATTACACCATTAAGTTTCAGCCACCATGTGTCAAAAACATGTGAATAGCCTTCTCCACTCATCTGTGGAACAACCCAGCAAACGTTTCTGCAGCCTAGAGATTAACAAAAGACATCCTAGTGTCATATCAATGAGAAGTACGCAACTGTCCTCAGATGCAGTCAGAAAATTTCATTCTGAGCTTGTAAAATTTTCAAACATACACACATGATTACTTCTCACTGTCTTGAAGTAAAACTTAGGAACTGAAAAGCCTCAATCATTTTTGTAAGCTTTACTCCCCTTCTTGCACATCAGCCTCAATTTGAAAAATAGCCTCAAACTTACAGCCCATTTAGAGAATTCTATCAGAAATACTATGAGAAATCTCCATTTAACAACCTATGCTGTTCAGCATCAGTAAACTAAATAGCCTCTTGTCAGCTCTAGAAAAGCCTTATCTGTGTATTTATTTCTAGCATATACCATGTCCATAAAGCATCTTAGCAGAGGGTGCATCTTTGGATCTCAATATTAACAGAGCTCAGACACACTGCCAATAAATCAGTACACTTGGGAAGGATTTTGTTTCAATTGAACTTATTTCTCTGCACTCAATGACTAGGTCACTCCAAAAATTCTCCATGTCCCTGATCACACAAACCACAAGACTGAAAGATACCTCCAGAGAAGTCAAGATATTTCCTCTCCTTGCCCCAAGACAGAATGAGTCACATTTAAGTAATATCTCAATGGTTATTTCTTACCTAGTCTTAAAATACATTCACTTCTTTACACTGCACAAAACCAATGTGTTCATTTCTCCCTTTCATAGGTCTTGTTTGAACACTCTTATTTTTCACATGTGCATCCACTTGAACAGTGGCTCTCTTTTATCTGGCATATGACCCATGCAAGTAGTATCTTTAAATGTTCAAAGCACGATACAAAAAAGGAAATTCTTTGATGCCCATTTTGGGACAGTTAAAAGGCAATTTATTCTATTCTGGTTCTAAACACTTAACTAAGGAATGGACCTCTGGTATCCTTGTTTTCCCTTTCTCATCAACAAAATCATCTTTATGGTAATTCTGACCACATATTCCCAACAACTATCACATACTGTCTTTATTAGAAATTATTCTACAGATAAAGAATTTTTACTATGATTTATTAATTAAAATTTATTTAAATAATTTTAACTCAGCTTACTGATTATCTATCATCTGTTACAGAACAACAAGCAACTATTTTCCTCATGCAGTCCACGGTTACCTATGTGAAGAGTGGAAATCCAATTTCTTGTGTACAACTCAGTTACTTGCTAGTCCTTAGTGACAGAACACAGAAAGATGACTTCTTGTTTCCATGAAAGGCTTTAATGTGATTGTAAGCTGTGAGGTGTATTGCTAAGATTAAAAAATATTCCACTGTGTTAGTTAAAATGAACTCTCTGTATTTTTTATTTCATATGAAGGTATTCTTGGCTGTGACTCTGTAACTTTGAAATACAGTCTCTTAGGAACCACAAGCAGATTTAACCACAAATAGCTAAATGTGCCTAGATACATGAAGTTATATTTAACCATCTCCCTAGCTAATTAGATCAGGAGACCAGAATCATATGGCTAGACTAATTAAGATAAAAAAGGGCATTTGTAATAATTAAGTCAGCTCTTTGGTCTTCTTTCCAGAGCAGGGAGTCAATGAACATCACCAGTGCAGCAGCCAATGACCAGCTCTTCCAATCATGGATGCAGTCTCATCAAAGCCACTGTTTGCAAGAGAGCCCAGAGGGCTCCCTTGGACAGTCTGATTTTATTTGTTTGCTTTAAGAAGAACAGAGGAGCTCCTTCCCAGGAGGAATCTCTAAGGCTGCTCAGAGGTGAGGTTTCCAGAGACAGTAGGGTGAGACAGGCAAGAGACTCAAGCCAGGAACCTGAAGCTTAGAGAAAAAACTTAAAATGCTCAGGACCAGGTAGGTAGTAGACCCACAGGCAAATTCCAAGGGTGTCGCAAAGGAAGTTCTGGACTAGGGAGGACACTGGTTTTCCATTCCAATGCACAAAACTTCTGTGTATTTGAAATAAACATTAGTATTCAAGACTTGAAAGGGCTTGTGGGCAGAGATCTGGCTGTGAATAAACCTTATATTTATTATTTTGGCTCTATGAACACTGTAAGTTTTCTCTGTGTAAGGAGCCAATTAACTAAGATGACTAGCTGTAATTCTAATGAAAATAATGTCCTTTGAGGGATTTTTTTGGGAGTACAATGTACAGCAGATGATCTAAATCAATACCCTTCAATTCCCTGGCCCCTTAACTGGCGACTCTCCACAGAGACCGAAGACTATTTTGTGTTTTCACTCTGTAGCTACAAACTTGTCCTTCAGAATGAAAGACATATATATCTGTCATCATGAACTCACTTGGCCTGAGCACAGTCCTCACCTTGATGGCATCATACTCAGTGTCCACATCAATCACGTTGTCCTCTCCATCATTTATAGATGCTATGTTTTATATAGACACAATTAAAACCTAGAGCAATTAGAAGTGGATCCAAAGAAGGGCTCTGTATAAAAGAAGCCAAGGCCAATATGACTGTGACAGCTACTGGCCTTTATGCAATATGCAACCCAGCACAGCCACAGCTTGACAGACAAGCTTTGTCTTTTATAATAGCAAATATTTCCCCTAAAACTGTGTTCTGGAAGGTTTTTCAACTCACTAATGCAGTTTAATTATGAGCTTGCAGCAATTTAATGTTCTACAGGAATCAAACAAATCTAGTTCTTCCTGAAAATCAGACTGACAATTCAAGCTATCACAGAAGGGCTGGGTTTGCTGGTAGATTTTTTTTCATTTATCCAAGAACCCCTTTTGCTTGAAACTAAAACAATGTGTAAAAAGGAAAAATTCTCTCCCCTTTCAGTCAGCAGAGAAAATCACATTAATATTTCTTCAACTGGTAAGAAGTTTAAAACTGTTGAATATTTTCAACTGGCAGAGCTCCAAGTTTTCCACGTTGTTACAGGATTTGCATGAAACTTTGTTTAAGACCAAGTTCTCATGTAGATATGATCTCACTTTAGTGAACACCTAGATTTGGGAGCCATATGCATGCAAACTCTAGGTGTCTAGTAGCATTAGTTACAGAGTTTAAAATTAAAGTTTTACAAGAAGTGGTTCTGTACTCATATCTCTGCTCATTACATATGGATGCCAGCACGCAATTAAGCTGATGACTTAGATCTTCCTGTGTTCTGCTTGTCTGCTAATGCATACATTGCATGTTACTGTGTGATTATCAAGGTGTTCACTGAAGTAGGCCGAGTTAGTTCATGGCTGAAAATATGGACTTCTAGAAAGGTTAAGCAAGGGAAATGGCAACATAGCCACCATGATAATTTAATTTAAATACAGACAGGTGAGATACATAACATGGCAAGGAAGGGTACCGAGCCAAAGCTAGATGAAAAATTAGTTTGAAGACAACAAAACATTTTTTTAATGAGATATGTTTACAAATATGGACAGAAAAAATATAGTATATCCCAACAGGTTAGAATACAGTTTCTTCCAAGAAGCATTTAAAATTGCTTCTTCAATCATGAGAAAATGTGCCAAAGAACTTGTTTTTTAAGTAGAAAGGAAATAAAAGCTGCTGAGATAAATATTTCTATTCTCAGCCTGTAAATTTACTGTCATTGTTCCACAGAAAACTCCTGGACCGACATTTTTTTCTCAACCACAAATCTGTCAGTGCAGAATTTCCTTCGCTCTCTATCACCTCTGTGTTTTAGATGATGAGGCACTCGGATGTTCCTCACAGGGTCAGTGGCTGTGGGAGAGCATGCAACGCCAGCTCATTTCCCTCAACACCATACTCCATAGATCAACTCCAACTCAGAACACACATGGCAAGTATTTAAAGACACAATATTTGCCCTGCTTCAAGCATTTGTCACCTGTTAACTGATATGTTTGCTCCATAATGTCTTGGCAACAGTGACGCTCCAAGAGATGTTTCCAAAAACACCTGTAGGTGATTTGCAGTCCAGTTTGAACCCTTGGTAACAGAAGGTACCTCAGCATTCCTAATACACTGTGGCCCAGTGGATTGTCAATACAGTGTGCTGTTCAGTCGGGAATGAGACACCATAAGGAGTGCCACATTCCTATTGCCAGCAGCACCAATTTCTTCATGAATCTGTCAGTCACTGACTTATCCACAGAAGAGGATGACAGCTGAACTTTTAGTGACCTAATAATCATTCTAGTGCTTATAAAGAAATACTGTATTACTAGTTTTCTTGATCTCTGTTCAGGCTTCTACTCACTATTACATGAACAGGAAAAGAGTGCACTTGGGTGAACTCATATTTCAGTGCACATGGCAGCTCTTACTTAGCTTGGCTCTAAAAGTATTATTCATTAAGGTAATATCATTTGTTCAAGGCAACTGGATGGAAAGGATGGGCCACTACGCAGAAAGCTGAATGTTCCTCTAGATATCACTAGGGAAACTAGCACTGAATAAGTCATTAAAATGCACAATACTGGTAGAACACCAGATGGCTACAAGCGACTTAATAGGTTTCTGCTGGTACCTCTTCACTGGAGGGTGGTCTTTTCCCAGATGAAGGTCTCCAAGGGTAGGAAATGAGAAAAGAGAACAGCATACAGGAGCAGAGAAGGGATGAATTCCTCTTACTAAAATTCTTTCCTATGAATAATACCAAATCCTTCAGAAAAAAAGGTATCTTCAAGGACAGCTTGTCACTCTCCTTGAACTCTCACATCCTACATGCAGCATTCTAGAGCTATCAGAAAGCTCTTAGCTGTGCTCTGGCATTACATAGAGCATGTGTGGACTGCAAACAAGGAAAGAGTTTCCACATTTCCACATTTGCTTTGTTCTGCTAATTTAAGTATTTGAATTACAGGCTCAGGGTACCCTACAGAGACCTCACATGCTCCTAGTGAAAGCTCCAAGTGAAATTAGGTTACAAATCAACAGTGCTCTCCTATATCTCAAGCAAAGTGTGGAATGGAAGAGCCTGGAAAATCTGGCCTGATTCTGGATTTTATCCTCTGAAGAATTTCTGTCTCCCTTGCATCGCAAGCCCCATAGGTCTGAAAAGAAAAGTAATGGCCATCATGCATCTTTCACCCTCTTTTCAGTCACAACAGCTATTCCCAGTGAGGACTATACATTGACTGCTGCAGGGTCTACATGCAGGGCTGAGTGATGCTGCTGGAAGAAAATGAGCCCCACTCTCTCAGCATGTCTGGTTAAGAAACATGTTGGGTAGAGCAGCTAGCACATCTTCCCCATTTACCTCAGTTTTTCTGGTGACAGCAAGAAAAACCCAGAAGAATTTCTTTTCACCACCTCAGATCTCACTGACTTTGCCTCCTCCCACCACATCTGCACAATCAGCAGCAGAAGTCAATCATGCACTTACCAGCACTGGCCAAAATACAGCAACTTTGTGTTACTGGAAACTTTGTGTGTGAAAGGGAAATGTAGAAATAATCTGAACGCCTCATCCAGTGGTGAGAGGTTTCACCCTGTCCTTTTCCGGACTCTCAGTTTTATACCACCTCTAGCCTGTTTTTGTTTTTGTTTTTGTTTTCGTTCTCGGCTAATGACGCGCTTCACTGCCTTGAGGAAGGATGATTGCAGGAAGCTGATGTAGCAATTCTCTGGTTGCAGTCTATCTCAGGCACGTACCAAAGCATTCCTCACGGTGTAACTCTTCCATGTTGACTATGTTTGTAAGTGGGTTTTCACTGTTTTCTACATCATGATTTGTGCACATTTGGCATGTGTTTTTCTAAGGTAGGAAGACGAGAGAAACTTGCATCAGTTCTATCATTGTTGGTCCATTCTTTGTTTTGTCTAACTTTGCTTCATATCTTCTCCATAGTTCAGCAATCAGCTTAATTTGTCTAGTAGATGCACATCTACAGGATCCCGCTATGTGACCATCTACTTCATCCTAAAATAGTTAATCACATCAAGATGTAATTTTGAATATGAGCCCCTCCATCACCAACCAATCACACAAGGAAAACAGTAATAGCAGAAAATGAGTTCAGAAACTATAACCAGGCTCTGTCCTTGTGCAGGGGTTATATTCTACATCCAAATGAATATTTAAAGACTATTGAAAAAAAGAGATAGCCAGCAGCCCCCTGATTTTACTACTCATACAGAACTAGCTTCCATTTGTCATGCAAAGTCATGATGGCATAGATTTCTGTCATTAACATTAATCCTTGGGAAATTTTGTCACTATAGTCACCAGGCTTTTGCCTGAAGGAAAAGGTTATGCATCAACAGTACATTCATATCCTCTTCATGCCAAGGCATCAGCAGTATTACAATCACCATCATGAGACCATCCATAAAGGTAGGTAGCTAAGGCCCAGTCTTACTACACATTTGGTCTTGTATCCTTTGAAAGGACAGTAAGCATCTAATCAAAATGAAGATCCTGCCATCAGTCCAACAGTTTACATGAAGTACCAGGTCATCCTGCTCTGAACAACTGCTAAGGCAGTGTACATAAAATAAAATCTTTTGAAAAGACGTTCAAATTCCTAAAGGTTTAAAAAAAAAAATCCCTGGATCAGTAGATCATAATCATATGTGGCACCACTTACCAGGCTAAAATCTAAACTATGCAACATGTGACTAAAAAGCATGTGGCTTTCCCAACGCTATCACTGGTGGGGTACTTGGCAGTCTATACCCAAAGAGTCAGGCAGCTATACAGACTGCTTCATTCCTATTCTGTAAAAGACAATACCAAACACATCAAAAGAGATCAGTCTATGATTTATATCCTAAGGCAGAAGGTTTTTGTTAATAAAACTGTTTCCTCAGAGTTAAATTCCATTATCCGAACTTAAGAGGGAATTACTACACATCTTGCTCCCAGGCAAAACGTGACCATTCCACATGTGTTACAAATCAGTATCTCTTTACATTTATTGGTGTGCAGAAAAAAGTCAAAGGATTTATTTTCAGATTCTGGCAAGTCAGGAATCTTTCATGCTTGAGGGACCACATTGCTATCAATCTATTTCTATTTTAAACTATGAATTTTCACACACAAAAAAAAAATAGATACATTTTTCTATTAACTACATTTCTCCATCTTGAAGCATGGCATCACACCATTAGGGAAGAGAACTGTGAGATAGAAGATATTGTAAGGAAGACTTTAAAGTCCTTTCCACTCTGCACGAGGTTTCCCGCCTTCTTTCCCCTGCATATTTTTTTAATCTTGAAAGCATTTCCTACTAATGCATGAAACTCCCATCATGCTGCATATGGTTTCTATTATCAAGTCTATAATGCTTTCAGGAATTTCTTTGATTTTGCTGGTTGTTACCTCATTCTTTTCATTCCTGATTGACACAGAAGCAGCAACCCAAGTCATTCTAAAGTCTTTCTTTAGTTATAAATCAGTCTCCACACTTCTGTAGCATACCTCAAAATGGCTTGCCTTTACTACCCTTGTATGAAGGTAAGGCCTTGAATGTTGGTTGATTATTATACTCTTTATTATATATTTGAAGATCATCCAGTTTTCTTACTTGAAGAACTCAAATTTTACCCATTAAATTTACATTGCACCCGTGGATGCTATGCTTACACCTACACACCTAATTCAAGACCTGTGATTTGTAGGCAAACATGTACATACAACTGCAGAATACTCTTCATATGGATGGGACACCAAACAAAAGAAGAAAAGAAAAAAAAAGGAGAAAAAAAAAATTCTCCAAAATTCTTGTTTTCAAAATAACTGCAAGATCAGCTTTCCATGGCATATTTCCAAATAATTACTAGCTCAATGGTAGCTGAGTGTCTGAAAATGTAACCACACAGAAATCTCCCAAGACCTCATGGGAAGGTCTGTTTCTGCCCTGCAACCAGCTATTTTTTCCTTTTCTATCCTGCTCAGTGGGTGCCATTGGGCCATGGGTGGGTGCCAGCACAAGGGAAGGATTTACCATTGTTCAGATGGAAGCCATCGTGTATGCAGGAGGTTCTGCTGAAGGACTTCATGGTTCACTGCATGGGCCAAAGCTACCAGTGGAACACAGCACAAACAGAAGAAGCTTCACTTGGAAAATACAATTTATTCCACACACTTAGTTTTGAAAGATCAAACCACAAATACTTAAGGACTAGAGACAGCGGTAGACATGGTTAAGAAATTATGGAGGTTGCATGCTCTGTAGTCTCAGGGTAAGGGTATGCACCAAAGGCATGCCACTTTCTGAAAGAAATCAATCTTGTACCACCATGTTGCTTCAGAGGGTGCTGCATTTCAAATACGAAGATTTATGGAAGAGGGTGGGGGGAAGAGAAAAAAATTTCACCTGATCATTGCTTCAGGCAATAACTTGAACATTGATTTTACCATTTTTACCCTTTTAATGTTGATTTTAGCTGGATATGATATACTCAGAGGTTCAAATCAACAGCAAAAACTGCTGCATGATTGCATTTTGGCAGCTACATACAATTTCCCTGTATTATGCAATCAGCTACTTCATACATGAAACATACAAGAATAGGCAGAGCCACCATGAATTTTCCAACGTTTTGTGTTTATTCTGCCCACAGATCAGAGTTGGTGCTCCTTGGCTAAACTGAAACAGCCAGACAAAAAGAAAATACTCATTGCATACAATACACTAGCAAGGGAGATCACAAAACAAAGCATCTCCCTCACATGAAGTTCTGTGAGACAATGAGCAGGCAGCAAGTGCAAAAGCCTTTGGTCATGTCCTTGTTTCTTCTTTTTCCCTCACCCCTAAAGGTTGCCCAGAATTCTCAGAAATGCCCTGAACACAAAAGGATTGTGTGGGACAACGCATCTCCCCTGGAGAGAGCAGTAGCCGCAGATGCCTCATCTTCCTTCAGTATGGCACTCCCACTCCAAACTCTCCCTGGCTTAATGGAGAACATCTACACAGGGAAAAAAAACCCCTCCGTGTTTGAAGCCTGGCCACCAGTCTAGGTGGTGCCTGGCAAGCATCTGGCAAGCAGAGAAGGGACATTTAGACATATTTTAGGGCTCTGATGGCTTCTTCAGAAGAGACCGTAATTGGAAACACTGGAAATATCAAGTAATTGCTAAGCAAGGGGCCTTGGAGTGTATGTTTTCTAGTGAATGTTCATCACCCTCGAGGGGAAGCAATAAAATCCACTGCCATTGCCTGTTTAGCGGCCCACTGGCAATATTCTTTTGTCAGCTGTAACTCCAGTCTGACTAACACACCAGTTGTCTTCTGTTCAGAAACTGTCATTAGCTTACAAAATTTTCAATTTCAAACAGGCTTACGCATGATCCCTCTAAAGAGAAATATATATCCGAATTTTGGACAAGAGTTGGTAAAGAAGAGCGGTGAGGAAGGAACAGGCACCAACGCCAGCAATCGAGACGCAACAATTCGAACAAAAGAGATTTCAAGATGTCGCACTAACACGCACGCACACAATCTTCCCCTTGATAGATTGCTTCCCCTCGGCAGAGGGAGATGCTTTCAGGAGAGCGCCGGCCCGGGCACGCACAGCACGCGTGTGTCTCCGAGACGGAACCCGGCGGGGAGCACGTCCCTGCGGCGTGGCTGCTCCGCGGGGCTTCCACTGCGGCACCTACGCGGTACCCGCTTCGCCCTCTTTGCTCGAAGGGACCCACGAACGACCCCACGCTGCTGCAGAGGGACCCCTGCCCCCGCCAAGGCCCCTCATGGCGGCGGGGGCGGGTGTTGGAGCCCGGGGCGGGGGAGTTCGGGGGGCACCCGCGGCTGCTCGCCTGCCGCCGACCGAAACCCGCCGCGGGCGGGCAGGGGGCGGGCAGCACGGCCGGCCTTTGCCCCTTCCTAAATGCCAAATTTTGTGTCGGTGGGTCAGGACAGGGAGGACACAGGGGTCCCACACAGGCTTTATGGAGGGCAACGACAGGGCAGGGTAGACATTAGGGCCCCACAGAGGGTGTATGGGGAATCCCTATGATAGGGATGGGTCTCAAGGCAGGGGCTCGGGAGTCCTGAGGGTGGACATGGGGGTCCCATGGCCACGTCAGAGTCCAGGGTGCCCACCTGGGTCAGCCAGACGTTTGTGGTCATGATCTGCTCCCGCTCATGCTGCAAAGAGAGAGGGGCAAGTCACTCAGGGTGCTGGGAGGGTTTGGGGCCCCTTCACTTGCTTGATAGGTTGGGGAGTAGAGTCCTGGCAAACTCACCACGCTGATGAGCTGTGCCAGTGACACCATCAGCTGCACGGTCACCAGCTCAGAGCCATTGGTCGCCGGCCGGATCAGCTTGTTATAGCGTGCAGGGTCCAGCAGATACTCAACCAGTCGCTCTTCCGTGTCTGTGCCCAGGCTCCCTGGGGCATGGTGGAGCCTGAGTCCCACACTGGCAGGCAGGGTCCCCNCGGGTTTGAAAGACACGCGTGTGCGGGGGGGAGAGGCGACACGGCGGGTCGGGAGGGGAAGGAAAAAAAAAAAAAGGTCGAGGGGAGTTGTAACTTTCTTTGATGGGGGGAAAGCGGAAAGCCGGAGCGTTGATGGGGACATGTGGGAAGCGGGGGGCGGCAGTCGGTGAATATTCATAGAATAGGCGCATCGGGGCGTAGCGCGGCGGGCGGCNTATTATACTTATGTTTTTCAAACCATAAGTCTATTTCTCTTTTTTTTTTCCTTTTTTTTTTTTTCCTTTTTATTTTCAATTATTATTAATATTGTTTAAGCAGACTGCCTTTGGAAACAGGCTAAAAGCACCGAAAAGAAATTGGGCATAAACCACTATTATTCCCACCACACCCACCGCTACCCCCACCCTTCCCTAAGAGAGCCTTCCCGGACATTTAAATCTCACGGAATCGCCTTTCGGTCCGTTGTGTGCCTCGATCCCGCTCCCTGGTGATCCCCTCTCGAGGAATCGAGCTTCTCACAGCGATATTCCTAAAATGTGCCCTGGCAGTCGCCTCCCGGGCTGCTCCGCTCTCTCTGCTCTTACCGATTCACACGCACATCTGCCCTCCCCACAATCGAGACACAACGGACGGGGGGGAAATGATAAAAAATGGCAAAGCTCTCGCGGGCTGCTGTGTAAATGGCATGAGTGAGACACACCGCGTCTTACCTTTATGTGTTTTTCCTCTGTCCCTGTCGGTGTGTTTGTGTGCTGGGGTGTCACAAAGAGAGTCCCAGGTAGCCCAGAGCCCCCTCGCCTCGCTCGGAGCGCTGTGGCTCTCGCCCGCTCGCTCGCCGGGACTGGAGTGCCTAGTGCCTGCTGGAGCACTGCCGCCGCTACCGCGGCTGCTGCCTCTGCATTTCTCACTCTCTCCCCCTCCCTCTTTCCCTCCCTCCCCCCTTCCCTGTGACAGTCTGTGGGCAGTTCAAAAGCCACACGCACTTATTTATTTATTTTCCGGGCTGGCGGGCGGGGGATGCGCTGCGCGGCGCTCGCGCTTAGGGGGCGCACGGACCCCAGGTTTAAATATCAGCCGTGCAGGCTGCGGAGGGGGGGCTGGATCGCGGGTCCGCGAACGCACCTTGCAGCATTTACCGCCCCCCACAACCCTGAAAAAAAGGGAAGGAGCGGCCAACCTCTCTGCCCCGAGGAGAGCGGGCGCTCCGCGACCCTCCGCACCCGAACTGCGGCGGGGGCGACTGTGCACCATGGGGCCGAGGGTCCGTCCCCGGCAGAGCTGGGATGCTGCGCGGCGGAGGGAGCGGGCAAGCCGACACCTGCAGCCCTCTCGGGGAGCGGGAAAGCCGCATGCACGGCAGAGAGGGGCGGCACGGGCGGAAGAGACTAAAAAAACCCGGGCGTGGATGCTCTTGGCACGCTTAAGGAGAGGGTCTGCCGGTTAAACACAAAAGGCAGCAAAAGAGAGGAAAGCAACACATTTCTCAGGAGAATGGATCTCTCCCGGGCGCTCCTGCAGCTGAAGAGCTGGCCTGAACGTCGCTGGGGCTTCAGGACTGGTATCCCTCCAGCTCTCCCCCTGTTGCAAAGCATCCCTGGGGCCGCCACAGCACAACCGAGGGTGCTGCCCGCACTTTCCCACCGCCCCCTTTTTACAGCCTGGCTGTGGCGGGGGCCGGGTGCGCCCTGCTCGTTGCTCCACGCCCGCTCCACGCTGCGGGAGCCCGGCGGCGGCGGGCGATGCGCGGGGCTGGGGCGCCCTCTGCTCCCCGAGCGGCGCCCGGGCCGGGCCGGGCCGGGCTGGGCTGGGCTGGGCCCTGGCTCCGCCGGGTGACCGGCCCAGGGACCCCGCTGCCCGGGAAGGCCGGTGGAGCGGAGCCGCTGGGAGCGGACCG
>VZTR01027146.1:0-18883 GCA_013400775.1 Chaetops frenatus | reverse complement strand
AACCTCTGGCTCAATAGGGGCGATGCGGCTTCGCCGGGGCTTCAGAGCCAGCAGCACCCTCTTTCAGCGAGAACAATGGAAGCTGTTTCCCATTTATCTGGGGACAAGAACCGAGTGAGAGACGCGTAGTAGGCTCGTGATAAGGTTGAGTCCGGTTTGCATTTTCGATGGATGTGGAGCGAAAAGGGAGCAGGGCATGCGGAGAGGGAGGGCGCGGCGGCCAGGGTGTGCGGTATGATGTGCGGTGCGAGGAGTCACGCTTCCCGGACATTCCCATGAAGAAAAACTATCGGGCAATAAAATGCATTTATGTGTTTCACAGACCGCACCCTGCAACCTGTAGCTGTGCCGAGCATCCACCCAGCTGGTGCCGGGGCGGGAAAGCGGTCCGAAATGCCAGAGGAGAGGCTCAGGGAGGACCGGACAGCGCGGCGAGAGCCCTCCTTGTCCCCCCGTGGTCACACAAAAGCCCCAGGCATGAAGGGAGGAAGGGAGGGAAGGAGTAGCACGGGCACGGCGGGTTCACCAGGCAGGGAAAATTCCCCATATTTTCGTGAACGCGTTCGCAAGCCAGTCTTTTCCTCATATTTTTATTTCATGGGGTTTTATTTTCCTAGTTCTCTTTCGTATCTCCGCCCTTTCCTGGTGGTTTAACCTTCGCTGTGCAGCCGCCGCGGCGCAAAGCTCTCCATGCCACACCTGCCCCGATGCAGCATCCCACCCTCCCGAGGCGCGGTGCGGGCTGGCTGCGCTCTGCCGCAGCTGGGAGGGGAGGGGAGGGAGGGAGGGCAGGCGGCACCCTTTTCCCCCGCGCCCCCAGCCGCGGTATCTCTGCGCTCACGATAACGGGCTCGTGGGTGCGGCTGCAGCCCACGGGGTGAGGCGTGCCAGCAGTCAGCGTCAAATTGGGTAATCGAGGAAAAAGAGGAAAGGGAGGGGGACACGCCCTGACACGTCCTCGGCCGTCGGAGAAGGAGGTAGCTGCTCCCCACGGAGGCGAGGCGCGTCCCGCCCCCGCGCTGCCTCCGCGTAGCCCGGGGGGGCAGGGGTCCGCCCGCCCGCCTTCCCGGGAGCATCCCTGTAGAGGCTGCAGTAACGCCGGCGCCTGCCCGGCGTTGGAGTGCTGCAAGGTCAAGGGAGAAAATCCTTCTCCTCAGTTTTATTTCTGAGCCGGGAGTATTTGTGAGGCAGGGCTGGTGAGAAGTGAGAGGCCAAATGGGTCTAAAATTTAGCCATGAGTAAGACAGAGGTGGGCACGGAACGGCTCAGTGAGGGGCTGAGGGCCTGGGCTAGGCTGAAATCAGTCCTGGACCGTGGGTAGGGCTCTGGGGGAGCCCCGGGTTAGGCTGGATCCGGACGATCAAGGCTAACAGTGTCCATGAGGACATGACATTCAGACTGTCAAGATTGTCTTGTAAAATTGCCCAATTAGTGTGAAAAAATATTAGAGGGAAAGAAAGAGGCTGTTATTTAAGCCTGTGTTTAAATGTGGGCTTAGGCAATGAATGCCCACCTGCACGGAATTGAACACTATCAGACTTTGAAGCTGAACTACGAGTTACACAGGGTTCACAATATATCTCAGAAATAAAATTCCTGAGTGTGTTCTGAGTAATTTGCTTGGAAAAGCCTGTACAACTAAAAATGGCACAGAAGTAGTCATTGCTAGTATCAGTTTGTGAGGGGTTTTGATCCTTTTACTGTTTTCAGCACCTAGAGGGCTGAGATGGTTTACCAACTAGTGTTCTTTTAAATACACCTACATGCTAAACTATGTATCTTAGAACAGCCAAATTCAAAATTTGTCAAAGTGCTCATTTCAGTTATTCAGCTGCATCAAGGTAAGATACGCATCTGAATGTCTTGTTTAATAAAAGTGATACTTTTAGGCAAATGAGTATTCTAAGCAGCCTTTGAATATCTTTGTCTTAATTAAGGGTGTGTAAGATATCCTCTCCTTTTTCTTCTGAAATGAAAAAATGGTACCTGGAAGAAGAAAAAGTGCAGAACAGAGACACCTGCAAAAATATTAATAAACAAGTCTGTTGTGGAAACAGGCAAGTCTAGGCCCTTTTCTGTAATTAACAGCTGCTTTTCTGAAATCCACACTGTTACTCTGCTTTGACAAATACCCAAGCTACCTCCAGCTCTTGCTATCACCTCTTGCCACTTACACTTTCTCAGTGTACTTGCCTCCAGCTTCAACATTTCAGGCCCAGCCTTGTTCAGCCCTGTCTCTCTTCCAGGCGTCACCCACTGTCATATTTCCATCTTCTCCAGAAGGAAAAAAATCCAGTCCTAAATACTCTTTTGTCATCTTTAATTTTAATTGTTTGTTCTTCTGGTTAATAATCAATTCTTCGTTCTGTGATTATATTAGATCTGACAAGAGCCACAAGCCACGACTCTTAGTCCAGCACTTCCACAACACAAGTCCAAAATACTCACAAGCCCACCTCCCATCTCCTTCCACCCCTCTGCCTCTCTCCCTGTCACCCACAGTTCCATTTTTGTGTCCAATGACTATTTGGACTTCTTCCTCAGAAGAAGCTAGGATCAGTAAGGAGTACCTGCACTGGGGTAGCAGGGAGGCTTTGTTTTACTCCAGAGGAAGAGGGATGACCAGAAAACAAGGGAAAAAAAAAGTTAAAACCCTCACCTGTGCCCCTCTGTCACCCTTGCAAATGAAACACCGCCTTCCTCGCACTTACCATCACAACAAAACAGAAGCAAATCCAGGCTCTTCTCTGCTCTGGGCTTCCCAAACCTGCCAGCTCTGGCTGCAGCTGCAGGAACAGCCCGGCCCCCTCCCGGTCTCCTGCCGCTGCCCTGTGCTCGCCCTATTCCCGAGTTTACACCACAAGAGGGAGCATTTTGTTCAGTTTATTGGCAAAACCTGTTTTTCCCGCTATCCAGGCGAAGAGAATAACCGCAGTTTCCCGTATGTAGCGTTTTTCCCAAGCCCGCTTACCCCATAAGCATTTTCGTAATAATAAGGTATTTTCTTTCACCATACTATGCAAATTTTAATCATTTAATAAGGTTATTATTCATGTAAAGTAAATTTTATAATGAATATCTAAACTGTAATTACAGTTCAATTCCCTGTTGATTCTTTTGGTTATAGAGTCATTTATTCTGAGGCAAATGCAAGATGCCAGTGTAAGACATACCTAAAACTTTCTATTTGCAGTGGATATAATTCTCCTCACCTATATAACTACCAGGTACATGAATTTTAAAAGTTGACTGCAATGGCATAGGCAGACACAGGGTATTATTTCATAAATTTGCAGGCAAAGCACATAAAATAAAGAGCTTTGATCAAATCCCAAAATAACAACTTTGATAAGTCAGTACTGGAACATCTAAATCCAAACTTAAATCCTGACATAAAGACAGATGCAAGCTTCTGATATTAATCTGGACAACCCAAAGTCATAAGGTGGTAGGCATATCTGAATTTAGTTTTAGTAGACTGGTTCTGTTTATACCACAAGAAGTGGTGCTTCGTGCCTACAGCCAGGTTAGGGTATGTGGGTTGTGAACGCTGCTTTACCCCAACATTTCTGGCTTCAGCTCAATCTATAACACAAAACATATGTATCTCCCAGGAGGTCCTGCACTAGCCATCAATTTTAAAAGGCTCCTCTGCTTCACTGAAGTTTGCATGCAAGTTTTCCCAAAGATGGATATATTCGCTGTTCTGACAGTACAATTAAATGGGTTATTTCTGTCTCTTACCCCAGTTACCCTAAAGAATTAGAGTTACTTATGTGCGAAAGAAGCAAATATGCTCAACTACCATAAGCTTCTCTTATGATTTATGCATGCCAGGCTTCTCCATGACCATCTATAGGTTAGATCTCGGACTCTTTGCTCCATTTTCACTGGCAAGTTTCACTGAAGAAACAGCTGAATAAGGTATTCACTGTTTGTCTTCTATGGCCACAAAAATGTCTTTCAGTTAACAGCTGGAGTGACCATACCAATATCTTGATAGTGATCAGAACTGGCTTCTCTTGTAGTATTTTATTCTGTCCCCATTCAGCTACAAGAATGTCAGGAATGCAGGATCAGATGTACACCTGACTGG
Organism: Chaetops frenatus; assembly: GCA_013400775.1. Taxonomy (NCBI): domain Eukaryota; kingdom Metazoa; phylum Chordata; class Aves; order Passeriformes; family Picathartidae; genus Chaetops; species Chaetops frenatus. The sequence goes on along the minus strand of VZTR01027146.1, from coordinate 14,787 downwards.
ATGACCAAACTGATGTGACAGCTACCTACGAGGTACCTCCTAAAAGGCAGAAGTGAGTGCACAGAGAAGAGTGTCACATACCCTCAGAGAAAAAATCCATAACTCTTTGCTCCAGTACTTGGTGTTCTGATCTTTGCAATAAAGGACGGTTATTGAAATTATTCCTAATTGCTTACTTATTGAACTAAAATATTATTCTGTCTGAAACACAAGTTTTTGGATTTCTACCTTGAGAGAGAACTTCTGGTTGTGAAACCCGAGAGCACTGTTAGCCCTGACTGCCCTTGCCAGGCCTCCCTTGGGATTTCCCCCACCCCTGCCCATGACCCAGTACCCCATTTCAACTCAGCCCAAGCCATCAGTTCCTGACCCAGCTACACCACTCTTTTCCTTGATCCCATCCCCATCTCTGACCCAATCTTTTACTTCTTCTGACCAAAACTTCTGGATGGACTCTGGGTCTGGTTTATCTCCTTGTCTTGTCCCTCTCTCAGCTCCTGGCTCCTCCTCCCTTGTGGATTAGCCATGTGCTTATTGCCCTGCAATATCCAGTTTGTCACAGGGGCCTTCTGGCACCTCAATTAGCTGTGTAAAGACAGCAAAACCTGCAGTTCCTTGAGGTAACTCCCTCAACTTAGACGCACTAAATTTAAAGCTGTTTCTTTACTGTGCTATTTGTGCCAAGAGCTAGCTGCAAATGGCTTGTGAAGAGTCAAATTAAACAACTACAGCTGAGGAGGCTAAAGCTAAAAATATTTGTAAATGCTGAGATTGAAGTGGCTCCCCCAGAAAAAGAGTCAGATTGTACTTATGCCTCAAATCCATTATTCCTCGACTAACAACATGTCCATAGAGATGTTGAGAACACTCCTGTGTGCAAAAACACTCCACTGCTTCCAATCAAGAGCCAGTTGTGGAGATTTATCTGAAATAAAATTGTTAGCAGTAGATGGTCACACAAAGGACCCAGTGCTTCAGAGTACCAACAGCAAGTGTGAGCAGTTACATGGTAAGTTATGCACCTCACACCTAGAGGACCTGTCTTTTCATACCAGAGATGGGTACATTCTCAGAGCATGGGCAGTACATTCAGCCACAGGATTCTCCATGCTGGAGCAAGACAGGCTGTCTGCTTCCTGAATGCTTCTTTGAAATGCTACACTACACTGATATTTTTATTTGCACATTTTTACATGCCAAGTTTAGTTATAAGAGAGGATGGGTGAAAGGACTTGAGCTTTAAATAAGCCTTGTAATGTGCACTACCAGCTGTTCATAGCTGAATGACAGAGGGTCTGTAGCCAGGCTGTACCTTTTGCCTTTATTGGGTGAATCATCTGGATGCTGCAAATGAAAAAACATATGGGGATTCCTGACATATGGTAGGATCAAGGTTGTCACAGTACATAAATCTAACACTTACTTACACACACAAAATGGTTCAAGCTTTTCTGAAAAGCTTCTGAAGGAAAAAGATGAAGGCCAGTAGGATCTGTGGAGATGCAGAAGCTGATAACTGACTGTACCCCAGCACAGAAGTATTAGACATTGCCTGCTTTATCAGCCACAGTTCACTGACCAGTGTAACTGGACAACTTCATGTTGAAGCAGATGCTGCTTTTTCTTGCCCAGCAGCTCCTATTTGTATAGGGATTGGTAACAATCTTGGTGGCAGGCACAGTTGCCACCACACTGCTATGTTCTTTGCTGAAGATCAGGTAATTTCAGTAACCACCATTCAGACCATGCAAACAACACATCCAGCTTCTATTTAGTGAGTTAAAAAGCTGATAACTTTCCAATGGGACAAAGAGGGCATCATCTTATCTCTTGAAAATCACTGGAAGAGGCCTCACTTCTGGTAGGTCTGACACAAAACTCAGAGGAAAAGCCACCTGTTGGAATGGAAAGTTTTAACTTTCTGCAAGTATTTTCCAAGTGTTCTTCCTGGAACACCATTATTTCCAATATGATAAAAGTCCCAAGCACCTTCCGGAAGAGCTGTGACCAGCGGTCCATGGTGTGACCTTACAGTCTAGACTTCCTCAACATAGGATTTTTGTGAAGAGGAATATGGTTTTAGTTCTGGTCAGTCAAGTTCCAGATGCTGCCTTGTATTGACCCCATCTGCTCTTTGGTCTCAAACAAACTTGTGTGTTTTAATTCATCAGTCAGGATAACAAGGCTAACACCACACCTGGAGATAAGTGCCAGTTTAGCAAATGTGTCCTGGGTTCCATGAGCTCCATAATCCTGAGGCTGAGCTGCTAATAAGCAAAGGTTAGTAGTCAAATCATTAAAGGGTTCTTGCTCCAAATATGGTATCCACTGCATTAGCAGGAGGGCTTTCAGGCAGCTATTTATTTGATCTGAGAAAGTGAACTGGAAAATGAGAGCATGAAAAAGTGGCCAGTGAACAAAGAATTATTAGAGTTTAAGAGGTGTTTTAGCTCTTCTTTGTACTCTCCCTTTCCACCCTCTCCCCTTCTTTCCCTTACAAACCAGCACCTTGGCTCCTTGGCAGAGGTAGGGCTTTATGCCATTTTTCACCAATGCAAAGGGAATGTAAGTAAAAACGAGTCAAAATTGTCTGAAAATCAAGTCACAGTCATCTTGCTTTTCAGACTTTCATCTGTGTGGTCTGTCCTGTTGCAGTGTGAGGCCACTTTTCCTGGTCATACACACCTGTGTGCTGTAGGTCCTAAACAAGGCAGGTACTATGGTGTGAGGATCATAAAAAGCATAAGCATGGGTGATACCCCTGTAGTGGGAATAAAATACCCTAAGAGGCAACAAGGCTGGCTTTAGTGGGGGCTGTATCCCTCTGTTGTATTGGTAGCTAATGGCTGTTGTGATTTTGGCTCAGTCACCTCCTGCTGCTTGTCCCAACATAGCCAGGTGACTGAAATTGTGCACCAGGGAGGAAACCAGCCAGAACTGTACCTAGAGCAGATTATTTCCTCCTTGCAGAAGAGAAGAAGGGTATTGGAGGGGTTATCAGATCAGTTCAGGAAGAAGCTAACCTACACACAATTTTTGGCATGGAAGCTGCTGATACTAAGAATAAAAATCCTTACTGTTGCACATAGAAAGAAAAGCTGGCCAAGGCATTTGGGGCCAGTCATATTCTGAGAGAATACTGGTTTTCCAGAACAGATGGAACAGGCTTACTTTTGAGGATTTCATGGTGAATTTGCAGTGATGTGTAATGAATGCATAAGCATGTGCATGTCCTGAAGCTCCAATCCTGTTCAGTCTACAATCTACATCTGATTTTCTTGTTCTGCCACTTGTACTCAATGCCTGTTTATTTTGTGAGCTGAAGTTGATCACATAACTTAAAGCAAACCCTCCTGCCTTCTTTCTTTTTTTTTTAAAGGCCTGTTTTTAAGAAAAAGTATGTTCTGGCCTGACTAATTAAGCCTCTGAGCACAGAAGAAATTCAATATTAGAGGACAAAATAGAAGCTTTCCCATGTTGCTTTCTCAACTGCTTTCTTCTATCTATAAAAGCAAATACTTGCTAGCCTTTTCTATTTCTTTAGAAGTCTTGAAGTTTTGAAATTATTTGCAAAAATTACCAGTTACAGAGTAGACCTTTCTCACAGAGGAACAAGCCTGTAGCAAGCTATTTATTTTACAGACATGAAAAAATTTAGTCACAAGAGCCATGAAATGCCCCAACCAGACAAAGAAATTGGAAGCTTGAAGGAAGTCTGATTTCTCCTCCTGTTCACTGTAACCACTGACATTTTTAAAGCTGCTTTCAGTACAAAATGCAAAGGCACTTGAAGCTGGTACAGCTCATTCCCAATATCATGTAATGAATGAAAGATGCTGAAGGTTTCTCTCCACTTTCAGCCTTCTGCTGAAGATAGAACAAGATTTGCCTCAGTAAATAGCAGGAATGTTAAGTTCATTACAAGGTCGTTGGCCTGTCAGGAATCATAGGAAGAATATACTGCAAGCTCCTGCACTGTTATGATTCAAAGGCTGAACCAGACCACTTTTACTATGGTATACTAAAATTAATATTGTAAACAAAAGTTACATGTCAGCAGTTTGACTACAGGTTGCTTGCCATTTGATTGCTTAGTTATCAGTTTCTGGATTTACATGCAATTCAATTTTATTGATTACTGAGACCTTTCAAAATAAAGTACATGAGTATAATATTTCCTCTACTCTCTCCAAACATACAACTCTAAAAAATATCTGCTTTGAGATAAAGCAGGGGGAAAGGCCATAAACTGAAATGACTTCCTTACCAAGAAGTTTTTCCTGACAATCTGAATTGCATATCCTTCCCTGATACACAGTTCAGGAGCAAAATAAACTCCTTGAAATGCCAGATTTCAAGACTAGAGACACATCACAGCATATTACAAGAGCTGTTTTGAGGAGTTATATAGTTCAGTTTTCTGCTCAAATCAGGGCAATCATTAATGCACGGCTTCATCTAGAAAAGTCTTGAAAATCCCTAAAGTTCGAGACTCTACAACACCTCTCACAGTTTCTTCCAGTGCTGCATTACCATCTTGGTGAATAATGTTTTCCTGATGTCTTATTTGAACCTCCCAAGTCAAAAAATGTGTCCCTTACTCTTGTCTGCTTTGTGCTTGCTACTGTAAAAAGAAGACTGACTTTGTCATCTTAATAACTTCACTTTCTACAGTCACAGGCTGTTCCATCTCCTTGTTGTCACTTCCTTTCAAGACTAAACAAGCCCAGCTCCCTAAATTTTGCTCCACAGCTTACGTGTTCTGTGTCCCTGGCCATCTTGGTAACCTTCTGCAAGACCATTTCCCTCATGAAGTGTGTCCCAGAGCCAGACATGTTAGTCCATGCTCCCCTAAGGTAACCCTTAACCATTTGCTTTATTCACAAGGGGAGCACACATTTGTCACATGCTCAGCCTGGCATCCACTGTCACACCCAATAACGCCTGTAGTCCCAGGTCTTTTCCACTGAGGCTGCTGTTCTTCCAGGCAGTTCCCTGCTAGGACTGATAGATGGGATTATTCTACCCCAGGTGTACTTGTCCTTACTGAGTCCCATTTTCCCAGGTCACTGTGAACCTGTGAAGAGCTGTAAAGTTCTGCCATTTGAGGGACCAGTAGCTACCCCCTAATTTAGCATTATATACAAATTTGTGCAGGGTGTGTGCATCATCAAGACTGTGGATGAAACACTGGATAATATGGATTGTAGTGTTACCCTCTGAAGAACCGCACTAGTTAGCAGTCAGACCTCAAGCCATTGAATTCTATCCTTTGAGCCCAAATTTCTACTCTAGTCAAATCCAAATTCTCTGAGCTCCTAGGTGAGATTTGGGTTACAGTAGGAGGTGATGTCAAATTCTTTACTGAAGTCAGATATATTATACCCATCAATCTCCCCTTGCCTTCATAGTCAGTCATTTTGTCAGAGAAGGTAATTGGCTAGAAAAGGAGAATTAACTCTTAGGAACTGTTGACCAGCCCTCATTACCTTCTTGTCCTTGGGTTTGGAAATGTCCAGAGGACATAGTCCTCAGCTACCTCTCCTGATTGTCATTATTTTCTATGGACAGAGGCACCACAACCACATCAGCCATCTCCGTCAGCATCTACCTCTTCCCACAAACTGAATATTTCCTCTAATGTGTTGTGCCTTGCTTCTCACCACCTCTTTCCAAATATGTGCTAGTATACACAGAGCTCTGGGAACAAGTTTGGTTTTGTTTTTTTTTCTGTGAATCAAAAAGGATTTTATTACTTCAATACTTCACTCATTTCTCTGTGTGTTACTAGACCAGACCATTTCCTTGTTTGTCTACTGACCTACCTTTTCTCTGAGCTTCCTTTTCCAGCTAACATCCCTGTAACATCTCATATTGCCCCTTCTGCCCGTGGCCAGTTTTAGCTCCAGATCCACCTTCTGTTCTGTTTTGACCAGCCTGGCTTTGTCTCTATAATATTTCTCCTAATGCGTTGCTCAGCAGTATTGTTACACACTTATTTCATTGCCTTTCTTTGTTCCTGCTTCTTGTGCACTCCTTCTTTGTGTGTTGTATTTCATTGAGAAACTCCTGACTTAGCCAAACAGGTCTTCTGCCAGAATTCCCAGTCTTCCTGTCCAACAGGATGGTTTGTTCCTGAGCTCTCGAGAAGTTTTCTTTAAAAATTAGCCAGCTTTCCTGGGCATCTTTCCCCTTCATGGCTGCTTCCCAGGGCACTCTGCCTAGCAATTCCCTAAAAATAAGCCAAAATATGCTGTCCTGAAATACAAAATCCTAATTCGGCTGCTTTCCTTCCCACCCCTCCTTCAGATCCTGAGCTCAGTCATCCTGGTGGCTACTGCAGCCCAAGCTGCCAAGCATGACTGCATTTTCCACTAGCTCTTCACAGTTTGTGAGCAATAGGTCTGGTAGTGCTCAACCTGTGGTTAAGCCTCTAACGTTTGTGTTGTGAAGTTATTAACAACGCAATTTAGGATTTTCCTGGAGTGCCGCCATGTTGTTGACATCTAGAGGGTTGAAAAACACAAGAAAAACTCAGATTCAGTTTTCTTCCCACACCTGCATTTGCACCCTTGAAAAGGCAAGAATGATTAAAAGAACAATGACTTTGCCTACACTGGGATACAGTTATGCTGCACATAGGAACGTTCAGGCCGAGGGAGAGAAGAAAGAGAACTTGCTCTCAACTTCAAAGTAGTCAGCACATTCCTCTAACTCAGGAAACTCTCATAAAAATGTAAATATATCCTATTTCCTATTGTATTCAGTAGTGCCTATATACATACAGCAATAGAGTTCACAGCAATCTCTTATAGAGCTCCAGCCAAGCTAAATGCTTTTGAAATGCTAATGAACACAATGAAACAATTCTTCATAACCCAAAACACTGCCATGCACTCAATAAAAGGAAAGCATCCTTAGGAAAGGCTGTCTGTCACCCTTCACATGGGAAATACTGTACAGGTTTCGTCTGTAGAACTTTTGAGAATCCAGAGTCACCTTTAAGTACTCATGTGGATTTGGTTATATGCCTGGTTATTTATAAAGAAGCAATTTTAAAACGTGTTTCAGCTACAAATAAGGAAAATTATACTTGCAGTCCATGTAATAAGCTGTAAGTAAGATTGTATGTGGCTTCTGTATGCCTCTTGAATTTGTGATACTGAGCAAATTTCCTTACCAATGGACTTAGGAATGCAGTGTCCTGAAGATTCACTAATGTCAATGAAAAGGCATTTTACTTTACTTTGGATTTGTTGCCTCAATCCTAGGGTGAATGCCAGTTGTGGAGAATTCATGTTTTCTGCATTTGCTATTTGCTGACATGACAGAGAACTTTCTGGACTCCAGGTTACACAACAGTTTTGACAGTGTCACTGTTGATGTTCTATACAAAAGAAGGTATGGAAAATGAAATGTCTGCAAACAGAAATGCAAAATCTAAACTTCTTTCCCCCATCCCCTTCACAGCTTTGAACCTATCAGGCAGTTTTATCCCACAGTGGCAACAGACATCTCACATGAAAAGCTAGCATGTGTTCATTTCTGGAGGGACTCCAGTTTTGCTCCACTTTAGGGAAAGGTTTTAATGTCAACTTGCACCTCGAGAACATCAGAAAGTATTGATATGAGCATCCTGAATGCCTTGGGTTTAGGAAAATGTTTGGACACATCTTTAGACAGAGAATTGAGTCACAAGGCAAAAAGTTATCGAAGGCACATTAAAAACCTTTCTCTTAAGGCACATTTACATAGCAAGTCAGCATCTCACATAAACGAGACCAGATGTGCTGCACAGATGTTGGATGGTCTGATTTACTGCACACGTGCTTTGCAGTTGCTGTGTGCACATGCAGCTCAACATGTGTGTGTGTGTGTGGTAGGCACTGGACATCAGCCACGGCGATATGGAAAACAAACTTCCACTTGTTACAGTAACTTCAATTGCTCACAGAGTTCCTTGTTTCCTTGCACAAAGTGGTTTCTCTTGTTACTTTAAATCTAGCAAGGCCAGCAGGAGGATCACTTCCTCCAAACGCTGTGAAGCCCTGTAGTGCATAATTCTCATAGCTTCACAATCCATTCCTGCCTTTTAGAAGGGATCACAGAGCACCACAAACTTGTGTGCTACAGATATCACCCTCTGCTGTCCATAGAGTTCAAGGCAATGTGGTTCTAAGTCCAGGGTGGTGGGTGGTCGTCTTAGACTCTTGGCTTTCTGCATCGTGTGAACTCTCTCCAGTAGTGTCTTAAGCAAAATAAACGACTTGTCATGTGTCTGGTCCCTGCTTTGAAAAATCAGGCATAGCCTTCAGACTGTCTCCCTGGCAGTAAGCAGAGCAGCACTGTTTGCTGCACTACTGTGTCCTGCTCAATTAGAAACTGGGGATCTACCCAGTTGATTTAATGTTGGTGACAAATACCCTTGGAAAGAGTAGATCAACACCATTCTATGCAGCAGGCATTACTAGAAATGGCATTTTTAGAAAGCTTCATGTTTCTGCACATTTTCCAATCCAAAAATCAAGCAGCATCCCCTTAGAGCCAGTTTTGATCAGAGGGGAAAAACTCATTTCAGCTATTTACAATTTGAATGAACTTTCAAAGGAGTAGACTGTTTAATTAATCCTCCAGTTATACAGAAATAGCAGATTTAATAAGAATCAGAAATTTTTTAACAATTAAAATTATTCAGTCTTTCCTAAAATGATTGCTGGCACTGCTATTGGAAGTCCATTTTATGTTACAGGAACATGGTGTTTATAGTCAGTCCCTCAACATCTTTATAATTCCAACCCAACTAACAACCACCAGAACTAAACAAGATCTGAGCAAGGTCATAATAGTACTTCCATTAATAGTACACAAGTCTATTTGGGAAGTGTAAAATATCTGAGATTTCTCAATTGTATTTAAAAACTGGAACATAGAGTGTTATTTTTGTTGACATTTGTTGAGTTTCTAGAGAATAAATAGGCTGAAAGGATACTAACAGGAAATTCTGTTCACAAGATAAGCAGCTGCTAGCCCCCAAAGCTCCAAAAGTTCATAAGGGCCAAAAAAATCTTCTTTCTGCCTGATTTAATAAATAGTCAGCATTCCACACCAGCCAAAGGAAATGCTTTGGGGACAGTTTTTACAGAGGCAATCAAATCTTGTGTTTGTGTGAAGAAGGACAGAGCTTGCCGTTTGTTTGTGAAATAACAGTTTCAAAGGTTATGCTTTCACCACAAAAATCTTGAACTGCTGTCATTCCAAAATGCCTGACAACTCGCCTATTTTGTAACTTGCTGTTTAGCTTCTGGAAAGAGTCTTAGTCCAGAACACGTCCTTGTTTTTGCTTTGGAAACTCTCATGATTTAAAAGCAGTTTTCTTGAAAAGTGTTCTGGTCTGGTTTATAATCATCCACAAAGCAGTTAACAGAGAACTGCTTCAGTCTTTTGGTCTTTTGTTTGTGGCCCACAGATGCTACAGCTTTCAAGTAAACCCATAAAGGAAAGAATAAAAAAGCACATCAGTAATTGATTGCATGATCCATTAGTAAAGTCTTAAAATGGGTATGTCTTCAGCAAATTTCTCAGGGCTGTGTGGTAAGACACATCTTCAGCTGACGTAGATTACATAACCTCATTTATTACTTCTCTGCTTATTGACCGCAGTCAAAGATTCAGACCTTGTGAGTCGCTGTTAGCTCTGGTAAAATTCCATGTTTCTTTGGAAATATATGCTCTTGGAAAAGTGGTGTTGGACTTTTTTATGTAAAACGTGTTCAAGGACTGTCCTTGATAGCAAAGAAGTGATAAATTTAATTTTGGAAAACATGATTTCATATGAAATTGTGAAATAAAGACGAAATGCAACAAGTTAATGCAGGTCCTGCATGATCTATTTGTAGATGGGTGGTGACATTTTAGAGCCCTGAATTCCTTCCAGTGGAAATAACATGTTGTAAGGAGCTTGGCATTCATAAAGTCTTAATCCAAAAGGTAATAAGCCATGCTCATTGCAGGGAGATTGACATCATAACTTTAAACCTTTCACATGCCTAATGACAGAAAACATGGTAGGCCTTCAGTTAAATTGCTCTTCAGTCCTTTTCAACATATAGGAAGAGAAATTATAACATTTGTGTTCTGCTAAAGTTTGGTAATCTGACAATGAGATCTGACAGCCTAGACAATAAAAAATATGTACATAATGCAGCATTAGTTGCTTTCACAAATGCTATCATGGATAAATTGAGAATTTTCTCAAGGCTTATGGAATGAGGGAGCAGAGGACCACACAGCTGCTCTGACCATAGTGTGTTCAAGCTTCTTCTGGGCCATGGCCATTCCAAATTGACAGGCACTTTAGTATTCAGCTGGCTTGGACCAGAATGGATCCTGTAGGTCCAACCATTTTCTCTGATTTCCCTATCAGTAATGCAGCCTGAGAAGGTGCAGGTGTAAGTCATTTTGGAAATGACACTGTGAAAAGGGAATAAAAATTTGTCAAGAACATCTGGTTTCAGCATGACAGATTATACTTTTTTTTTCATCTGTATGTAGCATGTTGTTTTCTTAATAATGCACAAAGTGCACAGAAGTAAAAATTAGTTGTGGCATCCATTTACATTGATCCCAGTCTGCACATTTGAAAATATATTTTCTCTGTAGAATTTGAATAATTTTATTTTCTTGTTCTCTGTTTTTTTTTTAATATAAAATGTTCTTTTCAAAACAAAAATAGATGTTTCCATTTTGTTTGAGCTTGAAAGCTTGAATTTTATTGGAAGAGAGGATGTTCTTTGAATTTTGTTGTTTATGTTCATGTGCATTTCATTATTGTGTATTTATATAAAAAAGTTTATATAAAATTTCACTAATTAAAATCCACTGCCTTGCTTTAGAAATATATTTAAATGTCTAGTCTACAGGAATTTCACCTCAACTGCATTTTAATCATCTATATTTTTGAATAAGCACACTTAAAGATTGAAGCACTGCACTACAGTATACCTCAGCGAGCTTGGACAGAAATGACACCTTTTACATTGTGCCTTTTTTCCTGACCTGGGCTTTTGTGCTGCTTTCACTGTTTTTCTTGGAGTCAGTACTTGGGTAAACTGAAGTTCCTCCTTTCCCATTGTTAAAAGCAGCCCTCTGGGTTTAGCTGAATGCTAGCACATGGCACCTCCTTACAGCACTCTCACTGGATTAAGCCAGTAGGTTCTTGTGCTTTTATTTATAATATCATTTTAATTTGTGTCACTACATAGAAATTGTTGAGGGGTTTTGTCTGTATTAGAGGAAAAGATGAACTTCCCAAAGGCTCCTGTGGAAGTGGTTATTCTCCTGCTTTGTTCAATGGCAAAATGCAGTCTGGCCTTTCTCTGGGACCCAAACACAAAACTGAGCATATCACACTTAGCTGAGGTTCTGTCTGAGGCTGCCTGTCAGTGCTGTTCCAGAAAATGCTCAAATTCAGCTTTCCAAGCTGTCCTTCAAATTCATCCAAACAGCTGCCAAGAAGCTTTTTAAAGCAATGGCAAGTATGAGATTTGCTGAGACAGAAGGGGAAGGCAGCTGGTTTTAGTCATCAGAGATCATTTGAATGGGATCAGGTTTTGCCTGCTAGGTGTAGAGAGACAAACCACCACAGGAACAGGGAGCAGTGGCTTTTACAGAAAGATTAGTGCTTGCTTTGCTGTCACCAGGCACAGTTACCTGAGTTCCTGCCATCTTTCTTCACACAGAATATTTTGAAGTAGCATGCTTCAGCCTACTCTGAAATACCCTGAGACAGGTTGGCTTTCCCTCTCACTTAGTTATTCCTTCTCAAAATCCAATCTGGCACTTTGTAGGGTAAATTTTCACTTCAGTAGGGAATCATCCATGTCACTGCTCCATGGACATTCACTGAACTAACCCACGCTGTGCCACATCCTCAAGCCTTGTTTCTCAGCAGACCTTGGTAAATACAGTTATCTAGGGGATGCCACTTGCTCCAGCTCATGAATAAACTTTCTGCATATAGATTTTCCACATCCACTCACTAAGTCAACCACGTCAAAAGATTTCTTTTCCTCCCTCTCTACTCCTAAGTGACTGGTTACACACAAGCTAAACACTGATGTTTTGATGTTTGCAGACTCGCAATTTTGAAAATTCCCTCCTATCTATACAAATATGTGGTGTCCATTCAGGTGGAATTAGAATAGAAAAGCAGTTGTAGCTGTGAGGCTCTTTGTGATGTAGTTAGAAATCCAGCTGCTCTCCTGCCTCCCTAACCCTTTTCCCATTGCTCATAATTCAAATTCCTTTTGGCTTCAATTTTCCACACTCAACCTCAGCCCAGAAGTGATTACTTTGGACATCTGAGTAAAATCTCTTGAGCCATTTTTGAATGATTCAAGTGTGAAAAACCTCTGCCAAATGCTCTGACCAAATTTAAATAGAGGGAAAATATAGAGCCTTTTTTTTTAATCATTTGTAGAGGTCACTAAAAAAGTTTCTCAAGTCTTTTCAGCAGGGGAAGTTTAGAATGGGAAATTTTGTCACCCTGTGTACAGCAGCAGCTTCCTTACCCAGCCTCCTATCTCCTACTTTTCCCCAGTTCTACAGCCACACACTGACATTTTACCCGTAAGTGCATATGGGCACACAAGTAAAGGGCTTCATTCCATCTGTGCTGTCTGTGCTGACAGCAGCATAATTCAGGTTTCCTCTCTGCTTTGATGGAAGTTTACCATTTTGCTAAAAGGGGAAACACAAAGCAACATGCTGCTTTCTGTTCCAACTGAACTCTGTTCATCCAAACAAAGTGTCTGAAGGGAAGACAGGGCAAGGACACTACCTGGCAAAGCTTCCCTCTCAAGGACTATCTAGAGCTGTACCCCTGGAGATCAAGAGGAGCTGCTTGATGGCTAAAGACAGGGAAAAATCATATGTCTCTTAAAAACAAGAAATCCCAAAAGCTCAACCCAAAGAACTACAGGCTAATCTGTCACAGTTTAATGGTCTCTGGGGGGATAATTAAGCACGGATTTTCCAAGTGTGAATTAGGCCTGACCCACCTGATCACCTGCTGTGATCAGGATCTCTGTTTCTGGACAAAGGCAGAGTGCTGAATGTCATTTATCTTGACTTCACCAAGGCCCTCAGCACAGTCTTGCATAATATTCTTCTATCCAAGTTAGAATGCTATGGTTTGGATGAATGGGCAACTATCCATCTAAAAATTTATTCATGAGGCTCATAAGGGTAGGGGTTTGTGGGTCGTATTTTATCTGGAAGCCAGTAACAAATGGAGTACTCTGGGTCTTTTCCTGCAACCTGTCTGCTTCACAGCTTTATCAATGGCCTGATTTTCATCCAGTTGGGAAATAACACGAGATTTGGGGGCAATTCTTGATACATCCAGGGTTTAGAATTTAGGGGTGTAATCCATAGGGACCTAGACAGGTTGGAGGAATGGGACAGGATGAGCCAGCTGAATTCATCAAGGACTAACACCAAGTGCTGCCCCTGGATAAGAAAGACAACCTGGTGCAAGGACACAAGGTGATGCCTGTCTGTCTGAAAGCAGCTCTGCAAGAAGGAACCAGCCTGGGGCCTGACACAAGCTGGGTGGACAGCCAGCTGCACCCTTGGCTGTGTCAATGGCCAGGGCAATGAGGGGAGGGGAGGGTGTATCCTACTCCTCTCAGCTTGTCTTAAAGCACATCTCAAATACTGCAGCCACTTTTGGCTTCTCAATACGAGAACAACATTAACAATATGGAGCAAGTTCAGTGGAGGACCCCAAGCATCCCAGAGTCTTTCCAAGTGGGGGAAACTGAGGCTCCAGGGCTTTTTCAGCCTGGAGAAGAGGTAGCTTTGAGGGGACCTAGAAGTAGCCTGCCTGCATCTGCAATGAGGTAATCAAGCAAATGGATCCAGGCTCTTCAAAGCAGAGTGTGAGAGGATATGCACAATGAGCACAATCTGAAACAAGAGATGTTCAGAATGGAAATGGAAAAATGACTGGAAAAAGTACTGGAAAAATGAACAAAACAATTTTTTTTTTTAAACTCTGAAGATAGTCAAGCACTGAAACAGATTGCTCAGAGAGTGTCTCTCTCCATCAGTGGAGAATTTCAGGACCACTCTGAATAAAGCTTTATGCAATTTGGTCTGATCTCACAGATGACCCTGCTTGTAACAGAAGATGGAAATACAGATCTCCTGAGATCCTCCCAGCCTGAATTATCCTATGATGCTGTGTTATATTAAAGAGTAAATGTAGACTGTTCTCCTAAGTCTGATGGTACGCATCTGTTCGGCAGCCTGTGGGTACCGGTACTGTGGCCAATGTTGTGTCAAGAGGAGGAGAAAGAAACCATGAGAACACACTGTCTGCAGAGTGGCATGTGCACAGCACTTGCCTTTGCCTTTAGTCCCTCCTACAATCCCACATGCAGAACTTGGAGCATTTTTCAATTTTATATCTGGAAATCATGAAAGAAAATTATTTTGTAGTCTGCTAACAAGCCCTGTTAATTCCATGTGTAAGAGTAAGATCCATCTACTTGAAACTTGGGGTATATATACTGATATTTTTTTCAAAAAGAGTAATTTAAGACAGACTACTATTATTTCTAAGATATCATCCCCTCAAGATCAGAAGGCCCAAAGCAGATTAATCAAATTCAGTGATATAACTCTCCTTTTCTTCTCCTAGACTCAGCAGTAACCATATTAGTCTAAAAATCAAAAAGGGACTTCTAGGATTAACGCTGTCTTCGCCTGCCTTGCGCTCACGAG
>VZTR01027142.1:60432-103047 GCA_013400775.1 Chaetops frenatus | reverse complement strand
CGGGTGGGCGCCTCGGCTGCCGGCCCGCGCCCCGCGGGGAACCGGCGCCGCCGCTCCGCCGTGCCGCGCACACCTCACACACACAGACACTGCACAGGGCGGGGACACGACACACGCGATCTTCCTCTTTTTGGTGGGAGTCTGGGGTGGGGTGGGGTGGTGGAGATGAAGCGAGTTCTCCCTCCACCTCACGGCTTTTTGGCTCCTCCTCTTCCAGAAAACTCAGCACCCCAAAAAGCGAGGATGCTGGGTGGTTCGGCGCTACCCCGCGGCCACCACCGAGCACCTCTGTGTACATAGTCCGAACCGAAGGGAATCTGAAGGCAGTGGGCCTGTCCCGGTTCGGACGCATCCCTTGTAAAAGTGCAGAGTGAAGCTCCTGGCACCTGCGGCCACGCGTGACCCCACTCTGCGAACCGCGGCGCCGGTCGCGCCCCGCTGCCCTTCGGTCTCCCCAGCGCCACGGCACTCACGCAGCTCTGCACAGGGCTGGCGCCCGGGACAGCCAGGCTGGGACCGGAGGGTACCGGTCAAGACTGATCGACTATCCCTCGGTTCGTGCTGAGGTTAGGGGTGGATCCTGCATTCCGTGGGGAACATGAAGTCTAGGGCAAGTGGTTTCACACGGCCGAGGCGGAGAGGAATCACAGCCAAGCTTGGCTGAAAAGTTACTTCTGAAGAGGCAAGGCCAAAAGAGAGACAGAGGAGACGAAACAGAAAAGGTGGCAGGACACGGTCTCGCAGAGCTCTGAGCCGGGCTGGTGTGAAGGGAGTAGCTGCAGCGAGGGGCGTGGGGGAGCGGGGGAGTGGACTCCCGCTGCCCGGGTGGTAGGAAGGGTAACAGATTGTGGGTGCGGAGCGGACAGGGCCTTGCCTGCCTGCTTCCCTGCCTGCCTGCCTGCTGGCTCCAGCCCCGCCGTGCCTCTCCTTAATAATGTCAGCAAAAGTGGAACACAAGGGCGGCCCCGAGGAGAAGGACAGCTGGCAGAGGAACTGGGGAACCTGGAGTGCAGGTACAGATGTAACGGGAGGCTTTCTTTAGAGGCTGAAGGAAAATTTTCGCCCATTGACTTTTACATGCAGTGAACCATTCTACTGTTGGAGGAAACTTTGCAAAAGTAAAGATTACCAAACTAAATTTCTGAGGATCTTGAGGATCTTCGATGTAACAGCAGTGTGATATATGGGGCCCACTCCTGTGGCTGCATGACCAAAATGATAAGGGATGCTAGCAGGAAACCTAAAAGTCCTTCCCAGTCTTCCTGCCAGAAACCAGGATACACCTGGAGTTGGCTCTGCAGGATAGGCTAGAAGTTAGAAGGAGATGACTGAGGTGAACGACACTGCTGTATGTGCCGTCAAAAAGTCTGGAAGTTCCGAAGTGGAAATCCCATCTCTTGACATGTCCGGTGCTCGTGTTGAGTGAAGAGCAACCCTCAAAGTAAAGCACACTGGTCCCTGGCTTTAGGTTGGAAGCAGCGGTGCCTTGTGACAAAGGACACACACCCCATCCCCAATTTACAAAGCCTTGGGGTGCCGCTGTGAAGTTTCATGCCTATCTTTCCTGGATGGTGTATTTCTCTGAAGGGATGAGCCCTCAGAAAGTTCTCATTTCAAGAAAGTAATTCAAATGCTTTAGCACGGCCTGTCAGGACGGGTTTGGGGGTAATATGCTTCATGCTCAGTAAAATCCCATTGTCCACGCTTTCAGCCCGGACACTTCTCATTGATTTGGAGAAGACGTGTGCCACGGTTTAGCTGCGGCTCTCAGATAGAGGGAGTATCCCTCAGAAACCTTAAAAAAAATAAAAATGAAGGACAATGAAACCGAAGAGAAGCAGGAGAGCATCTGTCGGTGGTCAAACAATTGGGCAAGTGCTAGAGGGTGAGCTGAGATCCGAGTGGGAAAAGGCGGCTTTAGCCCGGGGCAGACCAGCGTGGGCTGAGGAAGTGCGACCGACACGGGGGAGGGGGGGCAAGGACCGGAGTCTGCAAAGTGTGCATTTAGGAAAAGAATAGCTTTCACCGGGAGGAGGTGAAATATAGTTTACCAAGGCATAAAACTCCATAGCAACTAGGAACAAGTGGTTAACAAAGGCACCATGCATCAACGGAGGGGTGAAGTTGCGGGAGGGGTGCAGGGGGAGTAGGGAGACGTTTATTTCCTACCCAAAAATTTTCTTGCACAGATTTCAGAAGAGTTTGTTTCGGGTTTAGAGTTTATCTGTCCAGCGCAGCAAAAGTCTATAGGAAGATTGTCTTGCTAAAACCACTGGTGAGTTCAGTTCTAATCAGAACAGAAGAATGAATGGCTGTTCAGGTTTGGAGCTACAAACACAAGTAACCCAGGGCCAGAAAAGACCTAAAACCCCAAGCACGGGAGTTCAAAATGAAGTATGGACATGAAAACACAATTCCCACCCCGTGAGGAAAGCTCTGAAACCATCTACAGTGCTTCCGACTGTGGTGCTTACATACACCTCAAACACGCTCTCTCCTTCTTTCCTTGCACACAGGGTCTCTTTATCTTCTGGAAAAATTTTGAGTAATTCCTTGATCAAGTGATCAGATTAACGTTCCGTATTACCTTTTATTTTACCTGTAGGTAGCAGAAGAGAGAAAAAGGTTTTGCTATTGTCAAGGGTTTGTTTGAGTTTTTTAATTATTATTATCCATGCCTTCGTGCATTATCAGTCTTACCTTACCCTAAACTGCTTTACAGCTACAGGGAAGGTGAAAGCTTCATGGTTCGTCATTGTCTCCCTCCTCCCCGATGATAGAATGTAGGAAATAATGCAAGCCCCAAGATGCTGTGCAGTCGAGTCACGGTGAACATGCGCATTTTCTACCTTGAAGGACCGTTAAAGAGAAAACTAAGTGGGAAAAGTCTTTTAAAATACACAGCTCAAGCCTGCATGTTTTACGACAGAGTACTAATAAGGGAAGCGTGGAGTTTAGCCTAAAAAACTCCTCAGCAGTGTTTTGAACAGCCATAAGAGTGGAGAGGAGGGACATGGACATGGATTGCATTTTCAAAAAGGGAAATTTCTGTGCTCTTGTGTCAAATCATTACTTATGGAACAGTCGAGAATGAAGTAATCGGAGTAGAACATGCATTTCTCCCTCCAAAAGCACTTCCTTCTTTCATGTTCCTCTCGTTTTCTATCTTTCTAGCAAGGCTGAGGAAATTTCTGCTATGCCTCCAACAAAATGTCCATTTAGCCAACTAAGTTTGGGTCACAACATAGGAACAAATAGTCTCCGAATCGTTTTGTTTTGACTAAGCAGCTGCAGGGAAAAGTTCTGCCTGATTTTCCCGAATACAGCAACATCTCAGTTTTAGGGGTCAGAGACCAAAGCTGACTAGATAAGTGGGACAAGCTAATCATGATGAATGCGCCATATATCCACATGTTTAAGATTAGGAAAGCAACGAAGTGGTATTCTTGCAAAAGACATCCTTGTGTGACCAAATGAGCCCAGATTTGTACAATTTGGTAGAAGCTTGCTATGTAGCTGTACGGTTCAGTGGGTAGTTTCAGGTAGATAAACTAAATGTGTCTGTGCGTCTCAGACACGTTTTGTATATTTCATAATGTCTAAACTATGTGTTCATGTTTTCACGGTTAAGTGTTTCTATTTAGACGTCTGCATTTGTCATGTCTCTTAGGGTAGCCTTAGATGATCAATAAAAGAAAATACTACATTTGAAAGGTAAGCTGATCGTCATGCAAATGGACGAACTCAGAGTTCGCTTTTTAAAACACGGTCTCTGCTCCTCAGGATATTCTTGTTGCTCTCCTTCAGCACGGAGACACATAAAAAACCAACCTGTAATAAAAATCCGTGTGTGGATACCAACTGCTTCACAAATATATGCGATGACGCCATGTCCTTGGGAACATCCCATCATACTCTCCGGACGTTTGCTGCAGAATGCAAGTCCCTCTCCGTACTTACCTGGCTGCACACCAGATTCGGGTACCCTCGAATCGAGGTGTCTTGGGGACCCTTCTGGTTTTATTATCACATGCCCGTTGCCTAACAGGAAGAGGACTCGCTACAGGTGCGAAAATTGAGTGGAAGTATGGAGGCAGGAAATCAGAGCTAAAATTCACAGAGGATCGTGTTTTGCTACTGTGGTGCAAAATATAATAATTAAAAAACAAACAAACAAACAAAACAAAAGAAAACAAAACAAAAGGGCAGAAAAATTATTCTAAAATTTCCATTTCTATTCTGTGAAAGAGTTGGCCAACATCTGGAACGGAGCTCTTTCCCTCAGTGAGCACTGAGCATCATATAGTAAGTGCAGCTACAAAACACTTGAAAGGGAAACTTCGGCATTTCCTCCTCCGGTGCGCACGCCTCTCTTAGCGAGAGCACCAGCCTTAGAGGGATTTCCAGTGTCTCTCTGGAGACGACAAACGGAACTGTGTAATTCTGGTTTTAGCAAAACTCTTAGAGTTTTCGTTGGAGGACGTCTGCCTTTTCCCTACAAGCAGGGAGAAAAAGATCTTTCTCACGGCAAGTAGGAGTGGAGGCAGCTGCAGCAGAGTTTCCTGCCGCTCTGCCTCCCGCCAAAGGGGCTGCTGTTTCAAACCGGGCCGGGTTTGAGAGGCCGTTGCTTTGAAAATCAACCTGATTAGAGAAACCAGCTGCCAAAAGTCATTTAATGAAACCCAGGGCCCGGCTATCCTGTGCACGCACACACACACACCCCCTCTCACCCCCGTGATAGCGCCGAGTAGCTTCTTACACAGAAGGCGGGGTGAGCGGCCCCTTCCGCCCCGCCGTGGCACCGCCACCCGAGGGGACACCCGGCCTCTGCCCCGGCGCTGCTGCTGAGCAGGTTCGGGGCTCCTCCCAGGCCCACCCGCGTTCCACGCGGGGAGCGGGATTCTGCCCCGCCGGGGGGGAGGCGGCCCGCAATGGTGTGCGGGGACTGGCGGGGGCAGAGCAGGAGGTCGGGCAGTGGCAGCCAGGATGCGAGTGGGGAGCCCCACGGCCCCGGGGAGCAGCTCCGGGGCTGGGCTGCGGCGTTGCCGAGGAGATAAACGCCTCTTGTCCCTAGAGAGGGGACACGGAACACAGGTTCACCTGGCTTGGGTCAGGGAACCGGAGGCGCTCAGGCTTCCGCTCTGCGCTTCCCGAGTGGGACAGGAGGGGCCGGCCCCTGGTGGATTTTAGCGGGGGTTGAATCGGACCTGGGCGTTCCCTGTCCAGAGAGCCCGGAGAGTCCCATGGGCCGGCACCGGCTGCGGCGGGCAGCCCCAGAGCCAGGCTTGTCCCCAGGCTGTCGTGCTGCACATCCTTGCTCCACTCCCTATGCCCTTTATTTTTGTCCACTAGTGACCAAATGGCAACTTCTATGACCTAAGTTGCAGTCTGTCTTCTTGTCTGCCCTCCTCCTCTAACAATGTGTTTCAGGTCATTTTGAGGGAAGTCAGCTGCTTAAGGGAATTTGAAAAATTTCTTAAGAAATATTTTTAGGAAACCTGTGAAAATGTTCAGCTTGGTACTGCAGTATTTTTGACCCTTCACAAAACACAAAATACGAACAAATTTAAAGGAATTCCTCAGAGGGGAAGAGAAATAAAGACATAATCATTCAGCAGTAAAACAAAAAGAACATATTTTCTCCTCTTAAACGAGTAGTCACGGAATAAATGTCTTTTCTGATATCAAAGAAGAGATATTTTGAAGACTGTTCCTAATGGAAAGACCTTTGTATTTTCTGCTCCAACAGCGGGATTCTGTATTTTTCAGGTCGTCGTACCACCAACACAGGAAAAATACCATTCGAGAAGCCAGGAGCGTTGACACACAATTTAAGAGTGAATTTCTTAAAGAACAGTTTACCTCCACCTGACAATAAGGTGCTAATAGATACAACATTTAGAATTTTGCCACTGTAAAGAATACTTTCTGAACTTGTAAATAAAAATAAACTCAACAAATATTACTCTCATTTTGGAATCTTTACAATACAATTACTGCAGACTGCTCAGATCACTCCACTGACCCTCAACCATACTGCACAGATACCGCCAAACTGAATTCCCTTATTATTTCTCAGAGCCAACACTTGTTAAAAAAAGGAATGCAGAGTCACTAATATAAATGTTAGCTTTCGAGAAAAAAAAAAAAAAAAAAAAAAAAAAAAAAAAAAGAAAGAGAGAGAGAGAAAGAGAAAGCGAGGAAAATGGTGGTAAGCTGTTTTTAAAAATTAAATAAGTTTAAGAAGTCCATAGGAAAATGGCCTAAGTGTGACTAGAATAGTGTTGTCTCTTCTTCAGCCTACAAGTCTTCTGTAGGTTATTTTTCTCCAGTATAAATGTAATTTAATAGCTGAGATGGATATTGTTTCACTTTCAGCTATCTGCTCCATACTCCGGTCTCATTCTACATTAGATGATTACCTTACTGTCCTATATGCACAATTTAAAGGGAATTACCTATTACTTCAATTATTTGTTTCTTATCAACTGATGTTACACTACAAGGATTTGCATTGAAAGGACACAAAGAAAGAGCAAGTCATGGCACATTGCCAAATAAAAGAGTAATGTTCTGGTGAATTTAGCCCAAATAATTTACTGCTATATAAAAGTGGAAAAGTGGAAGGTGAACCCTTTGACCAATAAATCTCTTCTGCATGTGAAACCCTTATCTTGTCCCCTCCAATATATTCCACACTAGGAAGCCATCATCATTGGCTCTGGTTTGTTATTTGTAAACCTTGATCTTCTGCACTCGGTGTCCTAAATATGGATAATTAGCATCAGTTTATCACGCCTCTGCATATTTTCTCTTCTCTCCAAACATGCATGCTTCTATTGGCTGCCATTCTGTCACAGAAGATTATGGAGACAGATTGCAGAGAATGAATGTGCTAAACGAGATTAGGAAGGAATAGAAATAGCAACTTGGCCAATAAATTCCTCGTGAGAGCCTTATCATACAATTACACGTTGACTTGTTTCACACTCTCCCAGCCTCTTAATCCAACGCCCCCACCAAGAATAAAATTTCACTAATTTCTGAATTACTGCATATCCTCATGACTTGTCACTGAGAATGGTTGGAAGGAGCAACATGGTCGAAAATAGCACATCAGACTTCCAAAAAGAAAAGGAACTTTACAGACAGAAAGAGATGTGGCTTTAAGCCGTTTGTGACCATATGTAGAAGTTTTTGTGCAGCAGTAGTTTGAGAGGTCAGGACTTCAATATCAAGACATGGTCCTCTGTGTTTTTACTCCCTCTTTACATCGGAGGTTACCTTATCCTTAGAGGGACTTGGGGATCAGAATACCGTGCGTTGATGCTGCTAAACTATTTACCTGCTGTGCAAACGACTCTCCAGTGAGCCCCTACAAACTCGTCAGAAAGCAATGGTGAAAACACCGACTGCCACATCAGTTTCTGGGACGTTCCTGAAAATTGTGGTGATTGAGAAGACGTCAAAAGCCTGACAGCAAAGCGAGATACAATCCTTCTGAACTCACAAGAAACATCTACCAGCTGTGTGGAGTTAGTTTTGCCCCTTCTGCCACGGTTGTTTCAACATGGATGTCAAGAAAACGTGATTTCCATGACGTAATTCAGAAGCATGGCTAAAACCTTCAGGAAACATCATCTCTGGAAATGTTGGAAGACTTCATTTTCCCCCTTATACTAGCCCAAGAGGAGGGCTTGCACAAAGTATTGATGTTGTTGTAACGTTGTGTTCATTGTTCTAGATCCGTGTAGAAGAAGGAGGACACAAATGAAATAAAAAGTCCCAAGACTGGAAGATAAAGCCTTGCATAGTTGATCTATACTCATAGACTTGATGTCACAGTGCACCCGTTTTACAATTTTAGAATTAAAAACATTTTAAGGCGTTTATTACAGTGAAAGGACTTGCTTTAGAAAGGAATGTGTTTTTATAACTCGAGTAATTGTTTCCCCTAATAAGTGTGAGTCTTCAACCTCATACAGAAGCCGGATTAAAAGTATGATGAAGTTGTGCTGTATATTCCCGAGCTGTTTAGCATCACTCTCTTCTGTGCAATCAGATGCCGGGAGGGTAGGAGTTAAGGGATACACGTTGCAAGTGTTAAGGATGTTTAAAATAACGGGATTCCCTCCAGTGGGACCTTTCCTGAACGTTTTTCCCCAGTGCAGAAGTGATCCGGGCTGCAGTGGAGAATCCCCTCTTCCCTCGAGCTGGGTGCCATGGGGTGGCCCTGAACCCTGGGCATGGCAAACCCGTCCTGCGAGTACCCCAGAGTCCTGGCCCTCTTGAGTTATCCCGAAGTGGGTTTACTGATGGGGGGTTGGTGATAATTTTTTTTTAACCTACTCGTTACTTTTCTCTTGCTCTCCCCTGGAGTTTTGTTTGGTACTAAACCCCTCCAGATGGAAAGCCCGACTGCAGATGAGAGTCACTCTCATCCAGAGTCTTAAAACCACACAGTTGCAGAAAAGATTGAGATGAGAATAGCATGACCCTGTGGGATAGCAAAACAGCCTGCTACCTGTTTGCTGTCATAAGAACTTCTGTGATCACATAAAATTTTAATAACTCTCCCTTACTTTCAGTTGTTTTTTGTTACAGCCATAGGCTTGCATACTTATTCATATGCACGTATATCTATACGCATNCATATATATATATATATGTCCACACACATCACCCGAATGAATTGGTTAGCATCGGGCAGAGAGGCGTTTGCCATTAATCTGGGAACAAACCGCTAACCTCGGTGACTGGTATTTTAGCTTTTCTTTTCTCGCTTCTCTCAGTGTGGGGAGAGCAGTAAAGCTTGTGTGGACTGATTGTGAGGGGCTCTGCTGGAATTTGGCAGGCCAGAGGCTTGGAGAGAAGCCCCATGCTGACTCCTATTCAGCGGGCCAGTTTTCTGCGAGCTTTGGAAGTTTCACTCAGCCGTGCACTCAATGGCTTCACAAAGCTGATTACAAGCTTCAGCGCATTCCTGAAGGAGCCAAAAGCGACGCAGGTGCAAACGAGCCGAGGGAGCCCCTTATCCCGGTGACAGAATGGGACAAGCTGGGAAAGGCTTGGACCACACAAATCCAAGGCTCACCAGGCAGCAGCAAGCCTGCCTTGGGAACCGGGGATCATTATCCGCTCCATTCAGCGGGGACCCAGCGGCGGCAGCGGCACGTCCCAAGGCTGGGGATGGGCTCTCCGTCCCGGGTGGGAGCAGAGCCCTTTCACCTGGCATCCCCTCTCCGCTCCCTTCGCGGCTGCCTCAGGCACGAACCTGAGGTGCCCCTGCTCCCCCGAAATGATTTGTATCCCAGCATCTGTTAGTCTTCAGCCTGCCGCCTGAAGTACCTCGTCGTTTTTTCCCCCGTTGCCCCATCCCACACGAAAAGCCTCCCTCCTGCCCCTCTTCCCTTCCCCAGATAAACGTGGAGCTAAGGGTCTGTCTGGAAATCCAGCACAGAAAACGCACTGATCCGAAATGGCAGGTTTCCTCCCAGCTGAAGTTCTCTAACAAACACCCTATTTTGAAGACTGCCTTTAATTCCAGAGAGAAGCCAGCCGAGAGCGCACCCTCCTCCCCTCCCAATTACTGGAGCCACCCGATTCCCACAGAAACCTCCCGCAATACAAACGCCTGGTGAATGCTTTCTGACTCGGTGAAAGCAGCCCACGGTCCCTGCCCTTCCTGCCTCCCCGGCGAGCGAGGGGGTGGCGAGGAGTCGAAGGGGGGTCTTGGTGCCGGAGAGGGTGAAGCGTGATTACTTTTAATTAGGGGTTCTCGGGAGGAGTTCCTCTTGCCTCCGCTCCCTCGCCCCCTTTCCTCGCTCTGAGCCCTTCCCCTCCAGCCGAGAGAAGAAGCTGCACTTTACTTCCCTGAAAAATTAATTATGGCCCTTCCCCGCTATCAATTACGGAGGAATCAGCCTTTCCTAGGGAGAGGAGAAATAATCAAAAGGCTTTTCAGTCTTGCTGGGGGGGGACGACCTCGGACCGCCGAGCACATAATGCGGCAAGGGGACTGCCGCGCTTCTGGCCGCTGGTTTCATATGCAAATGGCGAGCTGCCTCCAAGTTATCATTATGGTTTTATTTTTTTCCCCCCCTTAATGTTATTATTGTGTCGGGGTTTTAATAGCCACATGCTCTACCCTTCCCTTTCAGCGAGGTTTCCTTGGCGATCAGCCACGCCGCTTCTTCCCCGGGCGCATTGCCCCCGCCCCAGCGCCTGCCCCACGTCCATGTTAATTTCGCCCTATGGAAATGAAAGCGGCCCGGCCGGGCAGCTGATATTAAAGCGATCCCCCGGCCCCGGGGCTCGCCCTCCCCGCTCCTCGCAGCGGCCGTGCCTCGGCAGGAGCGCGGCGTGTCGGTGCCGTGGGCCCCCCCGGGCCCCCGAGCCCGCCGCCCCTTTCATGCTTGTGAGATGCTGGGGAGGCAGCGGTGCGTTTGCTTGTGCGGAGCACACCGCCTGCAAGCGGTTGCCTTGGCAGAAAGGTGCAGCTTTCTGATGTTCTTTTGTCTGATAACTAATTCAAGTTAATGCGATCTTTATGTAAAGCTAACAGCGGATAATTGTCTATTTTCTCGCCAACAATCTCCATCACAATCACTTATCTGGAAACCTGCGGTTGTATTAATCGTTATATTCCCCGAGATAAGCGTCTCTCGAATTATCAGTAAACACTGGAGGGAAATTAAACAAACTCCAGAGCCACTTAAGTTTCCTCTGCAGCTTTTAGCCGCCTTCTAGGGGGGAGGGGGAGTGGGGACGACGACACCCCTCAAACCAACGTGGGACCGGAACACAACATGAAAGGGGCGTGTGTGGGTGTGTGTGTGAAACAGTGAAGAAGGGCCTGAAATTTTGGGTGATTTTGAAGAGCCGGGTCCTGCTGAAGGCACCTTGCCTTGGAGGTGCCCGTGCGGCAGACACGCACCCTACGCCCCGCTCGCCGGGCTGCGGTCGGTCTGCAGCGGCCCCTGGGACCTTGTTGGCAATTCTTGTAAATCATGTAATTAAGTGTATTAGTCTCTGCAGGGGAAAGACGAGCAGCTAGGAGAGAATACACCCAGAGATTAAGCAGGAGTCGCATGGCTTTAGGTCTGATACACGAGGAGAAGAGAGTTCTGCTGCCTTCCGAGAATCGCGGTATTAGCACAATTATTGGCAATATTTATACTAGAGAATGATCTGAACCCCAGGAGGGTAACAGAGAGTGCGAGAGAGCGAAACTACTGTGGGAATATGTTTTACTGCTCAGATCCCATCGGTTCCGTTAGGTGTAAAGAAATGATAGCAAATTGTGCTGGAAACTCCTCCAGGGAAAACATACTTGTATGACAAAGATTTTGTCTTTTTGAGATGAAGTCAAAACATCGGTGTCAAATGAAACTCATTTTAGGGACGCTACCGTGTGTGTGTGTTTACTTGAGTACGTGGGTGTGGAGGGGAAAGAAGAAAAGAAAAAAAGCAGCCCAAACCATGACATTTCAGTCGTGAGTCTGTGCCAGCAGAGAGTTTACAACTTCTTCGGAAAGAGAGGGGCGTCCTCCAGCCTCTCCTCCTGCCCGCCCGGAGCCCGGGCTGAGGCCACCGCCGTCCCGCCCGGCCGCCGCAGGGCTGGCTGACAGCGCTCTGCGCGCTGCGCCTTTCTAGGAGGGGTTTCCACGTCGAAAGCACTTTATGAACGTTAACTGAGTAATCCTGGCGTCTAGTTACCGAGCAGGTATCAATGATGAGCTTTATTTATAGTCGACTTCAGATATATATATATATATATATACATATGTATGTGTACATACATATATACNTTTTTTTTATTTTTTATTTTTTTTTGTAAGCAAACTTTTATTCACGAAGGTTTCCAGTGTCAAGACTCATGTCCTAGCCTAAGGAAGCTGAGGTCTGGGATGGAAAAAAAAAAAAAAAAAAAGCAACAAAACCAAAAAACTAAACCAAAAAAAACAAAATAGAAAAAAAAAATCCCCCCAACACAACCAAACACAAACAAAGCAAAACACCTCAACGAAACACACAAACCTCCTATTACTTATTTGTGTGTCGTGGCAGCGCACTTCCAAATATGATCGGTTTCTTGAAAAAAAAATTAACTCCTTAAATTCTCGAACTATTTCACTTGAGCTAAAAGTTCCCAGGGTAGCTTTTTCTTATGGCATTTGAGAATCATCCCACTTCATCTCTCACCTGAATCTTGTCATCTGTGCCATCTTGAAGTGATCTGTGAACAATGCTGGTCCCTTGGACAGCCCAAGCTGGTCAATCAGGCAGAACAGACTATGCAAATGGAATGGAAAGGCGAAGCGATGAAGAACAGTGGCCCCCATTGTCTTGGGCATTTCAAAGCGAAGCCCAGCTGCAGCAGGCATTGCTGTCTCGGACCCTTGGCTGCTACTCTAATGTCATCATTGCAAAACATCACATTTTGAAAACTCTACAGTCTGAATGCATGATCAGCCCTCCACAAAGATTTCACTTTGCCGTGACATCTTTCGNAAAAAAAAAAAAAAAGTGTGTGGGGAAAAAAAGGGAAAAAAGTACCACCACAACTGGGGACTGGGATCCCAGGCACACTGCCCGCTCATATCCCGCTCCTTCCACTCCTAACTGCGGTGCAGCTGACGCCTTTTGCAACCTTTTGGTGAACGCCTCTCTTTTCGTGTTGTTTTTAGCGTCGAGTCGGATGATGATTTAAGTTGTATTTAACTTATTTTCTGTCGGGTGCTTTTCAGGCACTGTAATGAGGTAATGCTGGGGAAACGTCGCTGTGAGCAGGCAGTGAAGTATTTATTCACAATCGCTTCCAAAACTTCAGATACCCGCGGCTTTAAAAGAGTCAGGCAATGTCTTTGCGAGTGATTAAACCAGCAACTAAGCTGGGTATTTGTGGGTCCGTTAGGAGTTTTTGTGAATACTCTGTTTCTAAATACACTCATGCAATTGTCGTTCCTGAATATTGCTGCCAGCCCTGCTCCAGCTTTGCCTCCCGGCACTGGTCCCAAAGTTAGCTCTGCCACGAGAAACGAACTTTCAGCTCAGCAAAGCTGAGGGCTGTCTGATGATTAATGTGCGTTTTCAAGGGACTAAATAATTGCCCGTGTTTCACTTATTGTTCCTTTTCGTTTTCTTTTTTCTGTAGGTGACATTTGTGATCACCATGTGGTGAGCAGAGGAAACTCCCCTCTCTTCCACCCTCATGTCAGGAGCCTGTGCTCAAGGAGCAAAGGTCTGTACCACCGATATCTAAAAGTGCTGGGGGTTGTCTTTTCCCAATCTCTTATCTCGCAGGAGTTAGTGAGCCCAAAGCTCCTTCTCCGATGATGGTTCTTACTCCGGTGAGCCTACAGAGACGGACACTGCCCAGCCTCTGGCACCGCCTATGACACAGACACAGCGCTCACAGGTGAGGGGGGTCGCCCTTCAGTGCAGACTGCTTAGTGCTCATGCCGGAGCACAGAAGAAAAGTTCATTGGTCTAAAAGAGCTGAGCTAAGAAACTCTTGAATACATTCTTTGCAGGACCAAGAATAATTCAGTGCTTCTTTCCTATCCCTTGAACTGGCTCTTTCCCTTTAGCTTGGTCAATGCGTTCTGTAACAGAACCACATAAATTACAAAGGAAGCAAAGGATGGAATTATTTAAAACTAAATAATTATTCACTGTGATTTGATTGGCTTCCCAAAATTAAGATTGCCCCTTTCAGAATGCCGTGGTGGATTAGAAGGAAGAGATGAGAGCAACAAAGAAAACCAAAGAGAGATGGAAGATAATGGGATAAATAAATTAATGCATAGGTACCATTTCATCTTCTGGCTGGAAGATCTTACCCCTCACCAGAGAGAGTTTTCCAAGGATAACTACAATGTTAAAAGAAAGCCTATTTTCAACTATATCAGCCCTGTGGTCAAATGAGTAATGCAGCAACTCAGACTGCTATCTGCCCCATACAAATATTTCAGCAGAGATGATATGCACTGTAAGCACCCTCCTGTGCCAGGTATTTGTTCACTTAGCACCTCAAAACTTTACCTCCTAGACAAAGGAATCTCCCAAAATCTATGTTCTAGGAGGTGTTGGACATGCTTCAGGTTGGGTAACTCACTGACTTGAATGCACAAACCCAGAGGAAAAATGGTATTATGCAGCCAGTGCCTACACAGAGGACAACAGCAATGCACACGGCCAGGGGCCAAATGCCCTGTTACTGGAAGTGGGTGCATCTTCATCTGGGTTTCTGCTGAAGCACTTCCAGAAAGATGTTGTGAAGCAGGAGCTCCAAGGAGGAGCAGCTCCTTGTCATGCCTCCCATGTAGGTGTTGTCACAGGGCTATGTAGACATGGGTGACCCCTCTGTGGCCACCACAATTCCCAGCTGATGGTGAGATGGATGATGCCCTCAGGGCCCAGAGCAAGGGTGGGGAAGAGGGGCCCACAAGGTCACGTCAACACTCTGACCTAGACATGTCCCTCTCCTACAAGAGCCCAATTGTAAGCTCATGCTGCCAGCTGGACCTTACCCCTGCTCAGCAGCCTGCCAGCCTCACATGCCAGGGATGAGAGCCCAAAGGTGGGTTAGCCACCTCCACTCAGGCTTTCTGTCCCTTCCTGGAACCAAACCCGTTCCCATCACCCCAGGTTAATGACCTTGGCTCTGCTGGGAGGGAAATGGCCCAAAATCTGCCCTTTGAGCAGAGTGCTCAGATAAGCAGGAGCAACCTCCTTTCCCAGTGGCCACATGTTGGGCAGGGGGAACTAATTGGAAACAAGATCAAAGTTCCCTTGAGAAGCTGAACTTTGCTTCTCTCTCACAGCTGGAACTTCTGCTCCATCCCTCTACCAGCCCTAGCCCTGGTACATTCAGCCACAGTTATCTCTGCTCTTGCACTGACTGTATTTTTCATGTTTATTATCATCCAGCTCAGTGTAGTGCCATCTGGCACATGCACACACTGGGGGAAGAAAACCATATATTCAGCAAATGGAGCATACAGGGTTTAGGTTTTGTTTTGTCTTGTTTTTCTTGTTCTTCCAGTTTCTGTTTGAAATTATGTGGAAAAGATAGCCAAGCAATTCTCTGTCATGAAAAATGATCAAAACTCCCAGTTATGAGATTAAAAACTACTGGAGAGCAGAGACACTGGGAAGAGACAAGAACCCCTTTCTGCTGAAATACAGGTTCTTCTTTTCCTCCATCTGTTTCATTTCACCTCATGCTTAAATGAGGAACAGAATTACTTTTAAATTTTTGCATTAACTCTTTTTATTCAGGATTTGTTCTAGTATTTCAAGTAATGATTTTACTATAAGACATGTGGGAGTGACATGTAACTAATCACACCCCTCCAAAGCAGTAGAGCATTACGAGACATCCTGCAGTCCTCAAAATCTTTGCTGTTTTTATTGCCACAATAAAAATTGATGCAAAATACATCTTCAAAGTAGATATAAAAAAACCCACACAAGTATTTTCAGTGAAGCTAGCACCTATTGCTTTGCCACCTAAATTCAAAGACAGTTTTGTAACAGAGTTCTGCAATCAAAGCATCTTTGATAATTCATGCAGTGTAAGATTATCAGTTGAGTTGCCCATGGAAAAAGTAGTACATCATGTATTGTATTACTTGATCCATTTTCTTGCAAATTTTACTTTAATTTTAACTTTGGCTAATTACTGTATTGTGATCTAAGTCAGCAATCTCAAATTAACTATCAATGTAACTTTTGAAGAAACTCTGCAAATGCATGATAATGATGAAATTTAAATTCCTGTCAGTTATTGTGTGATGTCTACGCCATGGAAAAGCAAACCTTCAGGTATTTTAATTCCATTTGCATATGTAACATTGTGTTTTTCCGACTTCCTTTATCAGAGTAGAATTCTGAACTATAAAAATACTACTAAAACATATTTGGGGTATTTATTTATTTTCTTTTTCTAAATTGAATTTTAGCTCTGATGAACATGTGAAAGGAAATAGTTTTTGGGAGCAAATTGTCTGCTACTGAGATTTCTTTGGAAAAGCAACTTGTTTTAAAGGTACTGATGCAGACTGGTAGAGTTGTTCTCTGATCCTGCTGAAATCAAGAAACATATTTCAGTGCAATTGATACAGTATCTGTATATTGAACTTGATTCTGGTCTCACATCTGTTTAAAATTCAAAATATTACTCAAGCCCTGATCCAACCCTGAGTGATGTCACTGTATAATGACTTCTGGTGGGCCACGGTCCAAGGACTTTTACACCACTGTGCCTCTTGCCACTGGGGTGAGAAAGGTTATTTTTGCTACATCTTTCTTTTCCTGTGAAACCAGATTAACTTGGAAAGAATTAGAAATGCTTGAACAGAGATGCTCAATGTTACTTTTTATAGCAATAAGTTTAATTTTAAATATTTCTTACAAATAAATGCAATTTGATGGCAACATAAAAATTTGCATTTTCTAGTATATTTCTGCTCATCTTTGATTCTTTTGGTGAATTTCAATTTTTCATGTATGTATTCATTTCCTTATTTCTAGCAACAGTACTGAAATTTTTATGTAAATAACAGGCAAAATAAGAATCTTTTGTAAAATACAATGAATGACAAATTCATTGAAACAAGTAAAATTATTTAAATAATAGTTATTCAATAAATGTCAGGAAAGCAATCCCATACCTTCACTGATCAAGGCTTCTGTGTAAGTTGGAAGAAAGCAGTGAAGGAGGACTTTTTATGCAGTAATATATGGAACTTGTTCCAGTTGTTAAGCACATAAATAGAAATTCAGCAAGTCTTACCAAAGAGGGTCATGAACAATCAGAAATGAAAACTCAACTGTTTCGTACTGCAGCTTGTACAGGG
Source organism: Chaetops frenatus (assembly GCA_013400775.1). NCBI lineage: Eukaryota > Metazoa > Chordata > Aves > Passeriformes > Picathartidae > Chaetops > Chaetops frenatus. Next base: position 86,182 of record VZTR01027142.1, on the reverse strand, counting down.
GGGAAAATAAAGCAGATTTTTTTTTTTTTGGTGATGGCTCATATTAGCTCCTATTAAACTTAGCTTTGTCTCTGAGAGCTGCAAAGCAAGATTACCAGAACTTTGCTGCTCACTGTTAGAGGTTATTTTACTTACAGACTGCTAGAGTTTCTTTTAAAGAGTTTCTTCTTCAGCAAAAGAGGTACAAAATGGAAATCAAAGTGGAAGAAGCAGTCAGAATGCTACAAATATGATGCAGAATCCTTTTGTGTTGGTAAGCATCAACAGGCAATAAAGCAAACTTGAATCTACTCATCATTTTTCGTCATCCTGTATGCACTGAAATTTAAATTTATAAAAAAATCTTGTCATAAATGACCTTAGTTTTCAGAATTTACAGTATTTGCATAAATATCATGAATTTGAATATCCAGGATCAATGTAGTCTGGTTAAACCATCTATAATCCATAAAATTTTATCAGCGATCAGACAGTGGCAGAATGATCTTTCCATGTGTTGAAACCACCTTTTGCCACTTGCATGACTGAAATGGCTGAACAGACTTGCTTTATTAGCAAGACAACATGTGGGGGAAAAAACACCATTGTAATTGAACATCCTGCCTAGTTTACCAGATTAGTGTTAGGTCATCATAAGTGGTGGGTAAGTGAAACTCTTTTTGTTTTCAGCGGTAAGTGCTACTAAAATGTTACAGGATTTAAATGCTTGGAAATGTTTTTCAGCTCACCTACTTTTAACATCAACTTAAGCCCTTGATATGCTTATTTATTCCTCTAACTCTCCTGAAGTGGCCTTCAAAATGCATAAAGGTGGATTTATCGTAAACTTCACTATTGCAGCTCCACTGTGGTTGTTCCGATCATTTCAGGACAAATGCGACAGTTTAAACTAATGACCGAACATCTATTGTGCTGCTGCTGTTTCCTGGTTATCTGGTTATTATTTATTTCCTGCTTGTTCTATTGTTTCTTGCCTCACGAAGACTCCTGTTTGCTCTGATAAAATTCCTTATAACATGGCAGCAACACCAAGGGTTGGGTAAAAGGGCTCCTCTGAATGATAACACAAAGAGCATATAAAGAATCCATCACAGCAGTCAGTAGAACACTGTAATTTATTTTCAGTAGACATCCTCTTCAGTACTGGATTAGCCACTTTGCTAATGAGCAAATGACCCATAACTCACAGGAGTGGGAACTTCATGTGCAGGTCTTGCCTTTGCCAGTGCAGATGAACTGCAGCATCCTCACCATTACACAGTCACTTAATATTGTGGCTCCTTCCAATCTTTCTTGTGCATTTCATACATTGTGGGAGTTTCAGGTGGGTGAAAAATGCAGGACCCAGTGGCAAAACAGACTTATATTGGATTTATATTTTTTTATTGTACTAGAAATCATTAATAAAATATGCCTCTTGCATCTAGAACTCATCAGGATCACATAAGCAGACAATGAACCAGTTGTAAAAAGCAAGCTTTGTACCTGCTAATACATTCAAGATGCATTTTCTACCACTATATACTAAGCATCTTTAGAATTTATTGTCCAGATCTCACTTCAGTGTGTCTTTAAAGAGAATTCATCAGGTCATTCTCTGTATGAATGCAGCTTGTCTCACTGTGCTAGGAGAAGTTGACACTGTGAAATCTAAAAAATTCAGAGTTTGTCAGTAAAAGGAGAGTTTACAGTTTCAATAGAATCTAAGAACTTGTGAGATCTTCTTTTAAATATATTTTTCCCCCTTTCTTTAATTCCACATATAGAAAACATATGTTTACAGAGCTCTGTGGCATCCCACCTCAAAAGGGAAGGAAGAACCTGAGATTCATAGATGCCTGTGGTCAAAAATGAACTACAAAAATCAGAGGGTCTGCAAAAACTTACAAAGTTTAACTACTAAATTATACACATGGCATGGAAATTGATATGTAAGTCCATTATCCTACTGCATAAACACACAGTGGTGCATTTTGAATAATGGGTAGGGTCAAAGAGAAGAAAGGAGTATAAAACAGAGAAAAAGAGAGAAAAAAGGGAAGAAAGGAAAAAAAGAAGTATTACAAGTCCTGGCTCCAGTGTCAATCCAGCTGATGGGTCCTGAGGGGATGCTGCCCAGGCTTAACAGGGCCACATTTTTACAGACAAGTTTTCCCAACCTGGAGATAAGTTTCTCACTTTCTATGCAAATTAGTTATCATGTGCAGTTCATTTTGCTAGAACTTTCTGGAAATGGGTAAGAGGGCTTTGGAGTCTTTTGTGGTCTTGATCCTCCCCTACTGGCTTGGCCTTTGGTCACAGTCCATACCTGCCTCTTTACCTAATTCTCGTACTTGCTTCTTGTGCTTTCCTCCAGGAGTCAGAACAAGGGTATTTGTCCAAGAAAAGTGCTGCCCTACCTTCATATGGTTCATTTCTCCTGCCCCATCCTGTTCTTTCTCACAGGCTGTTCTTACCAACAATCCTTGTTTGGCTCCACAGCTATCCAGCTATCAGTGTTTTAGACATAGACATTGGCCCCTTATCTTCTGGGCTTTTACAGACCCAGAAACTTGACTCCATGACTCTATTAAAAACTCAGATTTCAGAACCAAATTCAATCAAAAGTATATAACATTCAAGAATTTAAGTTGGTGGATTACCCTATGTGATCAGGGAAGCAGAAATAGAAGAAGAAATACATTATTGTCTCATCTGGTAAAAATGATGACAATATTTCTATATCCAGCATTATTTTTAATGTATAGAAGTAAATTCTAGGACTCATTTTGTAGATTTTTAATACACTTAAGCTAAATAATTTGCTATAGACAAAATAACTTTTAGCTTTGATGGTAGGGCTGAATCTCTTCTTCTGAAATACCCAAGTTTATCCCTAACTTTATACCTGAGAGATCACAGAAAATTTATCTGCTTGACACAATAAACCCCATGGTAATTAGAAGGATTCTAAGCCTTCATAAATATTCTAAACCTCTACCCTATTAGACATGAGGCCAGAAAAAAAAATGTTTCTGTTTTCTCAAATCCTCAGTAAGACCTTGGACAAACTCCCACTGAAGTCAACCACACTCTCTTCTGTAGATCTGAAATCAGGATGTACCTGCAATTCCCTTCTGTTGCTCTGCATCACTGGCAATTTTGTGCAAAGCCTTGGACAAAATGTTGCCAACGGCCCTCAGGTTAGAATTTAACTGAACAGTAAAATGGAATGATTGGCCCACTGCTGTGTTTTGCATTACATTTTATTGATGTAGCAAATATTATAGGTGTTAGGTCCATGAATACCTCTGATCTTTCCTGGATTAATTCTTCTTTCAAATCAAAGCCCTGTGGTTAAAATGAAGTATAGTTTAGAAACATGCTTTATTTTGAGAATTTGCGAGGATGAAAAAATTCACCACAACTTTCAATAGGCAATTTCAGTGGTTAATTGCCATCACCATTGACCATTTTGACCTTTCTTTAGGCAAAAATTTGTCTAGCTGGAACTTCCAGGTCCAGTGTAACACTAATACCTTTTCTTGATAGACTGAAGAGTCCTCTACAGCCATCATTTTGCCCCCATACAGACACTACACGGCCAAGTCATCCTCTAACTTGGGCTTTACTATGATTTATCTAGGTTGAGTGCCTTCCCTGTCTTCATTTTCTGCCAATAATGCTTTCAAGTCTTTTAGCCATGCCCTTGTTCTCCTCTGAAATCTTTCCAACATCCTCTAGATTCATTGCCAGATGTTCTCGAGCAGCTGTGCAGAATTAAGACCATTTTAGACCAGGAGCTTGTGTTAAGGTACAAGGTCTTAATGGGAAAATAAAAGGTGTTTGTGCCTTCAGCACTTACAGACATCAACCTCTTCATTGGGGTTTCTAAATATAGATGTGTAGTCTGAAAAGAGGTGCCATTTCAAAATTTAGAAACATTTTCCTTTTGTTTATTTGCAAGTGTGCTTTAATATCCTGAAATTTTCCATCTTGCTTTGGGTGAGGGCACCATTCTTAGTCTTTCTCTTGGAAGGTTGCCTAGAGTTGATGTCCAATGTTAAGTTCACTGCAGCAGCATGGCTGGAGGACTGATGTTGTGCAAAGAAATGACACACTAAATTTTGTGAAGCACTTTGCATGGGGGTAAAGGGAACACATTAAAATTAATTGAATTTGCATTTTATTTGGAAAATTATACTGGTTTAATTCATACATGCTGTAAAGTCTCCAGTGCAACTGTTTCATGAAAGTGTTGCAGTAACATGTAAAGAGACTTACAAAACTGACTTTCAGTATTTCAGCCTGTGATTGACAGTTGGTAGACTGGTCAGTGGCACAGATGTTTCTTGCAATGAATGAGCAGTTGGCATTTCTCACCTAATCCCGCCTGTATTTTATGAAGTTGCTTCATAAAAAAAAAAACAAAACAAAACTGGAAGAATGACATTCTCTTTTGCTGAAACAGGTTTTACTAGTAAAGCACGCNATTAAAATTAATTGAATTTGCATTTTATTTGGAAAATTATACTGGTTTAATTCATACATGCTGTAAAGTCTCCAGTGCAACTGTTTCATGAAAGTGTTGCAGTAACATGTAAAGAGACTTACAAAACTGACTTTCAGTATTTCAGCCTGTGATTGACAGTTGGTAGACTGGTCAGTGGCACAGATGTTTCTTGCAATGAATGAGCAGTTGGCATTTCTCACCTAATCCCGCCTGTATTTTATGAAGTTGCTTCATAAAAAAAAAACAAAACAAAACTGGAAGAATGACATTCTCTTTTGCTGAAACAGGTTTTACTAGTAAAGCACGCAATACCCTGTAAAGCTGTATATCTGTTAAAGCAAGCAAGAAAACAAGCAAATAAACAAAGTAGTCCAGTGTGTTACTTAATCAAAAATGCTTGCTCAATATTTCCCATGACTGAGTTTTTCTTCTAGCCTTTTCTGTCAGACTTTTTACTTCTGCTTCTCTTGATTTTATGCATGCTTTCAGTCTGTCATTGATTCTTACCCTCCTCCTGTTTTTCTCTCTCCTCTCTTTCCTTCTGCCTTACCAAGTCCATGAAAGATGAGCAGAAACACAGACTCCTCTGACCACCCCAGTTTTCAAACCCTGGAGTTCTGGGCTCTCAATACAGGTGAGATAGCTGATATCAGGACTAGGTTGTTTAGAGAATTAAAAATAAGATTACAGAGAGAAAGAGGACAGGACCAAAAAATAAATCTCAACAGAGGGAGTTTAAGAAAACCCTTTCTGTTTTGCAACTCTACAGGCAGTGTCTGAGGGAGGACTGTGTATCTGAACAGTCCTACTAAGCCCTGGTCCTGCCAGGGCAATTTCTCCCATTTTATAACTTCAACACCACGTTAAAATTGTCTCTGTGTTCAGTGCACAGCCATTTCACTTTCCTTCATCCCCCCTCACTCCTGCAAGATGAGTCTAAGTTGCAGCGACAGCCACGAGTCAATCAGGGATGGTTCTGATTGTAAATGCCTGCAATGGTGTAAATGATGGTGCCGAAGGAGATTATATTCAGAGCCACATACATGCTGCAGAGGTCCCACCTCGAGATTAGCCTAAAATACCACCCAGATCTCCAGGTCCCTCCCAATTAGCGCAGCCAGGCAATCTTCCTGGCACTACAGAGGCAAAGACGTATTTTTAGCTCAGTGCTGTGCTCTCTCCCCTGAACTCCTGGAGCCCTGCTGAGCCGATGGAGTCCCAATCAGTGGGCTAGCTCTGATGCTGCCCCTTCACAAAATTGCCTGTAAAGCCAGTTCAGTGAAGGGATCTGTAATGAGCTCAGCAGCTTGGGGCTCTCAGTAAACCGCAGCGGTGAAGTGAGTTCATGGCTGAAATGCCAGCCCTTTTATTCATCAGTAGCACATCAATTAGTAGTTTAACAGGCAGAGGAAAGATACAGTGAGTGTTCATTTAATATTAGGTTGATTGTAGTCTGCATTTGTGCTAATTCTGGCAAATTTTCCACGTTTCAGTACTTGAGGAGAGCTATTTTCTTTTTTTTTTTCACCATTACCCATGCTACAAGGAACCTGCCAGCTAAGTTCAGTTGTAATGTATAGAATCAAAATTTAAAGATTAGTAAATAAGAAGTAAAAGAAATTATTCTTACAGATTGAACTATTAGTGAAGAAAGAAAAAAGATCCTGTGGGATTCATATATGACTTGTGACATTGTTGTTATATTTACGGTTCTGGTTTATTAGTCTCAGAGACTATTAGGCATTAATGATTTGCATTAGACAGGAAACACTTGTGAGTTAATCAGTGTCTCATGTTCTTCAGTGGTCCTACTCTTTCTTTCTTCCTGTCTTACAAAGAGCTGATTTTACTGCTTAATTAGTTCCTCTGGTCAAGGACTATGGACCCAAGTGTTGTCAAAGTTAGCAGAAAGAAACATCTGTACACTCAGCCAGAGCTCTCTTCCATCAGCAGGAGGGATGGACAAACAGTTGATGGCAAACAGTATGTTCACCAAACGATGGGCTATTATAGTTTAACAAACCAATTGGAACAGTTTAGGAGATTTTTATTTTGTTGTTACTTATAAGTATTCAAGAAATACTTGCTGGGAACATATTTCAGCCAATTTCAGCCCACTGCAGGTTGGATCTGTGCCTTCACTATTCATGCTTCATGCTTTCCCAGAGTAACCCGTCGCCCAAGTCACACAGGTTTGTTTCTTTTCCATTACTGGTGAGTGGAACTAATAAACAGAGGGTGGGAATAATGAATTAATTTCTGCTTTCCCATTGGGAAATAGAATCTCTTTTTCTTTGCAGGCAAGGACAAGCCTACCTAGCTCAAGCTTCAAGATTTCTGGGCCCTCAATTCTATCTCAAATGTAGAAGAGTTCTTTGAAAGTCAGCAGGAATAACAAATCATTTTTCTGATATGCTGTTCCTGGGAGTCTGTGATGTGAAGTCACAAGCTTAGGACAAATTTAATGCTCATTTTCATTCACTAGCATTACAAAAAAGTCTAATTCTCAAATGCTTCTATGCTCTGTTCTCAAGTAGAAAAAGAACAAAACAATTCAGAACTTTCTGCTATCCCTGTTCTTTAATATAACTGCATAATCACTGCTTTTTCTGTTATCTTAGAATGTATTCTGGGGATCAGCTGCAGTTCTCCTGACATCTGCTGCATGACAGAATGCTGACACCTTTTTCTGCTAAGTACCCCGAATCCCCAGCAGTCTCTATTATAGTCCATCAGTCAGGTTTAAAGGGCTGTACAAGAATCTCTGTGTCTCTGCCTTGCACTGAGGCTCCCTAGAAATGTGACTTTGTCTCTTCACCTCATTCACCTTTCAATGGCTCAGATTTTCAACAAACACTGCCACATTCCTTATGGTCCCATTTATATGTGTTTTCTGAGACTAAAATAGTCCTTTCCAACAAGGTAATATTATATTCCATACTATGATGTTTTCTTAGCATTTATTACATGCCCATTACTCTGTTTTCTGAAACTCCTCTCTCACAGTTGCTTCACCTATGTGACCCATTCATCAGTCCACCTGTCTTGACCCATGTCTGTCACCTATGAATTCAAAGTTTTTCCTCTTTGTCTTTGGAGATCAGTATTACTTGGCTATCACTTCCCTGATAAGGTTGGTCAGAATGACCGTCAGACAATGTTTTCTGCTTCAAAATACACTCCTTTTTTGCTTTGGTGAAGATGGCTGAGTTATTGAGACTGAGAACAAAACTGAATGTTGTAACATCGGAAACTGTCGAAATACAAATTTGTTACTAATCACCATGTCTTCTTCCACCTGTTTTCTTGGTTGTCTCCTTCCTTTTCTGCTCCAATATTGATTATATTTTTATTCTTCTTTTTTATTACTATAAGCACTTATATTCAGTCCCCGAGATGAGACTTTATTTCAGGAATATTATTTCCTAGAATTTCTACATATTTGGGTTTTTTTTGTAATTCTCCTCCATTTGAAGAAGAACAAGTAAGGAGGGACAGCTGAGAAAGTTGTCAATGTCTCATTGATGGGACTCATTATATGATTTTCTNTTTTGAGTCATTAAATTATTAATAAATGTTATAAATTATATAATAAAAATATAAAATATAATTATATAAACACTTGCCAATGGCATCTACTAATGAAAGCAATTACATGTGACACATTCATGTAAATCTTCCTTCTGAATGGCATGACCCCACCTTTGATTGCTCTTCAGGCCTTTTGGGAGAGGTTCTGAGGGAATTTGTGCTTGTGAAAAAGATGCCCACACAGCTTTGTCACTTTTGTATGAATGCAGAGCTACCAAGTCTTTGGTGTTCAGTAGGATCTTTGCTCAGTGGTGCTGTTCCTCTCCGCACTCTCCCACAAACTAAAACTATGTGATAATCTAAAACCATCTGGTAATATATACACAAACTGAGTTACATTTGATCCAGTCTCCCATTTATGGACAGGCAATAGGAACAGCTGCACGGAATGCCATACCAAGGAAGAAAAAAGATGTTGAAGTGATCACAGCAAAATTCACCCTATTTTGTAAGGACCTGCCTTGCACCCTCAGAAGGTTGAGGCTGGCTGCACTCTTGAGGTTGCCACAAGCATTTGTCACGCTCTGGATCCCTCTGCATCTTTTGATATGGGAAGGACATGGCTAGGTCCCTGCAAGAGCCTCCCCATCACAGCTCCAGCTGTGGCCATGGGGCTCTTCTTCTGCTGTGGTATTGACAAGTGAACAAGAAGCAGCAGCAAATTCAGAAGGACACCAGGAGAGGCACACAGTCCTCCTGCAGGTACTGCTGGCACAGCTTTATCTTCCTTTGCTGCCCAGAAGTGAAGGCTTTAGATGAGTTGTCTAAAGCAGGAATGGTCAGAGGGAGAGGAAGGTTCCTTTAAGTAAACAAGATACTGTAGGATTTGTTGAGCAGTTAAAGGAATCTAGTGGAGAAAAGTTCAATTTAATGGGAGAAAAGTAATTTATGTGTAGAAGAGCGTTCTAATGTGTCTCTCTCTGAGGAAAAACATCATTAGGAGGAGATATATATCTAGGAAAACTTATCACCACTATAACACACACATAAAATTATCAACACTTTTGAAGTTATGATACCACTTACTTTGACCTTGATACAGGGTTGTAGTGGTTTTGTTTGTAGTGGTTTGGGTGTAGTGGGTTTGGCTGCACCATGATGAGGGTGCACCTATCTTTCCTTCTTTCTTTTTATAAATTTGTCAGCACTTTGTCTGGAATAGAAATGCAATGCATCTTTTTTAGTTCATAAACAAGAAACTTCTCTCTTTACACAGCAATGAAGATGGGGAACCGTTCAGTATGTTTCTAATACAAATGGTATAATAAAATCCCACTTCAAGAAGAATTAAGTGGAAAATAGAAAGTAAGCCTGTCAAACGTATTTGGATAACAGGAGTTATTTGGAACACAAGCCTTATGAGGAACGACTGAGGGAGCTGAGGTTGTTTAGCCGGGAGAAAAGGAGTCTGAGATGTGACATTATCACTCTCTACAACTTCCTGAAAAGGTGGTTGTCGTCAGGTGAGGGCTGTTCTCTTTCTCCAGGCAGCAACTGACAGAATGAGAGGACACAATCTCAAGCTGCACCAAGGGAAATATAGGTTGGATATTAGGAAGAAGTTTTTTACAGAAAGAGTCATAAAGTACTGGAATTGTCTCCCTGGAGAGGTGGTGGAGTCACTGTCCCAGGAGCTGTTGAAAAAAAGTTTGTATGTGGCACTTGGTGCCATGGTTTAGTTGAGGTGTTAGGACATGTGTTGGACTCCATGATCTTAAAGGTCTCTTCCAACCTAATGATTGTGTGATTCTGTGATTAAATAGACTTGAACACAGCTCCTACACTCTTAATATCCAACCCATCTATCCCAACAAGCTCTTATCTGAGTTGGATGGTGCTTTCAACCCAGGGTGACAATCCTGTCACAGTGTTTGGGTAGCAGCACTAGCAGTAGCTTCCCTTCAGCTAATGCATTTTCTCCAGGTCTGCAGTTAGACATGACGACAGGAAATGCCATCCACTGAGTATCGATGTTCTTTTAGCACTTCACCAGTCATCCCCTGTGCTGCAGAAACCCAATGTGCTATCCCAGCACTCAATGGAAAAAAGTCACAGTCAGTTTTTCCAGAACTGAACGTGGTAAGGGATGGCAAAGGCAACAGAAGGGCTTCTATAAGTACACAGGTGAAAAAAAGGAAGGCTAATGAAAGTGTGGGCCCACTGCTGAAAGAGACTGGGGACTTGGTTATGCAGGACACAAGGTACTGCATGTCTTCTTTGCCTCAGTCTTTACTAGAAAGAACAGCCTTCAAGAATCCCAGGTCTAAGAAACCAGAAGAAAGGTTGGAGCAAGAAAAGTGTACCCTTGGTGGAAGAGGATCAGGTCTTGGGGCACTTAAACAAACCAGGCACACATAAGTCTGTGGTCCCTGATGAGATATGCTCTCAGGTGCTGAGGAACCAGCAGCTGTCACTGTGAGTGGTGAGGCCACTCTCAAAGATCTTAGAGCAGTCGTGGTAATTGGGAGAACTCCCCAAAGGCTGGAGAAGAGCAAATATCACTCCAATCTCCAAGAAGGAAAGAAGAACTCAGGGAACTAGAGGCTGCTCAAACTCACCTTGATCCCTTGGAAGGTGGTGGAACCATCCTGAAAATAATTTCCAGGCACCTGAAGGACAAGAAAGTTGTCAAGGAGTAGTCAGCATGGCTACATCAAAGGGAAGTAATATTTGACCAACTAGGTAACCTCCTATGCTGAAATGGCTGACAGGATATATGAGAGGAGAGCTGCGGGTATTTTCTACCTGGATTTGAGTAAGGCTTTTTACACAGATGAATTATGGGTTGGATGAGCAAACAGTGAGGTGGATTAAAAACTGGATGAATGGCTGGGCCCAGAGAGTGGTGGTTAGTCTCATCAAGTCTATTTGGAGGCTTCTAACTAGCAGTGTACCTCAGAGAGCCAATCCTGTTTAACGTCTTCTTTAATACTCTGGATGACAGGGCAAAGTGCACCCTTAGCAGATTTGTAGATGACACAAAACTGGGAACGTTGGCTGATATTCCAGGGTCCTACTGTCATCCAGAGGGACCTTGACAGGCTGAAGAAATGAGGTGCCAAAACCCTCAAGGAGTTCAACAAGGGGAAGTGAAAAGTTCTGGACCTGGGAAGGGAAATACTCAGGTACCCGTGTATGCTGGGGTTTGCCCAGCTAGGGAGAAAATATTGCTTTCCAGTGAGTCAGGGGAGATGATCATTCTCCTCAGCAGTGGGGCCATTGTCCTCAGCACAAGGGGATTGCTGTGTCCAGCTCTGGGCCCTCCAGCATGAGAGGACACGGATGTATTGGAGGAATTCCAATGAATGTCCGTGCAGATTGCTAAGGGGTTGGAGCACCTCTCATATGAGGACAGGCTGAGAGAGCTGGGGCTGTCCAGTTTGGAGAAGAGAAGGCTCAGGGGCATCTTATCAATGTGTAAAAATATCTGAATGGAAGGTGCAAAGAGGACAGAGACAGACTCTTTTCAGTGGTGACAAGGCAAACGGCAGTGAACACAACCTGAAACTCAGCAAGCTCCTTTTATATATTAAAAAAATACTTTACTGTGAGGATGCTCAAGCACTTGCATGGGTTGTCCAGAGGGTTTGTGGAGTCTCTGTCCTTGGAGATATGTCAGCTGTCCAGGTGTGGTCCTGGCCAACTGGCTCTAGGTGTCCCTGCTTGAGCAGGAGTGTGGGACCAGCTTTTGGAGGTCCCTTAGAACCATAAACACTTTGTGATTCTGACAAGTTTATGCACCTAAAAAACCCACATTCTCCCAGAAGTCCTAAGGGTTTGAGGAGCCCCAAGCCAATGAAGATGACATGCCACAAGTGCAGCACAGTTAGGCACATGCTGGGCCAGCTCATCAGCTACTCTGGTTGGAAAGGGGAACCTGTGAGAGAGAGCCTTGGACCTTCAAATGAGGGCAAATCTCACAGCCAAGGCAGGCTGAAGTTTGTCACAGCAAAGACAAAAAGCAGTGTTTCTGAGGACTATTAGCAGAATTAATGTTTACAGTAACATGCTTTTTCATAAAGGAAGGGGTCAGAGCATGGGCTACTGTGTTTTCTTTGTTCAGCTGTTGGGGATCAAAACACACTCTTGCCATGTAGATGAGGGGTGAAATAACAGACCATTTTACACTCTTTTTTGAACAGACATGATTACAGCAGAGAATGTGTTGTGAAACAAAAAAATAGCTCCACAAGACTCCATGACTCTTTCCATGAATCATTCTGTCCCCCCTCTCCCCTTCCCATATACCTGTTTTTTCTGTACTATTTCTTAAGGGTAAATGTCTTCTAGATGGGAATGCCGTGCTAACTGAATGGCTAGACTTGAAAATGGCTAAAGTTGGCCATTTACTTGCTACAATTTTATTTAATAAGTAGCGACTAAAAACTGTTATTTGCCTTCCTAGTTGGAGACAGAAAATACCCTTTACCCATAAGCATATGCATTGTCAAAATTATAAACATATCCTTCCCCTAAAGTGGCAAATAGAAATAAAAGTCATAATACACCTCCAATATCAGGACAGAAATTAGGGTGGAGAGCTTGGAGAGATGGGGTGTATGTTTTTGTTCATAATGTTAAGTCAACAACAGCTTTGTGTGAAGAGGAATTATGTGTGGAGCCATGGTAAAACTTACAGGAACTGCTGTGGTGAACCTGGAATGCGTTACAGAACAAATAAAAGATTTGGAGTTTAAAGGTTACATCCCATTTAGAAATCAAAGGAAAGAAGCTGATGCAGTTAATTCATGCTAATACTGGTGCAGAAAGGATTACAGGTGTATCTAAGGACTGCTTGGAGGGCATTAGTGGACATTGTTTCTCTCTAACTTTCAAGCGGCAATTTGTCAAATGCTCCCTGACATTCTTTGAAGTGAGTGCTTCTTTTTGTGCATCTGAGGTGCTCAGTTCATATTCCCAATGGTCAGTTTTGCTTCCTGGAGTAAAGCAGGAGCAGTTATGAGTCTGCCCTGACTGAAGTAGCTTTTTTGGTCTTAGCCTAACATCCAGTGGTTTATAAAATCTTCTTTTTCCTGACCTTCTCTCCTGGGAACAGGGACACACTAGTCAGGTAGCACAGAAAGATAACTTCAAGAAAGAATAAGGCTATCTAGCTGCTGTAGCCTGCTCTTTCTTTCCTGAAATTCTCAGTGGCTGGCCACAATCTGGCCCAAAGCACATTCACTTGCAGTAACATTGATTGATATTATGTGTCACATATCACTTTGCAGTAATTTCCTGGATTCAGCAATTTTTTCACTGATGTTTTGTTTCAACTCTTAAAAAATGCCTAAGTGAACAAATTCAATTTTTCATGCATGAAAGTAGTTTTAGGAATCCGTGGCACTTTTGTACGAAGATGATGCTTTCAGATCTCATTGCAGGATGGATACCTGCTACAAATATTCTGTGATTGTTAAAATGTGAAAAGGTAACACATGAATGCATAGATATATCCCAAGTATTTTTCTGGGAATTTTTTTTCCAAATTATTCCTACTGACTTACTGAATGACAGAATCGGTCAGGTCGGCAGAGATATTCAAGATCATCAAGTCCAACCATTAACCCAGAACTGCCAAGTCAACAATTAAACTGTGTCCCCAAGTGGCACATTTACATGTCTTTTCAACACCTCCAGTGATGGGCACTCCACCGCTTCCCTGGGCAGCCTGTTCCAGTGATTGACAACCCTGTCCATGAAGATGATTTTCCTGATATCCAACCTAAACCCTGGCACAGCTTGGGGCTCTTTCCTCTTGTCCTATTATTGCTTGCTTCTTGGGAGAAGAGACCAACACCCAGCTCATTACTGCTTCCTTTCAGGTACCTGTGGAGTGACAAAATTCCCCCTGAATCTCCTTTTCTCCAGGCTAAACAAGCCCAGCTCCCTCAGCCACTCCTCAGAGCATTTGTGCTCCAGACCCTCCACCATCTCCACCGCCCTTCTCTGGACACGCTCCAGCACCTCAACGTCTTTGAGATGCCCTTGACTTACAGATCAGCAACAAACAAGGGCAGATTCTTGTGAATATGGAAAATGAAAAAGGAAAAAGGGAAAGAAGGAAGGAGAGGAAAGGTGAGGAGAAGAAAAGGAAATGGAGAAGGAAAAGAAATCTCACACACTGATCAGTGAATGCAAGCCTTAAAAGAACCTGGGGACTGGTCACAGGAAAAACACAAAGCAGGTACAGCTTTATGTAGGAGATGTAGGAGATACAGACACAAACAAGACACTCAACTCCTCAAAAGACATTTCTGCAATTCTATGTGCTTACATTTCTGAAGTACCATCTCCAGAAGAAAACAAGGTTTTCCTTTTAGTAAGTACATGGCACATCAAGGCTGAACAATTTGTTAATGCGAGCGTTTGAGAGAAGAGTGATTACAGCAATAAAGGTTCTGACACATCAATTAAAGTAGTTGGGTTAGACTAAAAGAATATTGTTGAACACCCATGTGCCCAACTTTGTAGACAAAGTTCATATGGCTGGGGGGTCTGTGGCTTTGTCATCACATAAGGAAGGACTGCAAGGGTGGGAGCACACCTGGGTTGGCATGAGTTTTGTTGCTGCTTTTGTGAATGCAGGTTTAACTACACACATAGCCCCTGCAAGCCCATGCTCCTGGGGACACTGGGGACAGAAACTTTGCTGTTATGTAGGCTTTAACAGTTTTGCTAAGAAAATCTAGTGAGGGGTTTTGGACAGGAAAATTGCAGGATTTAGCTGGAATGTGAGGAATCTTTGGGTCCCTAGTTAATTATGCTTTGCTTTGTTACAGTAACAGAAATAGTGCTAGAGGAAAGGAAACAGTTCTTGTCTTGAAGAGTACGCACTGCTATTATTGTTTTATTTGTATTCTTCCTCCTTATAAGTAGCTACTGTTTACAAACTATCCACAATAAATCCAAACAGTGGGATGGAGACTGAGACTAAATAAGTGAAACCTGCCCTAAGCGTGCACCCAAGAGACCAACTGAAGTAGATTTGTCCTGCAGAGGTAGGTGGCTATACATCAAAGGTGAGAAAAATCATACTGGAAGCCACGGGAACAGTTTCAAGTGGGAAAACTCCGGATTGCCTACAGCATATGCCCTTATTACTAGAGAGTGTGTGTATGTGTGTGCTTGCCTGTGAGTCATGGAGAGACACAGAGTGGAGGAGAGAGAACAAGAGAAAGGGGGAAAGAAAAAAAGGAGGAAAAAAGGAATCACTAGAGACATGCCGATGCAAAAGTACAGTGATTGTATAAAATTATTTTGAGCTTTTTGTACAACTTACATAATTCTCAAGAAGAAGAAAATAAAGCTGTAATTTATGCAGTTCTCCCTGGCACGTAAAAAATGTTATTTTTACAACTCCCTATATTGATTTTATTTTTAGAACACTTTCTAAAACAAGTGGAGAATTCAATCCTACTCTCTGAGGCATGTCAATTTTTGCCCACATAGTCGATGGAAAGATTGAACCCTAAGTGCAGATCATGACATTCTGCTGTGATAAAAGCTGTTTCTGTTTGCTTTAACTCTCATGCATAGTGGCAAATGCCACCTGTGACACATTGGTGTAAGTACAACTATCTCTACTGCAGGCAGTGATTGCAATACACTGGAAGTAATTTCTGAAAGTTACCTGACTCTCTCTACTCAGATAAATGAATTTTCTCTAAGTGTTTTAATACAAGAGAAGGCAGTTAAGTCATAGACACAAAAAAATTTCACTTGCCAGGGCTTTTTTCAGAACATGATACCAATTAATAAAATATAACATGTATCAAGAGAAAAACAGTCTATGATTTACTTTGGAATCTGTTGCTTTCTAACCCTGTTCAGGAAAAGCCTTGAATTTTTGCTTAGATCCTCCTTAATCGTGCCTGTAGGCACAGTTTAATCAGTGTTATGGCAAACAGCCATTCTTCCAATCAGTGTCCTCTATGTTTTTGTGCATTTAAGGACAAGTGTATATTAATAATCAAGATCTAGCCAGAAAAGTGTCCTTAAGTCTACTCTTTTTGTTGCCTCCCACACTCCAGCCTCTTCTTGTACAATCAAATGAACTTGTTTCCACTATTACTTAAGTTTCTGTGGCTATAAAAGCAGAACCAGAAATTGCCAGAACCAGCTAAATCAATGAAAAACATATTGCTTCAAAAACTGGAATATGTCTTATTACACTATCTTTCCAGAGATAAGGGCTATAAGACTGTTACACTGCCAGTGGCACTTTTTTTTGCATGGTGTCAGAGCCCAGGCAGGGCAGCGTGTCAGCAGACTGCCTCCCCCTGACACATTGAGCAACATTTCCAACTGTCTCTTCATCTTCCAGATGCCTCCTGTTTCAGAAACCTCTTCACAGCCTCGGACCTGCAAAGGAAGCCTGCATACCTGTTTTTCATTGACTTTGGTTGTTATCATAGCTGTTATTTATTAGTCAACTTTTTGGATGGGGAACCAGCTGTCTTGATTGTCTGGCCGAGGTTCTGATCTCCATGCCTGCTGATCCTCAACATGATGCCAGCCCATATATTGAGAATTACATGGCAGGAACAAATTCTCTTCTTCTCTAGCCATGTTGGCTGTCCAGGTCCTTGTCTGCCATAAGGATGAAGAACTGTCAGGTTCCAGATCCAAAAATCCTTCCTGCTCCCTCCTCTGTGCTGCAGCCCACTCTGGCCTAGTTTTGAATCATGCTGGAAAATGGATTTAAGCAGCTAAAATTTCCTTCCTGTGCAAGGTAATATGCCCTTTCTAAGATTAATATCTAGAGGATCCCCAGATCTTTTGCAATTTAATAAATCCAGGTGAGTACTAAAAAATAGCAATGATTGACAGGCCCTCTAATAATTATGATGAAAAATAAGTGAAAATGTCTGTTAAAATTTTGCCAAGAAGCTACTTTTGTCCTCAGGCAACATTTTGTTACTCTACTTGCATGCCTCATTGTGTTTCCTTCCAAGCTGGCTATACAGTTCTATAGATACAACAATACATATGCACATAAGTGTTATCTATATATCTCTTGTTTGCCAAACCTGAGGTAATTTATGTAATTATACACATAATGTATTTTATCCAAATACACAAAGAATTTTTTTTTTCTAAATGCCACTTAGTATCTAGATTTAACTTAAACCACTACTTAGTCTATCTTCCTTAATAGGATACTAAAAAGGACTTTTATGACAACATTATCAGTAGCATTTTGCTGATAATTAGAATAACAATAATAATACTGAGATATTTCTTCAGTAATAATGGTGTTATTAATGAGATTTTTATGAAAGACAGACTTCTTTAGTATAATTATGAAAATTGATCTTTTTCATTTTACTTATTCACTGAAATCAGATAAGTGGCTTAACTACATGTATTATTTCTAATAAATATTCAAAAGAATGCATTTAAACAAGGCACCTCATTCTATTCTTGCTCATATTCCTTGCATTTAAATAAAAGTGTAATTGCTCTGCTTTTTTAAACTGCTAGTTTGGATTAGCTGTCTAACCTGTACAGTGTAGCTGTTTTCTGTTTGCATTTTTAATAGCTTTATTACCATTTGGTGAAGCCTTAATTTCTCACTCCCTTGAAGAGTCCTGCCTTTAAGTCAGCTCTACAATTTAACCAGCAATAATCTGTCAAGATAAGATAAAGACCTGCACCAGATGAAATGCAGTATTTTTGTGTAGCATTCTGTCATTGTTAAAGGAAAGATCTGAGGATGTCAAAATGTAACACCTGAAAGTTTAATAAACTTTGTAGCATAATTTTACAGTTCACATTTTAAAATAAATTGTTCTAGAATACATTAGCTTGTTCACTAGTGAAATCAGTTAAGTATCTATATAAATATGTTTGGGTGAAGGGAGCCAGCAGTTTCTCAACAAGGATTAAAGTTCTTTCAGTTTTCAAGCCTCAGATTAAGTCACTTCTGAAAATCCTTGCTTCAATTCAGTTCTATTAACTCTGCAGTTTCCCCGTAGTTCCTTCATAATATTTGGCCTTAACATCACTGCAGAGGTTCATTCAATATTACAAACATTCTTTTTTTCGAGGTTGCTAATACTGAGGCAATTGAAATGAAGCTTACTTAACTCCTTGTTTTCAGGACGTGTGCTGGTCTTCAAGTATTCCCGTTTCTTTTCACATCTCTCCTTCACTTATTCATGCAAGTAAATTTTTTTTAATATATGAATAAAATAAATTCATGTTAGAGTTAAGCAGTAACTGAACCATATCAGGTGTTCATGAACTAATATAGGGCAGAAGAGTGAAGAATGAGTTTCTCAGTTCTACCTTAGCCAAACTTGCTGTTCCATGTGCAAATGGGCATTAATGCCTTTCATCCTACCAGGCATACTCAATGCAAATGGCAGAAGCATGGGGTCTGTGAGCTTCTCCTGAGCCCATGAGAGTAGATACAGGATCAGGTACATGGCTGGGGAGGGAAAACCAGAGCACTGTACCTGGAACTTTCTGGGTATCTTTCTGTTCAAATCCTTCACCCTTCCTTCTGCTCTCTGTACAGCTTGGACTGTACTGTGAACTTTCTCTGCTCAACCCAGGAAGGGAGGTTCCCCAGGAAGTGACTGTTCTGTATTGCTCACATGAGAAAGGTCCATACAATGTGGCATTTCCAGGAAGCCTTAGGACTCCTTTTTCTTTCCCCCTTAAATAAAATCTGAAGTACTCATATCTGTTTGCAGGCATTGAGCTCAGCTCACTTCTTGGCTTCAAGCCATTGTCTCTTTCCACAATGAGCAGTCCTCCCCTCTGAGGCTGGGTTAAACTCTCCCAAGGTAGCTTTGCTAAAACATAGACTTCCATGATATGGTTCCATTTTGATGAATCATTATTTTGAAGTGAAAAATAGCTGATTTGATGCCAAATTCACCAGTCTGTTTAACTGCAGTGTTCCATCTTCCTGAGCTAGCACTTGGAGGGCTCTGAAGGTTTGGCACCATAGATCCTGTATCAATTGCAAATACCATAGTACAGTTTATTTTCATTTCTCACAGCCAATGATTTAGGTACTGCAAGGCATTACTGAATAGACTTTGATTTATAAGAAACAGGCCTGAGTCTGCAAAGGTTGTTCATAATTTGGCTCTGCTTTGACATAAACTTGGTGATTCTGATGGCCTTGGTTATTAGTTCTAGGACAAAGAATCTGATTTTCAGAGGAAACAGGGAAGATAGTTCTGCAATAAAAACATCAACTGTGTGATTCATGAAACACACTGCTGCCAAAAATTCTGCTCAGTTTTGAGGTTAAGGCCGTAGGACTGTTCTGTTTTGCTTACATGAAAAAGGCCCATAAAATGTGGCCTTTCCAGAAAAGAGAGTGAGATACAAACCCCACATTTAAGAAATAGGAGAACTGAAAATTAGGTTCTGAAGTCCGTTGTTAAGGTCTTAAAGATATTTGTGACTTAAGAAGTATTTATCAGTGGTTGCTTATTCATGGCAACCATGGAAGGTAGCTCAGTGATAGTCATCATCTTTATTCAATAAACAGTAGTTATCTTTCTGCCTGGATATTTGGGAGTTGAAAATGGGAATAAAGGAGCTCATGAGCAAAGTCACAACCCAATAGCTGACAAAAAATCATGGGAGAGCCTGCAGTGGGCACCACCCTTAACACATGCTGAGTGTCTGTCTGAAACACACTTGCTCCAAACACAATCACTATTGAACAAAGGATGTAATCATACTCCTAAGTCTATACTTGTGCTTAGGGCCTGATCGGTGTCTGAAGGACTTTTTGGAACTGCAAACTAACGTTCCTGTGCTCTGACTCCCTTTGGGAGATAGCATTCAGAGCAATGGAAACGGTTCTTTGGCACTCAGATCAGCTCACAAAACTACAAAACACATGGGTCAAAAGAGCTTTTCTGCCAGCATCAGGGGCCAGGAGATCAGCACCTCTTGCATGGAGGCTTGAAGCTGTGTAAGATGTCCCCTCTTACTGCCATGCCAAGTGACACCAGTACTGTGCAGAGGTGCTGATCCCTGACCATGGTGGGAGGCTACTGCTCCAGCAGCTCTGGCTGTGTGAACAATGCTGGAAAGCACTTTGGCAGAAAGCAGCCAGGTTAATGCCAGCTGCCCAGCTCATCCAGGACAACCCAGGCAGCCTTGCCCATGCAAAAGCAACAGCAATGACCTCCAGGAGCAGACTGGTGACACCCTCCTCTAATACAGCTCTTTCCACTGTAATTAATGACTTTTAACCCAATTATCTTTTCACAGTCTGAAGTGAGTCATGGATGTGAGCATCTCTTCCTACTCGGAGCCCAAGCCTACACTGGCCTGGAAAAGCATTTATATGAGCATGAACCAAGACAGAAGGAAGGGCAGGCAGAGGTTCCCTCTGAGGAGGAGAAATTGTGCACCTGACAGAGCTGAAGCCAACTGGACTCCTAACGTGCCTAAAAGGCTGCCTGAACTTCAGCCTTACAGCTACCATCTCAAATCAGTCTCAAAACAAGATCTCACATCAGTCTCAAAACAAGATCTCACATCCCATGTTTGTGACAACTCTCCACTACAAAACAACCCGGGTTTAAGACTGGTCCGTGCTGGAAACAGATGTTCCTTTAAGGTTAACATAATGGATTTTGTGTTTCTGCCTCTCATGTAGTTTTTCATTTCTTAAGAAGTAGGAGCATGACACCACATATGTGTGATGTGAGACTGTGTCAATGAATGGCATAAAAACTTATTCCAGCAAAAGGCTCTGACTGGAATAAGAATGGACAACCAAAGGGGCTCGTGGTTCCATAACAAGTTCATCCAGAAAATCACAAGGCAATGTGACAGCTGGAGTGAGGAAGGACTTGTGGCAATATATTTTTAAGAATTGCATGATGAAAAAATAATAATAAACATTAACAATGTTTTTTGGTTGTTCTTTTTATTATTATTATTCTTTTTTCTTTCCCATGACATAGACAATGGTAGTCTGGTCATAAGCCAAAACCTGACAAAGGTCCAAGGTTGAAAAGGGTTTCTTTGAGCCTGTCTTCCTGGTATAATTATTGTAGGTTCAGAGGAACCAGATCTGGAGTGTTGTAAAACTCAGCACAATGAACTTGACAGACAGCCAGATTTCTGTTTTCAGCCAGTTTAGGGTTACTATAATCTCATTATTATGCTTGAAAGACGACAAGTAATAGAATCTCAGGTAGCTGTTCTGTCTTTACTCAGCCGCATCTTCTCTTTTATGCCAATTTCCCTTGATTACCTGAACTAGTGAGGCTCGGTTTTCAACCACTTATCTTCCAGCAATAATCATCTGATCAGCCTTACAAGGTTCTCACTGCACTCAACGGTTTTAATGGGTCAAGCGTTAAATTAACCCTTTAACCATACCCCAGGAGAATACAAAACTTATTAGAAAACAATTTACTATTCAGTCATTGTTAACTTTGCAAAGGAGAAGGAGTTCTTTAAACAGATTTGCTTGTTGTTCCATCCACTCGTACCTTGTTTTGCTGTATCTTTACCCTTACTAACACATGAAATTTTTTTAGAGCTTCTTAAGGAAACATTCTTCTGGTTTCTTACTTCCACGGAAGCCACATGAAAATGAAGCCACAGAAAAGCAGTGTGTATTTTGTGTTCTATTTTAAGGCAAGTTCTCACAAATTAGTTTTTCCATGTATGGAAAAATGTCTGCAAAAATATGATTCATGTCAGTTAACGTTGCATCTTGGGCAGAATTGTAAGGGTGGTGGAATTCTTAGAGACCCATCTATATGATGGGAAGGGTGTGCAGCTCTGGAATGGGAGAGTATTTGTACCAGCTACAGCAGGGGAACAACCAAGCAAGAGGTGATTTACTCATGGAGATCTGTGCTGGTGTGTAGGGCAGTCAGCAGCTGTGATGTTGCTCCCAGTTTCCCCAGAAAACTCTGGAGTCCCCTCTGGGAGGAGGCTGGAAGCAGGAGCCCAACAATGTTCTCTGGCTTTATACTTTCCAAGGAGAGCATGCAGCCAACAGAAATATGTCTGCTGCCTTAACTCACCCCAAAGCTGGGGAAACCAAGGGATATGTGAGAGAATGGGACTCTGAAGAAGTAGCCTTGCCAAAGCTGCTCCTCAGAGTAGATCTGCAGGTTCAAGGAATAACCCCATCAGGAGGGGCTTGAACAAGAGGCATTTTGCATCAGTGGCTTTACTAGACCTTAGTTCTCTTGCAGAACTAGGCATCCCTGCACACAAGAAGGACTTCAGCAGAGCAGGCTATCTGTTCCACAATACAGCAAACATCCTTTCAGCAAAAATCCAACAGCAAAAAAAAAGAGATAAAAATGGAAATATTTCATGTGAACCAAGGTGAGAAACAGCCTCAATTTATTAGTTATTATGAATTAAGGGTGTTATACATCCCAGTGCTACTTCTTACAACAATACACAGTAGAGGTATGCAGGGTGTAGATCTATCTTTGCTATCTTCAACCAATTCTTACTCACACAGAATTCTCACTGCTGTTCACAGGGGTATTGCCAGGAAATTACTTGAATGAAAGACAGGACTTTTTACAGAGACATCTCACAACATTTTCATCACCTCTAGTTTCTACAATCCCATCTGATCTTTGATGACAATTGGAACAACTTAAGGGGCTGTACTAGCTCACGTTAGTAGTCATCAGTAGAATATTAGGACTATAAAATCTGCTGTGCATGTTAGTCATTGCATGTCTGTATAAAAATAATGTGGTGATTTCAGTCTGTTTATAATGTTTCGGTCCTTTACAATGGATGAATGGAGAGAAAGAAGACACAGTGCTTAAGCATTAGATGATGTGATGATTTTGGGTACATGGGCTTTCAAGAGGAGTCTAAGATGAGCCCCCAGGCCGTTACAGAGAAGAGGGATGGGCCAGTGATGAGGACATTGAGCACAGCCATCCTGCCGGGCAGGGCACTGCCAAGAGTCAGCCAAGAGGGACACTAGAAAGAGAAACACATCTTGGGGCTCAGCCCTCTGCAAAACCTCAGGATCTTACTATGGTCTGCAGTGAAGGTGCCTTGTCTTCAAAGAGCTCCCATGGTGTGGTATGATTCTTGTGAAAAGGTTATTCTATTCTACTCTTCACTACTTCTTTTCAAAACAGAAACCTTAGAAAAAACATGATGGTGACTTTTCCACATCATTCCTACTGGGCAGCATCTTCCCCCAGAACAAGTGTCAATGTTGAGACTCCTTTGGCCTCCAAGTGTTTAATCTAAGATCTCCTTTCTACAAATTTTTGAATCACTAGTCCACAAAAAAATATTCTTCAAGAAGAAGAATTTCTGTCAAGAAATATTTTCCCTCAGTGATTACTAAAAGAAAATGTATGTCTGGTACTTTACATGTGAGTGGTGTTTGGGAGTTACGTCTTCTGTCACTTTCTGTGCAATCTCTACTGAGGAGTGCCTGAGACCAACTACTATTGTATATAAATATTACAATGGAAATAAAAAATTAGCTTTTTTTCCTTAAAGAAGACACAATGAAAAATTACCACAAATTGAACTAAAAAGAAAAGGGAAGAACCACTTTCCAAACACAGGCACACAATGTCATTTGAAGGCATTTTCCCTAGATCACCAACTACTTTAGATGCCAGTGTCTGATGTTGGCAGACCTGTTAGAAAGCCTCTGAGTTACCTATGGAGGAGCAGATGGAGGCTACTAAATAGGTACCCTGCATGCCTAAAATAACTCTAAATATTTCCGTATAGGCAACTGAATTCCACACTTTGATTGTTTTGCCTTCAATATCTGAGATGTATTTTTAAAAAAATATTAAATTAATACATTTTTGTTTTCCTATCAGTTTCCATTTGAGAAAAAAACCAAACCAAACAAAAATAAAACAACTGTTTCCTCTTTATCATCCTCTGCATTCAGTTGTATTTCTGCAGATCCTCCTACAAAAAAAAAAGAGCACTTTCCTGTAAGATCAGCAGGGAGTAGATGTTTTTATGGAGTCCACATCTGTATATGAAAAAAAAAGGAAAAGAGTAATGTGAAATTCAAACTAGTTCTGAAGACAAATAGAATCTGTTTAAATTTGAAAGGAAAACCATATAATTTCCATTTATGGAAATAGACATATGAATTATTAATAAATAGAAAGGGCAGATTTGGGACAAAATAAAGCAAAAGAGGAAAATGCTGCAGTTAGAGACCTTCATTAATGGATGTTTAGCCCTGGGGAAGATGGAGTGAGACTAACCCTGGGGAGAAGAACTCAGGGTGTTCATGGAAAAGAAGCTCAACAGGACTTGGCAGTGCATGCTCACAACTCAAAACCCAACTGCATCCTGGGCTGGGTTGAAGAGTAGAGGGAGAGGAAGGGGATTCTGGCCCTTTGTTCTGCTCTAGTGAGATCCCAGCTGGAGAGATGAATCAGCTCTGAAGCCCCCAACACAAGATGTTGGAATGAGCCCAGCCAAGGCTACTGAGATGATCAAAGACAGGCTGAGAGCCGTGGGAGTGTGCAGCCTGGAGAAGAGAAGGCCCCAGGGAGATGTTGTAGCAGCCTCCATCCAGTAAAGCCCTAAAGAGAGCTTACAAGAAGGCCATAGAGAGACTTTTTACAAGGGCTTGTAGTGATAGGACAAGGGAAAGGGCTTTAAACTGAAGAAGAGTAGGTTTAGATTAGGTATTACAAGGACATTTTTTGCTATAAGGGTGGTGAGGCACTGGAACAGGTTGTCCAGAGTATCTGTGGATGCCTCATCTCTTGATATGTTCAAGGCCAGGTTGGATGAGGCTCCAGGCAACCTGGTCTAGTGGAATATTCCTTGTCCACAGCAGGGGGTTGGAACTAGATGGTGTTTAAGGTCCCTTAAAACACAAACAATTCTATGATTCTATGTTTCTGAACAGCCACACTTCAATGTAACGTGGTGAAAGACAAAAATCACATGTAACTTCTCCTTAGCAGGCTAATGCTTTTCCAAGCCTTCTGGAATAGTCTTGGGAGCATCTTATCCAATGTGTATGGCCTGTATTCATCTGACCCAAAGGCTCCCTTTGTAGCCAATGGGAAAAGACACACCTGGGGACTATTTTCTCTGAATAATTTTAAACACGTATTTTTAATATGTACTTTTGACATAACCTGTGCCCGTGGTGATTGTGGAGAAGGGAGAAAGTCACAAATATTTGTAGGTCCTTGGTCATGTCAAACTGCATAATTAACAACATTTCAACTCCATTCAAAGCACCCTTTCAGTCATAGAATCAAAGAATAGTTTTGGTTGGAAGGACCCTCTACAGTCCAATCCCCTGCAATGAACAGGAACTTCATCTTGATCAGGTTACTCAGAGCCCCATCCCACATGACCTTGGGTGTTTCCACAGATAGGGCATCCACCATCCCTCTGGGCAACCTCTGTCCATGTTTTCCATCCTCAATGTCAGAGTCTATTTTCCAATAAAATTTCTTATTATCTTAGTAGATCTTATGCTATCTTGGAAGACCACTGAGTCCATTCCATTCCCCAAAAGGCATAAACTGCCTGAAACTTGTCAAATACAAGATTCTTCCCCAAAGACTATCACAGCACAACTCTGCACCAACTTGGGGTTAAAGGCCAGCATCTTATTTCCTTTAGCTCTAACAAAGTTCCTTGTAATTTAAGGGAAATGGCCTGTAGTTAAAG
>VZTR01027142.1:39531-60396 GCA_013400775.1 Chaetops frenatus | reverse complement strand
AAAAAAAAAAAAAAAAAAAGGCAGTAAACAGCACCCAAAAACTACAGTAGGAGTGCTCCTGAAGAAGCAGTGATTTTCTGGTATACAGAGTGGCTACATTATCATACCTAACATGGAATCAGTGTAAAATCTTAGCAATTTTAAAGTGTTATTGAAATAAAAATACATTACAGGAGACAGTCTGCAACTCGGGCATTGTATTTCTGCTTTTTAACACTAATTGTCTGCTTTATGTACACATGGAACTTTATCAAACTGAAAAGGTCTTCTATAAGTCAACAGTGTTTCTTGTGTTTTCAAATGGGGTACAAGCACTTACCTACATAAATATATTGTAATTCACCTTGAAAAGGAAAAATGGATTAAAGGAAGGGTTTTTTCCAATTTTATTAAATCCTCCCATTGTTAAGACAAAGCTTTTAGGGATGAATAGCCTGAAAATAAACAAAACATAAACAGACAAATAATTTTTATGAGTGAGGCTGATGACAAATTCCACTCTAATTATTGGGCTCCCACAAAGTTCAAGTCTTCAAAAAATTGCTTTAATTTGTGAGTGAGAAGACAGATTTTAGTCTATTGTATGCGGTATTTGTATGCTGAACATAAGAGATATTGTATAAACAGGCAAAACCAAGGAGTGAAACCTGGCCCTACTGAAGTTAGAGCACTATTTCCAAAGCATAACTTCTCATACCAAATGTAAACTCTCTGAAAGTTGGCTTTCCAGACTAAACTACTTGGCTAAGATGTTTTATAACAAAAGGACTTTGAAGGCCAGTTCAACTCTGCCCTAGACTGGTGTCTAAAATAGATAGTTCTGTTTCTCTCCATTGGTTCTAGAAGAGACATAGACACCTGGCTTAGGTTGTCCATCTGGATGGCTGAAGACAGATGACACAAAGCCTGCTGCCCATGAAGGCACCATTTGCTATTAAGGTAATGTGAGTAGACAAACATTTCAAAAGCTTGCAGTGGAAGTTGGTCCTTCTTTGGGTGATGTTGGGTTCTTTCTGTGTATTTGGTAGTTCATTACAAACTTCAATGAATCGAAGAAAGCTCTACACAACCTTCCCATGTTCTGCCAGACACAAATACCCAAGGACTTTACTCTCAGAGAAGTAGCAGTGGAGAAAATAGACGAGTTTTGACTAGACTTTAAATATGCTGTTTCTTGGTAAAACCTCACCAAGCAGTGAACTCAGACATGAATCATTGTTTTGGGACACAGGGATGTCTGCTCCACTCTTGCTTCTCCTGCTGACCTCCTGTGTGGCCTTGGGCAAACTGCTCCACCATCTGTTTCTCCACCCTCCTTTGTGCAGGGCATGGCTACAGGCCATTTTGCAGTCAGATGGGAACCAGCTGTCTCCATGCCCCAACCCAAAATGGCATGACCAAGATGATGTGGTGCCAAGTCTGAGGTAACATACCTAGGACACTCAGAAACACTCTCCAGCTCCAACTTTGTGCTTTGTTAGACACAGTGAAACCACTTCTGCTTTGTCTGTGGCACCAGCAGAGCACAAGTCCAGGTAGGGATATCCACAGACTGAAAGCACCTGCTCACTCTTGTCTTTTCTCCTGTGAATGTGGAACAGGCAGCACAAAGGGAGCTGTAAATTCTGCCCTAGATCTTTATAGCACTGTCTGCATGTGTGTCTATCAGTCTGGCCACTCACCCAGTTGGTGCACCCACAGGTAAAGAGGTGGGATGGTGGCATTTCTAATTGATGCTTTACTTCCACAGAGAACAAACGAAGGTTTTAAGTAACTATAGAGCTCAAATTTAAAGTAATAATATGAATGGAACTGCTGTGTGTGTGTGTGTACCTGTGTATGTATATATGTGCATTTACACAGTGTATTTAACTCTGTATCCTAAAGTGATAAAACAGGAAATTTCCTTGCCCCTGTCTTTCCCTTCACCACTGCTTTCACTTATAGATTTTGGTTCAGACAAGGAATACAACCATTGTGTCTGTGAAATTAGTGAGTTACTTATTATCCAGAATGAAAAAGTCACAGAGGTACTGGAGTCTTAAGCACTGCTACAAATAGATACTTAATATACAGGAATCCTATGCTTCTCAGCTATTTATTTAACTAGCTGGAAATTTTCTGAGAAATAAAGAACTAGCTTAACCTAAAATCCACTAATCATAGAAGAGTAGCCAACCATTTTACTGCAATAACTGTGCATTCTCATGCCACACTCCAGGCTTGCAGTCTTTCAACATGTTTTCAAACATTTAGAAGAGTGTGAATTCTGCTGGGAAAGATTCACAGGCATTGCATAAACTGGTCCTTAAATCTTAACAAAACTTCCTGTGGGGGAGATGCTCCACATCTCTTTCCAGCAGAGCCTGATGCATTACCCTGTTCCACCAAGCAGATGCCCCCAGGTACGACCTCCCATTTCTCTTTGAGGCATGAGGGAGATTTTAGGTAGGAAAGCTGGTCCAGCTCTCTGAACAGAGAAGCGCTCATTGGTCTCCTTTATCAGCCTGCCCTGATTCTGGTGGTTCAGACAGTGGGAGCATGGCTGATATAAAAACCAAAGTGGGTTCCTCTTGTGTGTGGTACGCCAGAGTGGTTGTTGGTGTTGCAGGCTTTGAACTGAAACGAGAGTTTGTCGAGGAAAAGACAAAAATTTCTTCAGCTTGAAATACAGGGCAAAGTTTTGAAAATCCATCCTTTGGGTCTGCAAGACCTGTTCAGTTCTGGCTCAACCCTGCTACTGTGAATATTCATAATCTCCAAAACCATACTTGTTTAAAAACTGGGCTTGAATCTAAGGCCTGTAAAAGCAATCCCGTGCCACAGCTTGATCTAGGCTCCATGCTGACAGATGCAACGAGTGAATGTAATTATGTTACTGTCATTGGTCTAAATGCCAAACTCTGGTGTTGCTCATTCTTTCCCTTGAAAATATCTGCAGAAGAAGTATTGGATGCGTGGAATGAATCATTCTTTTCCACAATACCATTCCTTTTGTATTTGTTCAAGATAATCCAGGAAATATGTGGAGTTTGGCTTCTTTTCCTTTCAAAGGAAAAGAAAGCCCTCTCTTTTTCCCTGCACAACTGACAGGCTGTATCTATAACTCAGCTCTGGGGTCCAGGAATACGTGCTGGACAAGTCCTCAGTACTGGCAGTCAGGATACCTTGATGTAAGGCTCTCCCTTTGGAGAGTGAGATGTTTTCCTCCAGCATGGTGGAGAGCATCAGAGGGTATGTGTGCAAAGTTAGCACAGCTGCAGATCAGTCAGGCAAGGGTTGGCTGCATGGCATGGATGGAGGAGAGACACTACAAGGCAAGTAAGGGAGAGAAGCTGTAACTCTGTTTGCCCTGAGGTCTGGAGGAGTGGGAGAACACAGACAAGCAAGCTGTAATCCAGCTTCAAAAGGCAGCAGAGGCTAAGCAGCATAAACCCAGTGATAATGTGACATCACCACCATCACAAACTACAAGATTAAAGCAAAGTACATCAATATAAGAAGCCTGGGCAAGATCCAGACATTCCTCTGGCATGAGTCCCACAAAGAGAAAACACACTTAGCAGAGATTAGGTTGAGTGGGAAGGGAAGTCCTCCTCTGACCTACTCCCCTCTCCCCTGCATCACTTCTAGAGAGGGAGCTTTGTTCCAGGAACAACTCAACGCTACTAGGTAGTAAACAGGGCTACAGCAAGATCCACCCCATTTTGGAGCAATCCTCCTTTTTTCCAAGGGGCTGCAGAGGATTTGCAACAGGAAAAAGCCCACAGAACAGGTCTTGTCTGATCAAAATAGTCCTCTGATCATCTGTGACCTGCCCATCAACTGGGCACTGCATCTTTACTCTCACCCAGCTGACCAAAGGGTGTTTTGCCTTTACATGTCACTGATGGAGTGCTCTGCAGGACCTCATATGGGAACTGTGGTGACACCTGAGGCTATCAAAAAGTTGAGGAAATAAATCATTCAGCTAGTCAACCTTCCCCTCAGAGGCAAGATTTGTCTTCCTTTGCAGCTGGTCTTGCAAATTCTAGTCATTAGGAAATGAAAGACATGAGCAAAGTCTGCTGAGCTAAATGGTTTTGTCATTGCTCCCCTCCCTTAAACTTAAGTTGCTGTGGTGGCATAAATAGTTGCCCTTGTTTGGATAGGCCAACACTAAAAGAAACCTACAGTCTTGTAAGGGTTTAACCTACAAGCTATAACCGCTCAACATAAAACCATATATGCCACTTTTGTAGGGGTTCTCACACTTTCCCTGTCAGAAGAAAGGCTTTGCAAAGTTTACTTGCCACCTCCTCCACTTCCTATCAAAACTTTGTTCTGGTAAAAATGTGAGTTTTCATCCATACAGGCTTATTTTTGCAAAATTTACTCTACAGAAATCAAATTTCATAGAAAAAACCCCAAACCCAAAATAAAAGAAAACACCACCACCAACAAAAAAGAATATTATTGAGCTTACCAATGGAGATCTGTGATTTTACAGCTTTCTGAGCAACATTTCCACACAGCATAAATTTATTTGGAAAATAAATCCATCTTTTTTTTGAAATAGTTAATTACCTTGGTAGAGGAAACAAATGAAATAAAAGATTTATGGATCTCTCTTTCTCATGGGGAAGGAGAAAGTGATCTGTTTGCAGGAGTTATATTTTCAGGCACTTTGCTGAGACACCCCAACCCCCCTCGGTTGCTGACTGTAAAATAAGAAAACTATTACCCAGCTGGGGTAACAATAGGCTCCCACAGTGCTTTTCTGCTCAGCCCGCAGCTGCCAGTGAAAGTGGAAACTACAGCAGCAGGATAACATTCTTTTCTTACAGCCTGTTTCTATGGGCAAGGAGCCCTCCCACTGCTTCAATGTATTTTCTATGCAAAACTGTAGAAGAAGTGACATTTTAAAAGTTTTGACCTTTGTTGTTTTTTTTTTTCCCCTCCCCCCCATTTTTTTTTTGCATGAAACAAGGCATAAATTTTTTAAGCCATCTGACAGGGTATGTGTTAGAAACAGCAATAGCCATTACTGTAACAGCAAAATGTTTCAAAATTTGAAAATTCTATATTGTGTGTAGCATACTGGTAACCTTTCTGGAAAAAAAAAAAATAGTGATGACAGATACAGAACTCTTCTGGTTATTGTCACAGGCCAACATGATTGTGGCAGATCTTGTTCACCTTTGCAAAGTAGTGTTGTTGAATGCCACCTTTTCATTTACTAATTTCATATATTAAGGCTAAAATTTCAAAGCATTTTGCAGGCAAGTATTTTTCCCCATCCCTTTGCACAAAAAAAGAAACAGCCAGTTTTAATAAAATTGCCTTTGAAAAAAGTGTTTACAAGAGAAAAGTGGTAGACTGAATAATGCTAGTGAACAGTTGTAAATTAACTACATATACATATATCCAAATTACATGGATCTGATCTGATAAAAAATTGTCATACTTTTCAATTAGTTTACAAATACAACAACAAAAAAAATACTCTACAGGTTAAAGCATAAAACAGCACACTAAATATCATGAAATTATAAGGGACGTTAGCTATGTAAAACATATTTTCCCAAACACAAGGAAAATAAATTAAAACTGTTCAAGCGAGGTGGAGAGGGGGAAGGGATGCCCATGAGCCATTGAAGTGAATGAAGAACAGATTCTAAAAACAAGCCTGGCAGGTTAATCCATGTGAGAGCCTTCCATTTGCCACCAATTCCTTGTGCTAGCTACCACTGCTATTACCAGCTCACCCTAATGCTCACCAGGGGCTCTGGCCCTGCTGCTGGTCCATCTCTATCTCTCTCTCTCTCTGGGTCTGACCCTGCATTCTTTTCATACCCAGCACTCTTCCCATCACACATTGAAACCGGTGGAAATCTGACCACTGCAAATGATGACAAACATGCCTATGGGAAAGCAGTGTTCTGTAATAATCAGTGTTAAAAGCTGTTTTAAAATTCATTAAGATTTGGAGGAGAAAGTGGAAAAATCCCACATTTTAAACTGGTGGCTCCACTGGTGGATTGATAAAGAGCTAAAAAGGCTTCCTGGTAACCTGAGTCCTCCGTCAGCACAAGATAAAATCATCTCTCACTCTACAACACACACACACTGTAACCAAATCCATCATTAGCAAATGACATCATTCATCATTAGGCAAGAATCTACTATAAATTACAATAGGTCCATTAAAAGATTGGGAAACCTAACAAAAAAAAAAGTGCAAAAGCAAAGGAAAAAAGAGTTCTCCCAGGAGGGTCCGTGTCAAGACAGAAAATTCTTTCAAGTCCCCTTTATCTCTGCCTGAGACACAATAGACTCCAAGGACACCCCTTGAATTTCACATCCTGTACAAGCCATCTCCAGGTAAACAGGGCAAAGAAGGTCCTAATTTCTACCCAAACTGTATGGCTTTTTATTTCCCTGGGCATAACATGCCCAGTAGGTTTTCAAACCTGAAGTTGTTCTTTCTGGTGTGTGAATCAACAGCTTGAAAAAAATATTCAGAAACGTTTCCATGGCAAGCCTGCCACCAGGGCGCCAGGGACCAGTGCTAGTTCCAGGGAAGTCATCAGGGTACCTGCACCTTTTCTGAGGGCTCCTCAAGGGTTGGGGCACAGAGCTCTGCAGTAGCTCCCAGATCCTGCCCCCAGGGAAGGTGGTCTCCTTGCTTTGGTGGGGTTGTAACCAAGTCAGACCAAGTTACCATTTCAAAAGTGTGTCTCTTGTCATCTGCTGCATTAATAGTTACTTGCATGTTTCCTGAGTTCCTTGCTGCAATAGTGGGTGCAGGCAGAAGAATTCGAAAGGATTTTTAGGTTGATAGTGCTTCGGGATAATGTGCTATCCAAGGCAGGCAGCTATTTGGGATAAATAGCCTATCCCCATTTGTCCAAAATAGCCAAATGTCTGGCATGAGTCATGCCAAACAGGCAGCTGCTCGGCAGGAGTGTAGTACTGGCATACTAAAGAGCAGAAGATATTGGAGGGGGCAGAGAGAGCTAAAGGTGGCACCAGTGTATAGTGACAGAAGGTTTGTGGGGTCAGTAATGCACAGCTATCACACTCCCTAAAACTGTCAGACAACACCATCATAAATGGCAGCAGTCTGCAATTTGTGCACAACAGTTTCCAAGACACCACTCATCTCCCTAACACTATAAACTGACAATAAACAAATATCTTAGAGGCCACTGTGTGGGAGGTGCTGGCAGGTATTAACTCTGGAGCACACATATGGCAAGTGTGATATCACTGCCAGCATGGACAGGACAGTTTTGGGAAACAGTTCCTTTAGTAAGCATGCTGCTCTGTGATTTGCACAGCACAGAGCATTTCCTCAGCTGTCTGAGACGGATTCCTGAGAAGGAGTGGCTTTCACAAGGAGCAGCACGGATATCACAGGGAGGTACATGAAGAAATTTATAGAGGAGTGAAGGTATCTGTGTCCCTAGCTGGCTAACAGGTAGTCTTGCACATGCAGACTTGTGAGCACTGCACATACCCCTGCCTTGTGCAGGCACCCTTCTGTCCATTCCCAGGCTGCAAAGTCCCTTCCTCCCTCAGCATTGCTGAAGCACTGATAATTTATGCAGCAGATATTCCTGTGAAGTAGGTAATGAAATTCATTTCACAGAGAAAGAAACCAAAGCTGTAAAATTTGTGCTGTACCCAACATGGCAAAGAAATCACAGGACAAAGTCCTGAATGAAAATGGTTACTGAGAAAGTCTTCTATGACAAGAATATCCTTTGTCACAGTCACCACGATGCAGGCTCAGCAGGTGTCATTTAAAATTCAGTATTTTGGCCATCTACTTCTTTAAAAATAAGTGAACACAGTCCCTGGCATGTAGTAAACTTCTTGCCAGACTTTAGAATTCTCTAGCTTACATTATCTTTAGCACATTTAAGTGCCAAAAAAAAAAAAAAAGAAACTGGGTAAATTTGTAGTTAGTCATGCTTGTAAAAATGTCAACGCTGTCAAAAATATTTGTGTGAAAATCATAAACAAAATCTGCTGCCATGAGAAGTTTTTTGGTTCTTAATTATGGGACAAAATGACTTCTTTTTCATGAAGATTTAAAAAAAAGAGAGCTAACAATGTGATGGAAATATTGGCACAATCTTGACTCAGCTGCTTCCCTGGGGTAATAAAGTTGCTCCCATAAAGAAGAGGATTATGATCTTCACAGAGTACCTTAAAAATCCAGCTGGTATGCCAGGCTAGCTTAGCAGGTTCCTAATAGGATGTGCAATCTTGCACCTCTAAGAATATTTGGAAGGTTTCAGGTGCTTAAAGGCAAGAGAGGCCTGGTTAGAGTCCTTTACTTGGCATTTTTGAGTGGATTTCCAGAACTGCAACTCTCAGATTTGCACACTTGCTTATAGAGGCTGGATAAGCATATTTTATAACCTAAAAAAATGCACAAAAGCAGTAGGTCAGCAGACCAAATCATGTAGGTCAGTGGAGAGGAATACCTACAGCTATCGCGAGGTTTGTGCTCGCTGACCTGTGGGAACAGTTGGTGGTCCCAGCCCATTTCTGAAGGACAGATGTTCTCACCCTCACACTGCCACAGGTGGCAATGCTGGGGTCAGCAGGGCCCTTGGGCACATCCCAGGAATGAACCCCCACAGAGAGGGTTCACTGGGGCCAGGTGCTCTGACAGGTCCTTTGGAGAAGTTGTACTGTCTTCCCCCTCTCTTCTTTGCAACTTTGTAAAAGCAGACTCACACTCTTATGATTTGTGGTTAATTGCTAAATTTTCAGTAATAAGAAAGTCACAAGAAGTGGAAGTGAGCATTTGATGGCTTGGTCACTTGGGGACTTAATTTTCAAACCATGCAGTAGGTTCAGGCCTTGCTATCTTCTCAGAACAGGATCATGTATGTCTGTGCAAGGTTGTAAGGTGTAAGACTTGCAAACCAATATTGAAACAGACAGCCAAGCCATTTAAGATTTTTTTATTATTAGAGTGGTGAACATTGGAACAGGTTGCTCAGAGAGGTAGTAGAAAACCCAGCCCCGGAAATATTCAAGGCCAGAATGGATGGTGCTCTGACTAACCTGGTTGAATTGAAGATGTCCCTGCATATTACAAGGAGGTAGGAACTATGACACTTTTAAAGGCTCCTTCCAGCCCAAATCATTGTATGGTTTCTCTTGTCCTGAGCTGCAAATATAGGTTGTTTAAATTATATGTCCAACTGTACTGCTATGGCAGAATCTGGAGAAATGACTCTGAAAGGTCTGTCACAAACATGGCATGGAACCAGTTATTAAAAAGAAGTAAATTCCAAAAAAGGCTGCAGCAACTAATGCAATATTTCCTGCTGAGGTTTATGGTTCAAAGACCTTTTACAGAAATGGTTTCCCATCCCTTAATGTCTCCTGATACTGGTACTGAGTTCAGTACCAATGTACCATACTGCAAAAGTAAAAGATTTCTTGAGACAAAACAAAAATTTATGACATGCATTTTGTATTACTCCATTCTGTGCCAGTTGTTATCTTCTCTCCTCACAGAATTTCAGATTGCTGCTTGAAAAGGTAAGGAGAAACAATCTTCTATAAGTACTTACTAAATTTATTCATGGGAGTTTACACTACCTTATTTTATAATTGAAGATATCTGCATGGAATTGAGACACAATCAAAATTCAAGTAATATTTTACATATTACAAAAGGAATAAAAACTGAAGCAGAAAAACATTACATTAGATGAACAAAGCTCTCCTGAGAGGGTTCAGGTACCTCTTCCTTGCTATCCCCATGAGAACAAGATTTTGCTGGAAGAATAAGTCCTCTTATGCACCATCATTAAGGCTTACTCTATCTGATGATAGAGGAATTCCTAAAATATTCCATGCTTCCTTAAAAAGCCATAAAAAAAGAACTGTATAAGTTTTCGTCACCCATTTTTGGTTTGCCTTGTGAAAAAATTCCATTGTTTTAATAATAAATAAGAGCAGATTTGCTACAGTGTTCATTGAGCATGAGGACTACAGTAAAAGCAGATCAGGAATAAAAGGATTAAAGGAAAGACAAACTTCTAAGCAGAGGAAAAAATATTGCCTGGAGAATATATTGAAATGTTGAGTAAATCAAGCAGTAGTCTGTGACCTGCCTTGCACAAGGGGCAGCAGGGAAATGAAAAGTGCTCTCTACCTATGGCTGTCCTTGTACAGGAAGAGGGAGGCCTTGAAAGCACAGTCTTCTTGTCAGGACTTTCACCAGCAGCTCTTTCCATCCTCTGCACCCCAGAGAGTCAGCAGGAGGACGTGTTGCCATCAGGCCAGCACAGGACAAGCCACTTGTGGAATAAGACAACAAGACTGTCATGCTAAAAAAATGCCATCTGCTTTCTGGCCTGTTCCTAAAACAGTACAAAAACACATTGCCAATGGCTCACACAAGGGAGCCTTGAGAGGCATCAGAATTTTTTGTGCCTCTTGGGATATGGGCTCTTCCAAGGTCTTCTATTTCCAAGGTTCTTAGAGCACAATGACAAGCAAAGTGAGTTCTTTTACATGAAAAGTAATGAGAAATTTGCCTCAGCCTTGTTGAGAGCATCATCAAAATTCAACCTAAGTCTGATAAACTGTCAAGGTTTGTTTTGTATGTACAGGCTCTCATCTCACTCTGCTCAGGTTGTTGGGAGACAGAAGAGGGAATCAGATACCCTTGGCTCTCTGAGACATCACTAAAATATTTCTGTAAACCTTGCTCCCTTCCATCAGTTTTCTGGGACCCTGAATATATCATATCTTCCTTTCTTTGCTGCTGACACTTTACAGTCCAGAAGTTGGCCCTGAGCACAGCACAGTTTCACAGACATTACGAATTCACACTGAAGCAAAGGATGAGCAGAGATGTGTGAGACCTGGCAATGTGGAAATGTTTCCTGACAGGAAGGTTCAAAGTCGTCTCACTAGTCCATCCAGTTTCCTAGTAAGTCCATGAATGAGACTGTTGCCATTATCTTTCCCATTCTTCCATGGCTGTGCCACATTCAGCCAGGATATGAGAATAAATGCCTATAGATACAGCCAGTCTCTCTGCTGGATCTGATTCACAGAATCACAGAATCACCTGGTTGGAAGAGACCTCCAAAAGATCATCGAGTCCAACCTGACCCTAATACCTCAACCAAACCATGGCACTAAGTGCCCCATCCAATCTTGTCTGAAACACATCCAGAGATGATGAATCCGCCACCTCCTCAGGCAGACCATTTCAATACTTTATTACCCTTTCTGTAAAAATCTTATTCCAACTAAGGCCGTTGTTTCAGGCAATCATGCTACTGTTGGGTGTAGTTATCTGCTCAGAGAAGCTGTTGGAGCAGTCTATGGGATTGGATGAGATCCACCCAAAGGCATGGAGTGGGATGGTGAAAGAGCTCACTGGGCCACTTTTCAGTGTTTACCAGTAGTCCTGGCTAACAGGGGAGGTCCTGGTTGACTGGAGATTGACCAATGTGATGCCCCTCTACAAGAACAGCCAGACAGAGAATTTTGGGAACTACAACTCTCAGCCCAGCCTCAGCACCTGGGGGGCTCAGGGAGCAGATCCTCCTGCGTGCCATCACACAGAATGTGCAGGACAGCCAGGGGAATGGTGTGTCCAGCAGGACCAGGGCAGAGATCGTCCCCCTGTACTCAGCACTGTGGTGGGGCTACACCTCAAATCCTGTGTTCAGTTCTGGGCCCCCACTGCAAGAAAGACACTGAGGGGCTGGAGAGTGTCCAGAGAAGGGCAATGGAGCTGGTGACCAGAGCACAAGTCTGATGAGGAGCAGCTGAGGAAGCTGAGGGAGAAAAGGAAGCTGAGTTGGGACCTTATCACTCCCTACAACTACCTGAAAGGAGGTTGTATTGAGATGAAGGCTGGTCTCTGTTCCCAAGTAACAAGCAATAGGACAAGAGGAAATGGCTTCAAGTTGTGTCAGGGGTGGTTTAGATTGGATATTAGGAAAAAATTCTTCAGGATTTTAAACTCTGGAACAGGCTGCCCAAGAAAGTGGAGGAGCCACAATCCCTGGAGGTATTTAAGATCTGTAGACAGAGTGCTTAGGGCATGGTTTAGTGGTGGACTTAATGGTTGGATCTGATGATCTTAAAAGTCCTTTTCAACTTAAGAAATTCATTATTCCATTCTAACAGTTTAAAACTTTCCTTGGCTGTGTTACTGTCAAAGTAGATACAGGAGATGCCTATAGCTAATGCTAAGATTAAATGAACTCTCAGCAGAAGAATTAAAATATAAAATTAAAATGGTATCATTTTGTAATAATGTTTTAATCTGCCTCTTAGGAAATTCCTGAATGTCTGCTCTATTCAACAATGAATTTACTAACTTTAATTTATGTAATGCACCATAACAATAGACACCAACAAAATGTAGACATCTGCACCAAAGCTGATTTGCTTTGCCTTTTCTTTGTTGTAATCCATGCAACCTATGGTAGCTGTCTAATTCAGGTTGAGCCAAATTACTGCTGGGAAGTGCTTACATCTTTTCATTGACTCTAACAGAGCAAAAGAAGAGGGGGACTAGTTCACGTCTGCATTGTACATGTCTTGATTTCTGTCACTCACATATAAATTTTAGTTACTTAGTCTGCCACAAGTGTCTCTATGAAGTTTAAGGGACTCCACTAAAGCTGTATCTTCACAAAGGGGGCAAACAACAAAGTAAGGTGCTGAGTGAGAGAGAGGTGTTAAACTTTTCCAGAAACTTTTCCAGGTTCAAGCTCACTTTAGTAAATAATTTAGGATGGAATTCAGCCTCGGAACAAAATGTAGAGATTGCTTGTTTGGCACAGCTTTCCCACAGTAAATAATAGATACAAAATTAGCTAGTGAGAGAGGAAGGGAAAAAAAATAAATCATTTGCTTTCACTTGCAAAGCCTTTAAAGCATTCAGAACAATATAAATCCTGAGACAGACAGAGACTGTCCTCTACAGATGGGCACTGGGCATCTGTAACAAAACACAATCATGACCCTACATATAAGTTTCTTTGAAGGGCCATTAGATGGGAGACAGCTCATTGTGTGCACATGTGCTTGGATGAGAAAAATGAGTCACTCCCAACTCTGGATCAAGCAGGTGATGTAAAGGATTGGCAGAGAGAATGATGCAGACAAAGGCTCTGCTTTTTGAAAAGCAATGAGTCACATCCTAGGAAAAAGCACAAAAAAAGAAAGCAAAACTGGATGCAGTGCTATCTGTTGAGAGTTGGGAGCAAGGATGAACACACCCACTTCTGCTACAGAGCATGTACACCTATATGAACCTAGAAGCCCAAACTACGTTTTGCAGTGTCTTCTGTAAGCCCTTAGGATTGAAACTTTCTGTCTGTTTGGCTGCAGTTCTGGTAGGAGCAGTCTTTTTTTGTAATTTCACATGTCAACACGATGTACAATTTTCTGGAATGACAAATTCTTCAGTAGACACAGGGCTGGTAAGAAGTAGGCTGCTGTTAAGGAGTCAGGCTCACTGTTTTTTCAAAGTTTTGCTGTCCTTCTTAGCAATATTTCTAACTTGGTGTCAGTGAAAGGATAGCCAGGAGCCGTGCCATTACATTTGTAATTTAAAAGATGGACTGTTACAAACATTCTAGGATCAAGAAAAGCTATTAACACAGTGAACTCTTAATTCCCTTGCTATATTTTACCTAGATTTTAGAGGAACAGAAAGGCAAGCAGAGTTTTTTAGCTCTAGGCTGTTGTACAGCCACAGTGGATCCAGCCTGCCTCTGTGTTGAGATGCTCAGGTATCCTGCTCTCCTCCCAAGTACTTTTATTACCCTTACATCACAGAACCCCTCTACTTACTAGGGATAGTGGACATTAATACTGTTAATTTCACTGACTTAGAGGAATTCAGCTCACATTATAACACCTTTTTGTTGATTTTACTAATCTCTGTGTATTCACAAGACTGAAACAAAAAGCTAAAGACATCTAACCTAGAGCAGAGGGATAGCCATTAGCTCTATCATCACCTCTTTGGCTGTGGCAGGGCAGTTAACTCCAGCTAGCCCTTCAGGGGACTGGCTTCTGATATGAATAACAGATTCAGAAACCTGATTTCTGTGCTTTGGACCCCTCAAAGGAGGCAGCAGGTGTCTACCCTTTAAGGCACAGCCAGAGTAATTCTGCAGGACAGCTTCTCTATTGCTTTACAAGCCCATCTCCCTATGCACATATAACAATTGATACAGCAGATGCTCTGAGAGGTAAAAGTCACTGGGAAAATGAATACAAATTGAGTTAAAGATTAAGTCGAGAAGTGATGCTCAGGCAGCATAAATTGACTTAGTAATATTTTAAATTTTTCTGTGCATCCAAGTCCTGTTTCCTCAAATCTCAAGTCAGGTCTCATTAAGGCTTCATGATGCCCTCAGAAGACCTTGTTGCTTTGCATCTGCTCTGGTTCTACTTCTGTGAAAATAATTTTTGTTTATGCTGGTGAACAGATGTGAGTAAGAGATAGATCTGTGTAGATTTGGGGATTGTCATTCTCTTGACACTCTTCTGCAAGTTCAAAGAGGTACTTGTCACTCAACCCCAGCTTTTGGGAAGAAACATTGGCCAGTTTTGGGACACCACACATTTTCGCTGGGCTCTGACAGCTGATCTTTTAAACCTTCTGGAGGGACCAGGCTGAAGCCTGAGAGCAGAGTGACACAGGAGACAATTAACACATTAGACCTCCCCATCCCCCAGCGAACTTTTGTCGGCCTGTCCTCTTCCTGAAAGGAAGGGGGGAAAACATCCTTTTTGTAGTGGCTGCTCATTATATAAAGCAAATCGAGAGTGAAGGGAGGGAGCAAAGAGATGGCACAGAGCCCGATAAGTGCACCCTTAAATCTATAATTAAAACCAAAGGCAAGTTCCCAATATAGCCAATCCAGTTATATAAGATCTTACAAAAGCTTCACACTGTTTGCTGGGTTTTGCTTTATTACTGTTCCCTCTCCTTGGAGTTCACTTCAGGTCAGCAGCAGATGAGGTATTACAGTCAGAGTTTATGGCAGGGTAGAAATCTAACCGTGCCCTGTTTGTAAAGATATGCAAGTGGGCACCCAGAGGGAAAAAATAATCACTGGCTCTACTTGAAAGAGAGAAAGTTAATGGTCACTTTGGAGCTTTTGAACATCTCTAGCTCTGGAAGCTAATTGCTAGTTACTAAGAAATTACTTGAAATTGTGTCCTGAGAGTCATTGAAAGGCTGATCCTTGTCCACTGGCCAAAGGACTATGGTTAAACTACATGTAAGACAGGAAATCAGGCTGGATATGGCCTGCTAACCAGCCAGACTGAGGAATTCAGATACAGAAGTTTTCTCAGAAAGCCCATGACAAGTCTGTGCCACATTTTTTCATGCCTACTAAAAGTATCCTGCAGGAAAACACAAGATCAGCTGGTATATTATAAGTGTGGGCAGCTGACTGCAACTGTACTGAGAGTAGTTACTTCCACGTGGGAGTTGGAACATATATCAGAACCACTACAATAAATAGTATGCAAGCTAGATTCAAGAAATATAAATAAAAAGCAGTTATCATTATTTATATAAGCCATCACTGCTGCATCCTCCTCCTGCATTCTTTACAACAGCAGTAGGCAGTAGCACTCCTAAAAACAATGATTTCCTAGGGCCATGCTGAAACTAAACTCTTCCTCCATGTAAAACACCCAAAAACAAACCATCAAGAATATCACATTGAAATACAGTACATCCACTCAGTAGTAATCACACACTGCACAGACATCCATGTATTTCTGAGGATTCCAAAGGTAAGGAGAATATGGGACTCAGGAGAAGAAGGCAGAATTGTGTTCTTCACTTTCTGGTTAAGTGACAAAGTTTAGGCACATTCAATGTTCATTAGTTAATGCAATGTCCTGAAGTCCCAGGGTGGTAAATGTCTTCGAGAAGAACTAACCTGGAAGAAGTTGATAATTTCTGGGTATAGCACCAACATCCACATATCAAAACAGCTTCATGTTCTAAGCCCCAATTATATTTAATTTGTCCCGCAAAAATAGAAGTATGGGAAAAAAGAACACTTCTTAAAAAGTTCCTAAAATACTACTCTTTCTCCCCAGTGACAACCAGAAATGCTACTATTTTTTACCAACATCATAGGTATGAGAATAATGGGAATAATTATTTGCAGGAATGTTTGTGAGATCTATGACCATCTTTTCTTTGCAACATGAAACGGCAATGAAACATACCTTTCAAAGATAAGTTTGAAATTGTATGTTAATTGCTTGAACTCTGTTTGAGCTGTGACAGTTTCCACCTTGCAAATGTTGTATAGAAAATCACCATGAGAGAAACTGCATTGCTGAGGCAGTATAATTAAAATATGATATCTGACTGGGTTCAGTTCCAGTTCCTTCTGCATGGCTCTATCAGAGGATTTTTATGATTAATAACTGACAATGTCAGGCACTAAAATGTTTATCCAAAAAGTATTTTTTTTAAATTGTACTGGTTTGAAAGCTGAGGCTCAGCTCTGCAAAGACCTGTGTGGGAGAGCTGTGGGAAGGAGAGGCTCAGGGATCTTACTTTCCTCATGTACCCACCAGCCCTCGTGGCAATGTGGGTGCTGGCAGGGCTCCAGTCTCACACTGACAGTAGCACAAGGTTCTGCAAAGTCAGTTTGGTCTTTCCAGGGCAGTGGTTCTACAGCTGCCACACAAACTCTCAGATCTGGTGGCAGACAGGAGGAATGACTGCTTACCCTTTTGAAAGCTTACATGATGCAGAGACACCCTGGATCCCAAAGTACATCTACCCATAGCATAAATACAATGTTTTCACAAAGTTCTGAGAAGCCATGTCAGATGTATGGGGCATAAATGGGAACTGGGCTGATTAATTTTCATTGGAATGCAGCATCAGCCCGGACCTGCTGACACCAATCCAACTCACAACCACCACCCAGTAGCTGTCTGCAAGAAGGTTGACATCTCTATATTAAAAAGGAGGATTGACACTAAAATTAAGGCTCACATGGTTACTATTTTCATCATAAGAGTGTGACATGAGCTGTTGTTTTCTGAGCAAAGACAATGATCAGCTTTTGTGATGTTACAACAGAATCATAGGTTGGAATGGACGTTCATTAAGAGATTATCTTGTCCAACCCTCCTGTTCAAGCAGGGGCACCTAGAGCAGGACCATGTCCAGACAGGTTTTGAATATCTTGCTATATATAATTTTTAATATTCCCTCATCTATATATCCACCTAATCTTCCAGCTGTATATTCAATTAGACAACTAGCAGCAGTAAGAAAACATTATCTATTTACTAGGTAACATTCTCAGACAAAATATAATTTTTGTCCAGGGAAATAAGAGAAATGGATACAACACAGGCTCTTCACACTAGACTATGGCACATCTTTCTGTTTTCAGAAGGGCACCACACAGTGTCTAACAGGAACATCTGTAAGCAGCTTGCATCTAAATGCAATGCACTACAAGCAGTTCCCTG
The DNA here is from genome assembly GCA_013400775.1 of Chaetops frenatus. NCBI lineage: Eukaryota > Metazoa > Chordata > Aves > Passeriformes > Picathartidae > Chaetops > Chaetops frenatus. Next base: position 42,873 of record VZTR01027142.1, on the reverse strand, counting down.
TACACAAGCTCTTCTCTTGTGTTTGTCTAGAGTGTTTAAACCATTTTCTTCAGTATGCCACCATCTTTCACATGTTCTTACAGATTGGAACTCAAGATAAAAATAGCATCTGACAACTTTTTCACCACCAAAAGATGGGAAAAAAGTCCTGTGCAAATCTCATGAAGAATCAATGTCTGTGTCAGTCTTATGTTGCCTTCTCATGTGACATCCACTCTGAGACCACAGGGAAAAAAATTATTTGATGGTTCTAAGTGTCTGTTAGTTTTGTGGTGTTTTTTTACCTAATGAAATCAAGGTAATCAAGCTTGAGCTCTAAAAGCTAATCAGGTTCTGGGTGGGATTGACTTGACTACAGGATTTTATTTCCTTCAACACATTTGATTACTGTCTATCAGCCTGGTAAAATAGCCTCATTGTGTCAACACTGGAACTAATTGACTTACTTTCCAGGGCTCAGATAGTCTAAGAAGTATTTCATTGTTGATATTTGTTTCAAAACAAATTTGCACTGTCTCATAGATATTTGGCTTCAGGTGCCATGGCTTCTCCTCCTATAATATGCTGAAAAATGAGTTTCAGTGCTATGCTGACATCTCATTCCCTTCTTGTTGCCTTTTTAATGTTTTGCATCATGAAACAGCAGAAATTATTCCAAGGGACCATTCAAATAAGGTATGTAATATGCATATGACAGATTTTATGTGCCATGATAAAGGAATGGCAAATGTTATAAAACAGCCTCTGATTGTTCAGTACAGTAGCAGCCTCCTTCTCATTAGCCATCTGCTAACATATATTTTTTTTGTTTTGATTTCTCCATGTTTGCCACTGTTTCTTTTGTTTTCACCTCCTGAAGTTTCCATTTTAGATAGACTAACTGATAAAGGAAATACCAAGTTGGGTTTCACTTTCCATTCCTGCTATTTTTTTTTTCCTTAATGTCTACAATAAACTTTTCAGTTATTATTAAACAATCCCCTCAGAATGTACATGTCCAAAGTTTTGCTTAGTAACAGTGAGATCACTAGAGAAAACTATGGAAAACAGATCACTATGGAAAAGTTCAAAGCCTTTTTCAGTTTTTTTCTGTTCTCTTTCAGATATGTAATCACAGAAAAACTGCCCATGATTTTCAAGACTTTCTGTTTCTGTAGATTTCAAAATCTTCTCATGCACCCATTTTTTTTAAAATGCATTGTGGAAAAGTACCTGGATGTAAATAGATTGGTCACTGAGATAAGGAGTAAGTAAACATCTTCTCTTAAATAACTCAGTTAAAAAGATTTTTGTCATACTTGTGCTCTGCACTCTTTTAGAACTGAATTTTAATTTCTATACACTTGTGAAGAACACTATGAACAAATAATTCAACAATGCTCCTGCACTTAACATACTTTTGAAATGGGCTCAAGAGAAGAGCTACTCATGTTCTCAGGTCCCTCAGATACAAAAAGAAAGAAAAAGAAAACTCAGTTCAATCTTTGAAGCAAACAAAACCCATAAAAAAAACAAAATATGTGGTCCTCTTCTTGTCTTCTTCCCAGGGAAACCATGACAGATGAGACCCAGGAAGGTAGAAAAGATTTTTTCCCAATGCTTCAGAATTATTTGTTCTTCCTGCTTGTGGAGAAAAAACAGACAATACAGTGATGGATCCTAGTCAGATCTGCACTTAGGCATGGAAATTACTTCTCTCCAGTGACAGTAAAAAGAACCAGGGTTTGTCAGTAGCAGTCTGAATCACTGAAGATTTTGGATGCAATAGTAGTCAGAAAGCCTAAATCAGGCACCCCAGGTAGTCAGCTGAAGTCTAAAAATAGGAAAAAATAAGGGAGACAGAGCACCATAAATTTAGAGGGCAGATATTTTTCTATTCTAAGTCTTCAAATCTGCCTTAAACCTATGCTATGACTGTAGCACATTGGTTCCTTCTACTGAGGGTAATAAGATACCTTCTGAATCTCTTGCTAATTTACACAACATCTGGATGCAGGATGGTATTATGGCACCTCTCTGCTGTTTTAACATTTCATTTGCAGGCAGCAAATGCTCTTATCTACTCTTACCCTGTCAAAAATGTGTGCATCTTTTGTGTCCACAGAAGTTGTGTGATGAGAGTAGGTTATCCATCCCTTACCCTGCAGGTGTTTGAGCTTTCCAGCCTGCTGGTGGCAGGCAGACATATATTATTGGTTGTGCCAGCAACACTTCCCTTGTCTTAGCTCAATGTGGAAACAATTGCTCAGGGGTCCTGTAAATAATAGTTCTTTGGAATCATCTGGGAAAAAAAATAAAGAAGGCCCTTGGTACACCATAAGCTGGCAGTAATTTTCACATTACTCCAGACAGTATCCCATTCATTGCTTGACAGATCTGTTTTTAATTCCAATTTCTCCTTCGCCTTTAGCTCTCCTGTTGCAGGTAGACAATAGAATTTAACTGTTTGTGTCCATCACACATGGCTTTATTTGCTGCCAAACTCTTTACTCTTGCAGAATATCTAGCAAAAAGCACAGACTAGTACTGAGGCTGTCTGTCCTACAGAGAGCATAGAAATTTGGGGGGAATAAAAAGAAAGCTAAGAAGACCTGACAGTAGCTCATGTGAAGCCCACTGCACATGCAGTGGACTTTGGGAAATGCACAGACTGCAGGAAAATGGTCTTTAAAAATACATCTGCTTGATGTACTCCTAAATGATCTCCCTGTATGATCTTCCTGATCAGATCAGCGACACAGTACCACAAAAAATGAGATTGGAGAGAAAGAAATACAGTTCTGAGAAAAAGTGCACTCCAGCCTAGTGCATCTAAAAAATGTTCCCAGAGTGATTTTAAGTAATGCAAATTATGCCAGAGAACAGAAAGTTCTCATACTTTAATCTGCAGTTCTGTTAGCTGCACAGAATCTATTGCCTGAAACCTGTCTAGCGAGCCCTTGATCCACTTGCACATGTGAAAAGGTGCTGGTTTTGTGAAGGCAGAGAGGCAGACTTAAAACACAAACAAGTTGTGAGAGAGGCACTGTTAGTGCTACAATCCCTATGTGGTACAAAAGCAGTTTCTCTCAGGGCTGATGGCTGGTCTGTATGCAGGGAAGCTGCTGGCAAATCAAAGGCAGTGTTAGATCTCTGTCAATTAGAATAAATCCCTTTCCAGCTGCCATAAGATCAATGTATTCGCGTTATTCTTGCCCTGACTACCGTGATGTCATAAACCTTCAGGAGATACAGTGACCAAGTGTTACATGAAGGTAGAAATAGTGTCTGGCTGGATTGTTCTCTCTAGATACAAAGGCTAGTCATAGGTTCCTGAGCTTTTTTTTTTTTTTTCTGCTTGCC
>VZTR01027142.1:0-34144 GCA_013400775.1 Chaetops frenatus | reverse complement strand
AAAAAAAAAAAAAAAAAAAAAAAAAAAAAAGACCTTTTCAAAGAGCATTCAAGAGTTTTCTGAGAAAGCAATCCTAGTACACAGTGACCTGCATATACCAGGCCATGGTCCACTTTAAAATGAACCTACATATTTCTGCTGAACACACTCGCATTGGAATTAAGAATTTCTCATTATTTTTTCATAAAAGGAGGCCTGTATAGAGATCTCATGAGAGGTTTAAGTAGAAGCCTATTGACAAACACAAACCTAGTGATTCCTTGGAATCCAAAGTGATTTGTGGGGTGACAAGGCAGTCCCATCACCAATTCCTGGTACGTGACAAAAGCAGAGGCAGCTCCAAAGCTGACACACCAACTGCCTTGGGATCTGCCACCCAGCCAGATGCCGTGCTGGGAATTTTTCCCTGACACCACAGCATATGGGCTTTGCATTGCCATTTGAAGGGCATGAGACAGACAGAAACAATCTGGAGGGGGTGGGAAATGGATGACATGCCAGCCTGGTGCTTGTATTTGGTCTTTGGTTATTAGGTGATGCTTAAATATCTCTTTGGCCTTCAGGCAAAAGAAAATACTGATCCAAAGGAAGGCCTGATGTAACTGTATTTGTTGCAGTGCAGTTAGTATGGGGATTAATTTGTCACTTTGTTTGCTTTTGCTTGTTTGGTTTTTTTGGTTGGTTTTTTTGGGGAGGGATGGGTTGTGTTTCTTTGATTAAAATATTTTTTTATCTCTGCATCTTTTTAGAGAAATGCAAGAGCAATTTGGGATTATATTTAAATAGAAATTAGGCTACTGTATAATCACACTTTTTTCTCAAAGCTGTGGTACTCTATTTGGTCCATGTGGTACTCCAGTCTTGTCAATTCTGGGTAAACCAGTTTCTACAGCCCAGTCACCTACTGCAGCCAGTCCCAGCAAGAACTAAGAGCATTCCAAGTGTGAGTGACTTGCAGGTTCATGGAGTTGTCAGCCCCATCCCTTCCTTGTTCATCAAAGGTTGTCTGACATTGCACCTCTGCTTTGCTTTTTCTAGAGCATGAAGAAAGGACTGTACAAGCACTATGCAAAAAACCAGTGGGGCTGGAATTGCCAGTGGGAGAAGGTGATAGGCAGGAGATCCAGAGGAGGAAAGGACCACGTGCCAAGAAAACCTGTAACAAAGGAAAAACACCAGAGAGCAGAGGAATATATGCACAGCAGGAAGAGGATGGAGAAGACCAGGAATGTAAGCAGCACTGAAGGATATTTGAGAAAAGGATATGAATTTTTCCTGAATGAGGAGTAGTGATGGGGTACACCGTGAAGGGAATCCCTGAAAGCACCACATATGGGAGTTTCAAAGTGCCATGTTGGCTTTCTCTTATCCTTTCCAAGAGAGCTTGGTCTGATGGTTGTAAAAGTAGCTCACATAGCATTAGACTACACAGCCCTCGAGGTGAAAATTTCCTTCTTCCATTTTCCTCAACAGTCTTTTTTGTACACATGGGCACACCTGCCTCCTGCCCCCACCCAGCCTCAAGTCCATGTCTTGTCACACAAGCCACCTGTGAGCCCCCCAGAGGCAGGGAACACTCTGCTCCAGATGCTCTGATATCTCTCGAACTTGGAGAATCATGATCACCACAAGTGTATTGCCCCAGCTCAATTGCACAGCAAGTGAGGATTCTCCCTTTCACCCATTTCTGACTGAACCAGGACTATGTAAAAGGAAGGATGGAAGCTCAATATTTCTGCATCAAATGTTCCAACAGCATTTGCACAAAATGTATCCCTCTTTTAATGCAGTGCATTCTCCTGAAGACAGTCACAGAAATGGAGCTTCATCCTGTCTTGATGGCACCATGTACTATTTGCATCTCATATTTAGGTTTTTCCACTATTAGAAAGGTTTGATTCAGAGGTATTCATGAGAGAGAGAAAAAAAATATGGAGACAAAAAAAATATTTGTGAAGAGAAGGATTTTCATTTTTCACCTGTACTGCTTGAACTGGACCATTTATACTCATGAATCCTGAAAAAGTGCTTGACCTTTTCATTGTTTCTTCATTTATTGTTCTCTCAGTTCCACTTCCCACTCTCTATGTTACTGCATGTATTTAGCTAGTTGATCTTCAGCCTGTTTCTTCTTGCTTGTTGAGTTTTGACTCTGCAATCAGATGTTTGTGCAAAAGCTCTTACTGTCAGCAGGATGCTGACACAGATTTGGGTGTATGAATGTCCTGTGTCTTCAGTAGGGTGCTTGACTTTAAAAAAGAAAAAGGCTTAGGATAATAATACATTTTAATTAAACCATGCACAACTCCCTTGGCAAGCACAAGAAAAATCGTACTCTATCTCTACAGCAGTGCTGCATGAAAACAGAGAGCATCTTTTCATACCTGTGTCTTTAATGGCAAGCCTCATGAGACAAATACAGTACCATTTAAAAACTGCACTTATACTTTCACCCTGTGAGTGGCTCCTTGTTATGTGGCTTACAATGAATTAGTTTCATCTTTAAAAAGGAGATAGAAAGATAACTCCTTGAGCACACCATGAGGTGTGTGAGCTTGTTGTGATAAGGACCTGGTATTAGTTGATTGGCATCAAAGATCACGGATGTATTTATAGCACACCAAGCATGACGACAACATGGAGGCACATTGTCAAAGGAAGTCAGTTCCCAGAGAAAGCTAAATATTTAAGGCCCACATTTTCAGATATTTTTGAGCTGAGAGTCTGCCTGTGGGCTTAGATCAGATCTAGCAGGTCTAGAGGCAGAGCCTTTCAGGGTTGTTTTGCATGAACTGCAAGCACTTATCCTACCAAGTGACAGGGAAGTGGTAACAGGGAGGACTTATATTTAATGGGTAATCTGGATCATCTTCATTCCCTCCTCTTTTACTTCCAGGCCAAGTTGTTGCCATCTAGTTCAGCAGTTCAGCCCTAATCCATCCAATACACACAGGAGCTGCTCTCTTGCTCCTTCTGGGCACCTGCCTACAGGTGCATTGCAGAAGATGTACAAAATTTGTAAGAAAAAAAATATCTGAGAAGGATTTTATTCATTCTATAATTTTCCGAGAAGTGTGGAGGAGATAGTAATTTTTCAGTTCTAAAAGATGCTTTTTACCCAGGCATTTCATTATAACATTTGTTTGTGGGAAACACTTTAATCAAAAACTCCAGAAAGAAAGAACAAATACATATTCTTTGCCTAAAACAAAACATCCTTATGGAAACATCCTTATGGTTTTTATCATTTTAACTTAGTGCTTTGTGACAGTTTTTAACCAAGGTACTATATGAAGCTGCCATTCCAATCTGTATTTCTTATACCCTTAGGAATGGGAAAAATAATTCCATCTGAGAGATCAGAAACCAGAAGGACTAAGCTTACAAAGACCTAATGAAATCCATTTTGCAAAGTAACTCTAACTTCTTGTTAAGATGGCTCCACTGATTGCATTAGACTTAGCCAGAGGAGTTAGCGTGTTCCACTAAATAAGAGGTAGTCAGATTACCAGGTAAGAGTACATATCTTCCTAATATTTGCTGAAGCCTTTTAAAATTTTCTTTTGCTTTAATAGTTTTGTTTTGTTTTGTTTCCAGACACTTGCAAACAGAAACAGGAGGTTTGTATTTGGCAGCCTAGGTGCTCTATTCCTCGCCTCAGCTTTGCAGTGTGGTTTTGTCCAACCAGTAGCCAATGAAGTCTGTGTGCTGAACAACTCACGTTGAAGGAGAAGCAGCTGCTCACTGACACCGCACTCTACAGCACACAAATCTTGCACTTTTGCAGAAGGAGAACAAATACTTGCAGAAAATACACATGGAGTTTGATGCTCAAGGGGTATAAGATTAGGTCCAGTGTATTGACTAGGGAAATAGCCTGCAGGCCTTAGGCCAGCGAGGCTGCGTGCCAGTGACTTCATTAGAGCTTTTGCCTATGAAAGGGCTGCCTGTTTGGATCCTGGAAACTTGCATCAATACGTCATTTTGTGTGACTAAAGTAAGCAGAATGCGTCCAAAGCACTGGCCGGTTACGGACCTCAATCTGCCTCCATTTGCAGGCAATGTCAGTCTTAGGAAAACAAGTTTTGATTTGATCCAGAGGCTCTTTTCAAAAGGACTTTCATCACTATCTTTAACTGACAGTGGCTAATGCAAAAGGTCCCCATTCTCTCTTATATCTTCCCACAACAGACACCAGCAGCTGATCTCCTTCACAGACTTGAACCCCAGAAACCCAAAAATCTTTGCCAATTTCTTTGCATCCTCATGATAAACTTCCCCACTCTCTGCTCTCACCTCGTGGCAGTGGAGCAACCACGATGCCAATAACTGCCAGAGTTCCAGATGCCAAATTTCTGCACTTCTGGCAGTATAAAACTACATACTTACAATGCAAAATGCTACGAGATGCAGCTCCAGCAGTTCAAGGGCAAAAGACAGGGAGAATCCAGCAAACGAGTCTCCTGTTTGAGCTTCAGTGCTTTCTGATACAATCAGGACAGTAGGAGTGACAGACTAGTTTGGCAGACTTAGTAAAACTGCTTTGGGAATTAAAAGGCTTTGTCAAAGAGCATCAGTTAGAGGAAGCAAAAAGGAGCAATATCCTAGCCCCCTGAACTGGCATTACACACAGGTAACTACCTGCAGGTAACTACCTGCAGCATCCTCACTGATGTAGGACAAAACCAGGAAAGGCATGAATGTTGAATTCTTTGCTATATGCTAAAAAATAATCCTTCTTTCTTTCTGCTGCTCTTTTTTTTTTTTTTTTCCCAGAGACTCCATTTTTTTCTTTCCAATTTGCTTATGTTCTGAAGTTCACTGAAAATATGTGCTTTAGTTGCCTTGAAGTAACAGCATAAAAATCTTCATTAAAGGAAAAATTGAAGGTGATTATGCTACTAAGGAAAGTAGTGGAATTACTTCTGGAGACTTCATCTACAGCTCACAGCACAGTAGGTCTAATGATTTCTAAAAATTCATCATTTGTGTCATTATAAACATGCTGTAAGTGCCACACACATATAGTTATTACTCTGCTGATTCAATGTTGATTTGATCAGCTTACCTTTGACATTAACATTTCATTAATTTCTTAGTCATTTCCTCATGATGACCTCACCAAACATTTTCTAAAGCAGCACTAAGCTATTTGAATGCTTCCCATCCTTTCCACTGTGCAGCCCTGGCCCTAAAATCTTACTCTTTTTTTTTTTCCCCGGTCTCCCCTCTCCTCCCCATTCCTTTTTGCTCTGACCCTGTGCACTAAAATTCTGATTTAGCGGCAGTTACCAGCTTCCCTCTTAAAACAGATATTGTCGCACTGAAGGGAAAGGACAAACAAACCCCACAAAATCTATTTTTAGCAGATGGTCCCAATTGTACAAACTTTAGTGGGGGTTATTTCTCTCTCCCCTTCTTTTTTTTTTTTTTCCGACCCCCTGCCCCCCCCTCCCGCCCCCCCAGTTCCTGGGTTGCGCTCCCTTCAATCTTGTCAGCTGTAAAATGGGTCTCTTTTTAACCTATAATGGATCAGTGAGATTAAAGGTGAAGTCATGAATTAGTAGCAGTGACAGCCCAGCACGATGGCCCCGGCAGCAGGGGGTCTCTCTTTGTGCTCGTCCACTCTGACCCCCCGTGCCACTCTCCGCCTGTGGGAACCGGACAAGAAGAATGTCGGGGTGGGGCCGGGGGCCGCCAGCCCCAGCCCCAGCCCGGCCAGCGCCCCCCAACACATTCTTTCCCTGGAAATATTCTGACATCACCCCGTCATACCTCCTTGCCGGCTCCTTCGTTAACTCCTTTATGCCTTGCCGCCGGCAGACAATGGGTCCTGCTGCAGGGTGGAGGAGGAGGAGGGGAGGGAGGCATCTTTCCCAGGACAACTTTTTCATAGGCTGTGGACCTAAGGCAAGCGTGGGTTTTAAGACTGGGAGGTGGGTGAATTTTCTAGGAGTTGGGCTGTGCGGTTTGAGACGCCACTCTCCGTGACAGAAAAACCAAAGTGAAATGTGTCAGTAATGCAGAAAGGTTTCTTTGGAGTTTTAAACCTGAACTCCCAGAACAAAGCCATCCCTACCATAAACATGGCTTATTCAGTGGCTACCTTTTGCCTTGGGAAGTACATCCAAACTGCTCATTAGAACCCTTGAGAAAGTACGATGCATTTCCAGCCTCCTCCATGAAAAACTGTGGTAGGGCAATATTGGAGACAAACACAAATAACAGGAGTTTCCTCTCTAGAATTCTGTTGGGGAATACCTGAGAGCAGAGGGACAGCAACAAACTATGCCCTTCTGCTAATGTGAGACAGACTGGTCTTCCTATCCATGTCCTATGGGATATGTTTTGTCCTTACTGGAATGTAGATTTAGTGTTGCCTTCAACCTATCATCTAGGATAAGTAGCTAGACTTTTCATAGTCCTTCACAATTAATGCACTAATTAACTAATTATAAGAGGATTCGTTATCCTGATTGATTTATCCTCTTAGTGAAGAAAGTCCACACTTGCAAGCGTACTTTTCTAACACTTTTAAAGCTCTCCTATTGCACCTGCACCAGAACTATCCCATCTCATGCCACTTCTCTGAGGGATATAACATGTGCAGGACCCATCCAGAAAGGTCAGTTCCAGAAAACTTACAGAGGATTTTCCCAACACCATAGGAGGATCACTAAAAACCATTTCACTAGGTGAGCAGTTTCAATTTCATTCTTGTGATATTATAAATTCTGGTAAGAATTCACTATTTCTGTTCTGCCTTGAAGTTCTCAAGTGGGTCCTAGACATACCCCAACAGACTCAGGTGGGATTTAGGCCCCTGAAACAGCATAAAGGCATTTTAAGACGTCTAAATTAATAATTGTAATTCCTACTTGGAGGCTGTCTAGCCCCAGGGAAACATTAGTGCTTGCAGGATTCTCCCAGTTTTTTCTAAATGATGTCAGAACACTTGTTTTTCTGTTTCAAGTGGAGTTGTCTGGAAAACAACCTCTCCTTTTACTTTGCAGATACTCCTGGGATTCACATGAGGAAATTCTTCATCCAGTCTTGGAGAAGAGGGGAAGGGAAGAAAAGTATATAAGCTAGATCTTTTTACTTATAGGACATAATTTTGCCTTTCCTATGGCTCACTAGACAAAGAACCTGTTAAAGATGCAGGGATATTTCCTGTAAAACTAGCACAAATAAATAAATGAGTGAATGGCACAGTGAATGGACAGGGCAGGCACCATGAGCCTCTCCATCTCTTGAGCAATGTGTACTCACACAACCTGCATCTGACTGGAAAGCTCAGCCCAGCTTGACATCACCGTGTTTAGCCCCAGCCAGCCCCAGCTCACACCACAGGACAGTGCAGGAAGTCACTGCCAAGGGAAAGGAACAGCTCTGAGGGCTTAAGGAGCAGCATTCCTGTCTCCAGCCCTGAGCAGCAGCGGGCACTGGCTGGGAGCAGGCAGAGGAGGGTGCAGATGGAACAGCCTCAAACAGGTTTCTGACTAGATGAGCTGACAGCATTTCCACATCAGTTCATGTCAGCTGTGTAGTATCCAGTTACACTTTCTGTGGGTCTGCTGGACCTATTTCCCAGCCTGGCATCTACAAGGCTGCAATCCATAACGCTACATTTTGAGGACAAAGAGGAGGGCACGTTGGAGTTGTACCTAACTGGCTGCAGGATGCACATTGTGAAGTGTCGCTTGGCAACAGGCACACTGAGACCTGGACCAAACGGGACTCTCACAGGCTAACAATTACATCCCCTTCCAGATAACACCCTCCAAGCCCAGGGAAGAAGAGCTCAGATTGCATCCAGCAAAGGTCTTGGCAAGCTGAGCAAGTTGCTTGCCTGATGTGCCAGACCAGGGTCCCTGTAATATGTAGCATCAGTGTCCTTTCAGTATTCACAATGCTCTTCTATTTCCTTAGGAAATTGAGGACTTAGGTGCAATCTTTCCTCTGTCTGAGAGAAATCAAACTCATATCTCACTGAAGGGGCACCCAATCTCTATATGGCTGCATGTGCTCAGGAGGAAAGGTGGGGACAAGGCTGGTTTTACTTCTCAGGTTTTATCTTTCTTTAAAACATAAGAAAATCCCAAGTATCTGCACTCAGTCCTTAGGCTACAGGGTCATGTTCCTTCTCTTTGGCATACCACTGAAGGCAAATGACTGGATGTTCTGTGGCAATGCTCCAGCAAGCAAGCTCCTAGCCAGGCAGCAAGCACTCTGGGAATGGGAGAAAACATCTTTCCAGAAAGGCATGAGACCAGAGCCTCATAAACCCTGGGCAAATGAACTGGACAGTAGGTGTCTGTAAAGGATTATATAAAGCATTGCCCATGTCCTACACTTAAAATCGTGCGTATTTATTTTTTTAGATGAAGTGTTCTGGCCTCCCATGATGAGGAGGGTGAGCAAAGGATTGTGCACAGGCAGGCAGGGCTGACTCCAGGGTAGTCAGGGGAAGATGCCTTGAGGAGAACTTCACTCTGACCCTCCCTCTCTCCTTGCTGGTTATGGCATGTAGTGTGGGTTGTTTTGGGGTCTCCCATATATTGTGTGGGGATGTAGAGGCAAGGCAGAAGGCTCAGGACTCCACTGTGAGGGGGAATTGCAGATGGAAAGGAGTTTCTTCCCTTAAAGACTTCAAAGAGCTTTCCTGGAATTTGTTGCTTGCCTCACCCAAAGAGAAGGAGGAAGCATAGCACTATATTTATGGGGTGGTGGTGTTGTCATAAATCATGATTTCATGAGATATACTGTATTTCTTTTTAAAGTTTGGGCTTTTGTATTCTTTCCATATTAAGAAAACAAGAAAATATATGTCCTCAGGGTCTGGATAATAGCTTGAAAAGTGTCACCTTTCTAATAGTAGCATCCTATAGCAAACAATAAGTCAATGTTGAAATGTACTTACAAGTACTGTTTGAAAAGCATTACAAAGAATTAATTCTGGTTTTGCTCATTTTGAGATTTTTGATCCTACTTCAGGTTTTGTGGGTCTTGACTACTATCTGTTGAACAACAGAGCTTGAGCACTCTCTGACTTCACCATAGCCAGGAACATTTCACAAGTCTCCCCATTTGGAGCTGGGTGAGACCCACTTCAGGCCTGGGGAAGCCTGGAGCAGGAGAGGAAGTCTTCAGCCAGGGGCTGTGGAGAAGCATTAAGAAGGAAATTACCTCCCAGAGTCAAGGAGGCATCAGACACCAGTGTATTTTCCCTGAACAGTTGTCCCCTGGATCATCTGGTCCCATATCCAGCCCAAGAGCTCTGTTCATTCCTCCACAACCCAAACCCAGGATCCAAGCTGTCCTGGGAACAACTCGATTCTCCTCAGTGGCTCATTAGCAGCTGAAGAGGAGACTCAGTGGGAAGCGACAGTAATCACCAACTCCATTTCTATGTGAATTTCCTGGAGGGCTGCAGCTCCCCATTCACTCTCCCAGTTCCACAGAAGTGCACTGGTTGGGGCTAGCACAGAGATTTGGTTCCTTGTTGTGCCTCCTGCCTGCAGCCCCCTCGTGCAGCCCAGAATCCACAGTGGGGATCCCCACCTGTGCCAAAGCACCTTCCTGCACCCCTGCTCTCCTCTCACTGGAGCACCTCTCTGTGAGCACACCAAGGACACTGCCTTGCTTCTTTGCTTGGGCCTGGGCCATTTATAACAACCAGTGAGCCTTGAGAAGGCACGCTTTGGCTGAGCACTGCCTGGAAACAAGAACATCCTCCCCCTCGTGTCCTCTTCTCTGCTCCTGGACGTGCAGCCCAGCAGCAGCTCCTGCTCTGAGCTGCCTCCGGGGTTATTCCTGTTCGCTGCCCTCTCCGGCCAGTGTGAGGGTGAGCTGTGCTGCCTGCTGGGAGGCATCAGCAGGGCCAGTGCTCTCCGGTGTGCCCCGCAGGCCGTCCCCCCTCCTGCCGCACAAGGAGGAGTGCACACGCACACGTTCATGTGCACACTCGTGTTCCCGTGTGAGCGCCAGCAGAGCCGGGGACATCGCCGCTCTCTCCCTGTGCGGAATGGGTCAGGATAAAGGCACATTATTTACTCTTTCCCCTGCTCACTGCCATGGGAGGGAGAGAGGTGTTATTTATGCTGGACATGGGGCTAATATGGACTGTGCGAACCTCCATTTTTGCAGTTTCCTGTTCCCTGGAGAAAAGAGGGAAAGTAAAGCCAATCTTGAACCGCTGTGGGGTGTATCTTGCCTTGCAGCAAAGCCGTGGTTTAATAGCAGCTTTTTATTGAATCACTCAGGAAGTTTCTTTCTGGAGGAAGGATGGGATTAAAAGTAGATTAAAATGCTTCTCCAGTATTTCACTATCAGTCCGGTCCTTGATCTTCAGGAAGAATCTAGCTCTGAAAAAAAATATTTGCCAAAACTATGGAAAGCCAAAATTCTAATTATTATGTCTCTGCCTGTTTCTCACACTGCTCACTCTAGAAAACAACACAATGAAACGTTTCATTACCCCTTACTAGCTGCTGAGAAAATTCTGCATTTACATTGAAACATCAAGCTTTCAGATGACTGCAACTTCTATCAAATACTTCTAAAGACAACCAAAAATGTCTCCATTAGAAATACAAAAACATTTTGTGACCAATACTATCCTAGGAACGTTTATTATCATTCTAAAGTCAATTCCAGCTCGGGGTTTGGTTTTTTGTTTCAGATATCTACTAAACTGTATTGTGAGAAAAGTATAAAGAATATTTTTTTCCATTAGATTTTTATTTTAATCACCTAAAAATCATTCTTATGGAAATGAGAAAGACAAAAAGATTCCCCAGGGACTGAGAAACTTCACTGATTTGCATCATTAACACTGAAAAGAACTTGCCTGGAAATGGCCCCTTCACATTTTCTTTTATTTACATTTCCAGACAAATACAAAATTAATTTCAACAAGAAGGTTTCTTGTAGATTCATATCCCATTTTGATTAGTCTAGCCATTAAAACATGAATATAGCTTGCTGTGCTTTGATGGACTGATTTAGTCTTTGTAATACTTGAATATTTTTTATTTTTAGGTTTGGTTGTTTTTTGGGTTTTTTTTAGTTTTAACTTCATTTATAAAGGGTTTTCAGCATGGGGGCTCTGAGTGATCATTGACTGTATTAACATTCATAATTAACACCAGTAATTATTAAGATGCTTTTGGAACAATTACCATTTGTGGCATGGAATGAGAGAAAAGTGACATTCATTTAACAAAATTCTGCAGTTTCCGTTTAATGAGTCTGCCCAAGCATAAGCAAAAATGAAAAAAAAGAAAGAAAACAACAGAGCACACTAAATATATATTTAAATGCAGACAAATTTCTATGACAAAGTAGTTCTTTCAAGGCTCGGATCAAATTTTTAAACAGTTTGCCTTCTTTGTGTCTTCTGAAGAGTTTTACGTAACAAACTTTCAGTGTCATCACTAATAGCAGTTCATGCCAAGGATTACTTTCTTAAAACTGCTACTCAAGCCCGGTGATTTGCAGTACACTTCTTATTACAGGATACATTATGCAGAAACCCTCTGCTATGTGATGGGACATGGCAACCCTGCTGTGAGAATGCCTATCAGCGCTTCTTTTAAGGCCCTTTCTCAATTGTCAGCAAAGTATTTTTTAAGGTTAAAAGGTGTAAAATTATTCTGAAACGCTTTTCTGACCTGTCTCCTATCACTGCAAAAAGCTATAGTTCATTTTTTTTCTAAGATTGTATTTTTAAAATGTGATAATATTGTAAGAATAAAGCTAGTAAGAAAAATATAGTTTTCTATGCTTTTCATTACATTTTTGATAATTTTTAAAGTACTGATCCACATTAAGATTGTGAGTCCCTTTTTATTTCTGATTTTTCTCATTATGATTCTTACTTTCCTGTGAGTCAGTTATGATGTGCAATTAATAAGCAATTACAAAAAAATCTTTTAATTTATATTTTTGTGGATTTTCAAATGAATTCCTGAATCATATTCTCTAATGTAAAAGTCAGATGCAGAAAGGTCATGAAGCATAATCTCATTTTATTGGTATATGAAGCTCACAAGATCTGACATTCTTCAAGTGCTACCTGTACTTTGATTGAAACAACATTCAATATCAGCAGGAAAACTAGAAGAAGGCTTCTATTCTTCAGACTGTTGCCTGGCTTTTATGGCTTTGCAAGCTGCTTAACTCTAGATTTCCCAGGCTACATGAACGATTCAAGGTCAATGATCCTATAGTTTTAAATCCCGTGCACAAGAGGTTACCATCTCCCATTGTCCATAGCTTAGGATTTCCAATGGCAGCTAACTATTTATGTGCTGGTAAAATGCTGGAAGGTATCTGAAATCACTATGTCTCATGGACTGTTCTATAGCACAGTCTTATCAGCCGACACTGGAGAGCTCAGCCCTGCTGCAAAGAAGCATCAGACATGAAGGGCCTGATTTTCCCGTCTGATCTGTGATACACACACACAGCAGTGTGAGTTGCAGCCAGAGCCAAAAAGAGAAGTACAAATAGGTGGTGCAGCTGAAAACAGATGCTGTGCTGGGTTTATGCATTGAGTTTTGTGGCCTGTAGCAGAACAAGGTGATTACACCTAAGAAGTCTTACAGCATGGCTACAGGATGTTACAAATGCAGTAAGAAGGCATCATGCTGTTGCACTCGGGTACCTAGGAGGATTGTATCCATCCTTTCCAGCATGGACTCATCCACTTTTGCTGACACCCACCTAAGCAATCTGAGCCTCCAAAAAAGGTTTTCTTCCTGTGTCCTTCAATGCTGTTAGTAGTGAGGTGTGCAAGTCGAGCAAGTACTGTGCACTGTGCTAGCATTACCAAAAGGCAGACTGCACATTCTGCTTCACATTGATTTTATCACATCCTCTTTATTAATTGACTGTATCTCATCAGCATAAAGTGTCATCTTAGCCTGCTCATTGGTACCTCGATAACCAAACAGGAGAAGGTTGCCAGTCATACATACATAGATGACTGCACCTCATGTTTTTTGGACCACACAAGCATAAACTGCATGTTCCCCAGCAAGAAACACTCCAGAAGTCTGCTCCTTGGAAGGCATGGCCTGGCCCAGCACCCCTGGCGTCCCTTCA
Organism: Chaetops frenatus; assembly: GCA_013400775.1. NCBI lineage: Eukaryota > Metazoa > Chordata > Aves > Passeriformes > Picathartidae > Chaetops > Chaetops frenatus. Next base: position 21,034 of record VZTR01027142.1, on the reverse strand, counting down.
TCCCTTGTCTGTGCTGGGTAAAAGCAGGGCTTATCTTCACCCAGATCCTGGGTGCAGGAGCAAGTGTTTAGGTCTCAGACATGAGAACAGAAAGTGAGATTTTATATCACAACACAAAGCACAAGGCAAGGGAGCACACTTGCTGTGCTCCAAGGAGCCAGCAGTGCCTAGAGAGGCTTGCAAGATCCAGCACATACAGCCCTAAAACTCCTCCCATGGATGACTGTTTACTGCTATGCAAGATAGAATGAGTCCTTCAGACAACAAAACAGCAAATTTCTAAAACCATACACAAGGATTTAAAATTCTATATTTACAAGTTACTAACAAATACAAAGTGCAAATGAGATCATTGTAGTCTAGAACTAAACACATAAATCTTAATACTGGACAATTCCAGATGAGATTGTTACAGGTGCCACAGGATAATCTTTTAAGTTAGACCCTGAAAAATATGGTCACCGTGTTTCAAAATATATATATGTATACACAAAGTAAAAGAAATTTCTCAAACACTTAATTCCCTGTCAGTCTTTCTGCAACCATTCTGAATGCACAACAGCCTTCTCTTACCCAGCTCCTTAAAACCCCACTTCTTCCCCAGGGAGAAATTCAAGGAAGTTGTGAAGTGAAACCCACCTTTGACACTCTCTAGACACTTTGTCCTTGGAGAAGGTAATTTCATGTTCGTTCTGTGCATTTTTAGGAATGGGCAGAATCCCAGGCACATCCCAGACATGAAGGTATGCAGTGGTCAATGTCATGCTAGCCAGTTCTTTGGAACCAGACTTAAACAGTTTTTAAAATCACTTGAAACTTCCTAGACTCTCTTCACTGATGCCTTGGATGCAGTAGAATTCATCTGTTTTAACATTTAAAGGTAATCCGTCTGGAATTAAAATTAGAGTTCCTTTTATCACATTGAAAGGAAATGTGCATATCCAGAGGCATTTCACTCTAAAGTAGATATCTACTATGGGATCTTATTCCTCGTTGAGGATAAACAATTCATAGACTTACAAAACTAAGATTTGGGAAATATTTATGAGAAGTTGCTATTGTTCTTATGAAGTTTCACCTTCAATTTCTTCTGCATCCAAATTCCAACTCCGATCTCCAGATGAGTGAGGAATAATTGGCAAGATTATGGTCTTGATGTCATTTTAACAGTATTTTTACACCTCTTTGTATGTTATCATTTACATGACATTAACATAATGAAGACGAAAGGGCAGAAGAAACCTAGAATGCTCAATCCACAGGACAATGAGAATTTTGTTTTTATAATATTTCTGAGACACTAGCCAAATATCTCCCACAGGAGGTCCCTATGCAAAATAGGAATCATCTTGAAAATTCTTCTTTTCTAGGCACCCACTGAAGCCAGTGGTTGGGTTTTGCAGGAAGTCTGGATTGCAGGCATCTCTGGGAAGTGATGCTCCACACTGTAGAATGATTGTGAGGACCTATGGTCACCCATTAAACCCAAAACATGGTTATGGCCGTAATCCCAAATAAACAGAAATCCTGCTGCTAATTGCAGAGTCACAGGTTATGGCATTTAATTATTATCAGTTAAGGCTAAGGCTGTATTTTGGCCTCCAAATCAGGATTGTGACCTGGTCCTGTTCAAAGGTTTCAATGCCCTGCAAACCAGCAGCTGGAGAGCAAAGCTGTTCTTCAAAGGTACAGCTGGAAACCATAACCCAGTTGTGCCAGCTTCCCTCATGGATGGTCATGAACACCAGGGAGCATGGCCTTCCTGTCCCAGTATCTGCCAGCAGTGCTGGGCAAAGCTTGCAGATTCAGCAGGATCCTTTGTTTGCACAGCTTTCACTGCTCACTGTGCCCAGTGCAACTGTGATGTTGAGTACCTGAGCTCCTTCTGGCCCAAAGACAGGGAGAGGCTACAGATCCAGGCTAAATTTTCCACAGCAGAGCTTTGGTAAGGAAGAAGTGGGATACGTCTCTGAGAGTTAGCAGGGGCAGGCAGATGTGAAGAAAAGAAAGAAAGTCAGTCACATTCATCAGCAGTGTGTCCAAGACAGATATATGCAACTATTGTTTCTTTATTTAGAGGTGCAAATTAAATAAATAAATGTCCAAACAAAATAAGAAATTAACAAGACTATTTTAATGTCCAAACAGTGAATATCAAGAGATAAAAATTAGTGGAAATATGCAACCATATCCAGACTTTTAAAATCATCTGATCAACCCTCATATTTTTGCATAGTATAATACACTGATTTCAACTCAGTGTTTCTCACACACACTTAGTATGACTATGTTGTTTTCACTTCTTGCACAAGACAGCAAGTTTTCCTGTGCACTTTGCAATGTAAAATAAAGACCTCATTTTTTTCTGCCTTTCCTTTCTTTTGTTCCACTGGTTTTCCATTCTCAAGGTTTCCCATACTTTTCAAAACAACCCCATATTGCTGGAAATTACTTTGCATACTGCACTAGTGAGTAATTAAAACAAAACAAGCAGCAACTTTATCATCATTGTTCATAAAAACCATGCAATAAAATGGTGGGAAAAGGAAAATAAATGTTTTAGCCTGCTTTTTAAAACTACAGTGGTGTTACATATACATACATGCATATGCATGCAAACCATATATACTTATAAAATACAAAGAAATCAGATGAGGTAATAGCACCCCCTTCTGAGAGTTAGGACCAAAGCCTATGCCCTCACTTTAAAGCAAATCAGGAGACTTTTCGTCATGGTGCTACAGCTTTTTGCTATGCAGCTCCTACTTCATAGGAGTGCTACTGTGCTAAACTAGAGACATGTATGTACTATTTACTTGGCATTGATCTGCTCCTTGCTCTGTCACTGTAAGAATTCCTTCGTTAGGAGGCAGCAATTATAATTTGGAGGTAGGAAGTCCACAAAAAATTTTTTTTTTCAGCTCACCTGTTCAATTATTCTGTATGTAAAATTGCCCTTGAAGTGGCTATTTTGTAGTCAGAGAACAGGTGGAGGAAGGTGCGAAGGGCTGGTGTAACTCAGCAGGAATGTAATTTCCCTTTCCAGCAACTCAGCTTTCCTGGGGGTGGAGCTTCATCTCCTTTGAAGTGGGCACAACCTCCTACTGCCCATGCCCATTGCCTCTCCTAGTTTGAGGCTAGGGCAGGAAAGGACCAGGAGCCTGTCTCCCCCTTGTAGCAGCAAGGTCTTAAGAAGTGGTATCTGCAATAACTTCTGGGGTCATACCCAGAGCCACTCCAGTACCACAAGGGCTGCAGCAATGCTCTTGATGAGCCTCCCTTACCAGGTACCTACACCAGCAATACTGGGCTTGGTTCCTCCCCTGGCCTGGCAAAAGGTTGACTTACTTACCAAAGAAGGGCATTTTCCACACTCTAATGGAAAACCCAGACCAAGAGGATTTCCTGCCTCATCCATCCTTTTCCAACTGCAAATTTCCTTTCAAGCAATTTCATCTCATTGGGAATGAGAAGATTCTTCCCCCATTTGCTCAACACAACGGGGGCTCCTCTACACAGCATGGTACAGGCAGAGCTCTTGTAAGGCAGCAGAGAGCAGCTCTGTGAGCAGCTCTGTCCCACCACACAAGGCTTTAGTGGCATCAGGCCACTCCAGCAGCCCACAGCTCACCAGCCCAGAGACAAAATAAATCACACCAAATAACAGCAAGCATGCCACATAATGCTCAGAGACAAATTGAGAAATATGGCTAGGGTGAAGAGTCAAAAAGAAGAGACTGTAACAGTGCTCCTCAAATTCCCACTTCTCTTTAAGAACTGATGTGTGGTATCCCTCCGCATATCCTACTCTGGATAAACTATAGTTTGCACAGACAGTACTGCAAAAAACTCTGTAAGGTTTACAATAAAGCAGCTAGGAGAATAGCAAAAGGTTATTTACTCTTCTCCTTTTTTTCTTTCTTTAGCTGCAAAAGAAAATGTGTCTGATGAAAGGTGCTAGTCTAAGGAAAATAGTGAAGGATGCAACTTAAAGCACAGAAATCCACATGACACTGAGCTATGTATAATTTGCCATGACAAATCAGTGCTCCAGCAGAAAGAGAGTCACAGCATGTGAAGAAAAAAATTAGTGCAAGCTGAAGATAGGATAGGCATCATTTTCTACTTCCAGTGCTATGAAAAAAAAAAGTAAAAGTTAAGCCAAACAAATAGAAAAAAATATTCAGTAATACTGAAAGGGAAAAAGGCTCTTCCAAGACATGTATAAAGGTATGCACCACAGAAATTCAATATCAGAATACCATGTCATCATAAGGTTAATATTGCAGCTGAAAAATTATTAAAGTCCACAAAAATTCATGTAATGATGGTGAATTTGATGGAAGAGCAACCAGCAGAGATTTTGCAGCCCAAACCTGTTGCAAACAATATGTCAAGGTAACTATGAATAATGTTACTGAGATAAGAACTTATAATGTAATTACAGTACATAAAAGTGGATATATCTGAAGCCCAGATTACATTGGTACTTAATACTTGGTTTTGGCTCAATGTTGTTACTGTAGAGCTTTTGCATGTGAAGAACAGCCACCAGTACACTCAGAGAGAGTGCAAAAAATGAAGCTGATTTGGAAGAAAGAGTTCAAAGCAAACCTACACACTTGGGATCTTTCAGGTCAAGGGTAGCAAGCACCCAAGTTGATGCCTACACTCCCAAAAAGACATATGCACAGATCAAGATTATCATAAATTCATATAGAAAATAAAATACAGGAAGATAAATGGACAAGCATATATATCGTGTTATAGAGTTTTTTAAAACTGACCTCTGATAAAACAGGAGTCATGGAAAGGGTAAATGGCTTCTCCTGGGAACACAAGGGAGGTTGTAGAGAACCTCTGACCTGGGAATCCCATGCTGAGCAGGATCATCAAGAGCAAAGAGCTTTTCCTTGCTCTCTCTAGGCACTGGCAGTTATCCCCAAAAGGAAATTGTATTATTGTGCCTGGAAGAACTGCACACTCATGTACTCCCATCCCAGCTCAGGTACCAAGATCCCTGAGCCGGCCCCTTTGAGAGTCCAAATTGATTCAGAAGCATTTAAGCTTTACTGCCAGCCAAGTCCATTTACTCTTCTCATCTCTAACAGCTCCTGCCCCACTCAGTGCTTGGCAGGGCTGGGCACACCTGACTCTTCAGCCCCTGCAGCATGGGATCTGACCTCCTGCTTCCCCCACTGTGGCTGGGAGTCAGGGATTACCCAGGCACAACCTGGGACCTCTCTGTTGCACCAACAAAACGTTTCACAGAATCACTTGCAAATAAAGATGGCATCTCACCAGCTACAAAAAGAATGCATTAAAGCAAACAGTATTATTACTTGAGGTGGTATTAAGAGACAAATCCCTTGTATTACAAACAATCTTATTCTATATGCCTGGCCCAGAAAAGTCTACTGGATTAGATTTGGACTGAAAACCAAGACAGTATTTTGAAAGACAACAGAATCGATTCTGTGATGAAACAGGAAGCTGTTATGCAAGAAAAGAGACTCTGCAATTTTTCCTTCATACTATTTTTTACATTTCTTTCAAAGTTCTCCTAAGCCTTTGGAACCCTCAGAGGCTTAAAATTTCCATTGATGAATTCAAAGAAAAAAATGTCCATTCAGTATCAGTCATCTGACTTTTCTACTGTTTCTCTGAAGTTACCATCAAAGATACCCACATCGCAAAAGATGGACTTTGTGAAAAGACTTTGAATCAATCACAGCAAAAGTAATCATTGTGGAAAGGATGCAGAGGCCAAGAATATGTCTCTCAATAAAAGTTTGAGGCTATCTATGGAAGTGTAAAACATACTATGCAAAGAAGACAAAAGTAGGAAACCGTTGTCGTGGGACACAAAATCAGACACATAGACTCCAATTATCCGAAGGCTGAAAAAATACCCTTTATTGAAATTTCTAACTCCTTATATATTATTTTATACAGGTCCATATGATTGGTGAGCAAAGTTAACACCTCTTCAATCATATTGGTCGAAATGGAGTGCCATCAAGAAGTTCCTCCTCTTAACAAGAATTCAAAACAAGATAAACTCAGCAAAAACATTTATCCACGTTTACTTAGTATTCTGTGAGAACAGAATTTTAGAAATCAAAACATCTCAGGATGAAAGTCAAGGTTACAGGAAATTATTTGATAGATTATAATCCAGACAGTTATTCTGACCAGCATGGAATTTGAAATGTTGCAGTAGTTTGCAGGAAAGTTGAGACAAGGTTTGGAACATAATCATCTGTAGGATAAACTATGTACATCTGCCTGGCACTAAACATTCAAAGATCAACCAACCTAAGCAGTAAGTTACAAAAAATTACTTCCTTTATGGGAAAATATTAATATCATCCCAAAAAATTCAAATGAAAATTCTATCTCAATAGGCTAAAAACCACCTGCTTTTGAATTTTGGGAGTGACTATGTTACACAAACCCAAGGAACAATGCAGATGCTAAAGTGTTATACAAATGGAGTACAAATGATGGGAGTGACTGAAAGCCCAACACAGAACTGCAGGTGACTGTGGCGGCACAAGAAAGCCAACCCCATGGCAAACGCCCTCTTAGTGGCCACAGAGTGCTGATGGAAACAGACAGCACAAACCACCACCTCAGCCGAGGCTGGAGAAACAAATGTAAGCAAGGTTACAGCAGCGTAACAAGCCAGTGTGTCCCAGCTGAGACACAGCAGCTGGTGCAGCACCCCAAAGGACACTGAAATGCTCCAGCCTTCAGCAGGACAGGGCATACTCGCTGCAGGCTGACGTTCTCAACCAAGAGCCTAAGAGCAGATGTGTTTTGGAGACCATCCAAGGAGCTAATACAGGAGAGCAAATCCTTATCCCTGTCTGTTGTGTGCTACCAGGTGGACAAGTAATGCAGCACAAACACATTGTTACAAAATACTCTCACTGGAGAGAGGGATCGAGGGATCCCTCCTCCATTGAGTCCCTGCTGGCCAGAAGGAAAGAAAACCCATGTCTGCTGCAGGATGCTCTCATGAATCAGTGTTCCAGGGCCTGGGGCTCCTTCCTTACCCTGCTGATGTGCTGTCACACCAAGCTGAAGTGGCTCAGCTGGACCCAGCACCTCTTGATAATCAGTGAACATAAATGTGGAATTGAATGGAGGCACAGCATTGCCACTTCCAGAGCTGGCAGGACTCTTCCCTGCTCCTGCCCCTCTGCTCAGCACGACAGCACATCAGCAGGCCACGCTGAGAGGAGAAACAACATGAGGCACAAAGGAGCAATGCTAAGAGAAGCAGGGGGATATGGCAAAGGAGAGCTGAAAGCCCATGAGCAAAGAGGAGAGAGAAGGAACGAAAAATTAGGTTGATGAGCATCTGAATGAAGACTTTATGGGGGGGGAAAAGGCTATGTATTTTTGTGCTTGCACTTTTCCCTTTACACAGGCAAAAGCAAAGAAGCAGAAATGATGGTTTTTATACTGTTCATGATGAAATTCAGAAGGGAAATAGAAAAGAGATTCAAAGGCAGAGCTCAGAGAGCTCTCACTCCTGGGCTGCTAGGCCAGTAATTTTCAAGCTGTGGTCCATTGTGACTTGCACTGCTAGGCTGTGTTTACCCTGTGACTTAGTGCCAGCAGTACTGCTGGATAAGGCCTTCCAGCAGATCAGCATCAAATCCTATTTTCAAAGACTTAAAACGAAAACAACAACAAAAAACCAAAAGCCTCATTTAAAAATTTGCTCTGTACAAAACCTTGTCGTGATATTCTACATTCTGGACAATTCCTCCATCAACTTTTAAATAGGCGTATTTGGGCATAATAAGATGTCTATTTTTTGTGGATTTTGTGAGCATTGTGAAATATAGATGGTTTCAAAGCTTATGAATTGTGTTCTGGCTAAGAATGTACATCTTGTGCAGGAACGTAAAGGAGACCCACACAATCTAAACTATGACATTCATCTTGAATGAGAAGTAAATTTGAAATTACCATGGCTTTTCAGGACTGATGCTCCATGCTGCTTATGTGTTTCGAGGGAAGCACTGTTGGGTCACTGAAGGATGCAGCCATGAAGCTCAGTATCAGCCACACAAAGCCTGATGTTGGCACAGATAACCTCTACTTCTGTGCCACTGTGACATTGATACCTGCTGAATCTCCATAAACTCCTTTGGCTTACATGAATAGAAAGGCATATTTAAAAATCTAGAGATAATGGAAATCCCTGGTCACCCTGAACATGAAAAGAGCAGTGCAAACTCTGGAACAACCCAGGCAAAAACATTTTCTCAGATGGCTAAACCAGAAGTTAGAACAGTTGGCTCACGCTGCACTTTTGCAATTAAAATGGTAAATGTCGCTTCCGTTTTTAACAGTTTCTTCTCTTTCACTCTCTCAAACTCAATGCTTTTATTTTATCCTTCCTAATTAACTTTATGTCTTTCTCTTTTTCTCTTGCCCTTCTCATCCCAGTGATTTTGTCCTCTTGCTGGCTGGGATGTCAGCCTTGGTTTAACCTCCTACCACAGTAACTGTTTCTTTCTCTAGGCAGTCTCCAAGTGAGCTGATTTGTAAGGTTTATATTTATTTCTCTTTTAAATCATCTCCCAGACCCCTTTCTGCCATGGCAGTTACAAGAAATGAAGCAGAGATAAACGGTAGGGATAAAATGAAACCAGATGAACTAAAGTGTGTCAGAAGGTACATTGCTGGTTTCTGTCTCCCATACCTACCATTTACAACCCACTTCTCAGACAGAAATTAAAGATTAAACATAGTGCTTCATCCAGTCCCAGAGTACACTGGAGAGTGCAATACAGCAAATACACCAATAAAGGTCACTTCAATTACCCACACAGAGGCTACTGATGGGCATATATATAGCCATGCTATGCAATGCTGAAAGTTTTTTTTATGGCAAAGCATAGTCCAGGAGTAAATTACTCACCACTTCTGAAAGGCCAGCAGCACAATGTTCTGGAGCACCCATTTGCATCAGAGAGAGGAACATCAGTGAACAGCAGGCATAAATTCTTTGGACCTACAAGTGTGCCTTGAGAACTCCAGACCACACAAGACACATCAGAAAGCTAAGGAAGCCCAACTTCAAGCAAACCAGCTACTTAAGTCTAGAATTAAAACTAGTAACACAAAGACAGCAACAAAACTGATTTCCTATATCCATGATCAGTGGCTACAATCAGTTAACTCAGATGTGTGTTGGGGTAGTAGAGTACATGGAAATAGCGGGGTATTAAATGTTCTGCAAGAATATTATAACTGAGAGGGCATCAGTAAAAGTCACAGTAAGAATATTTTTGCCCCTTTACTGCATATTCTGACTTTCCTGCTGCAGATTCCTTTGTCTTTTCTACAGTCTCTCCTAAATGAAGAAGCAAAGCATGTGTGTGAGAGGGTGCATTCCCAAGAACCCTTAGGAAAATCATAATACAATACCAGGAATACAACTTCAGCAGGCACATGAGCTCTGTTCTCCCCTTGCTGCAGTAGTCACACTTCTGAGCCTGCATTTCTTGCCTGGAACAGCAGTCACTTTGCTATCCAGCCAGCCAGCATCCTTTTGTTGATCAGTGAAGTTTTGGCACTGCAGATGTGATAAGAATAAAAAAATTTAAGCAATCGGTTAATCTAACAAATATGTTAAATATAGTGAGACAATGCCCACTGCTTTCATTGGCACCAGACATAAATCTCAGAGAAAATTGCACAGATGCAATCAGAATTGAACACGAGAAGTGTTTGGCACATTTGAGCTCTGCTACCCTGAAGATAAGACTTGAAAAAAGGACAGACTGCCTATCAATACCTTCACAGAGCACACCCTTTTGAGCTCTATAAATACATTACATTCTCACCACAATACTTTTTCCCCCCCTAGGACTGTCTTTAAACATACATGCCCTCATTTCTATCCTGAGATTTTTTTACGATCCTTCTGATAACTTTCTCCAGCTTTGAATTATTAGTGAGCTACTTAATTGTAGCTAACATTTTCCAACATTACTCAAAATCCCTGCCAATACAGAAATCTATTTATTAAAAAAGTACTTTTAATAAAATATTTGTAATAAGGCAATTTTCAGCTGTTTGCAGGTGCCCCTCACAGTCAAGTCTTACTAATGAGAGGTGGGAAACAACTTCTTGGATGAGACTGCTCTGAGATTTTCAATTAAAGCAAAGCTGTTTCACACTGTAATGGCTGAGTGGTGTCTCCAAATTGAACACGATGATTCTTTAGGGGATAGTTGAATTTTACAGTCAAATTTGTTTTATTAGAAACATCCCTAAATTTTATAGATGTTTGTAAAAAATACCTTTTTGAGACTAAACCTTGTTTTTCATTTCCCATTTTTATGTTCCTCTCATAACAAACCATTTTTTTCAACTTTTAGTGTCAAGCAAATATGTTTTTCTCTCATTCAATGTAAGAGTAAGAGAATTTCTAAAGTTAATTCAAGTTGAATTTTTAATGCATTTTAAGTAAATCTTATTCAGCTTGCCTGTCTGCTTTCCTCTTCAGAATTAAGTTGCCCTGATTTAAAGTAACTTTAAACCATCACAGCAGGAAATAAATGAAACTAAGAACTAAAAGCATTTGAATTTTGAATGAGAATGTACACATAAATTTTTTAATATGATTTAATTAATCCCCTTAAATTTCATACCTCTATTAATTCACAAGATATCTTCTGAATGATCATAACAAGACTATTCTTAGATTGTCAAAAAATGCTCAACTGTTATTTCAGAATTAAAAACACAGTTCAGTAGCGTTAAAACAAAGTGAGAGGCTTAAACTTCTCTTACAGATCCAGAAGTAGCCCATTTGATGTTTCCACACAGCACATGCCTCCATGCCTCTCTGGTTAGAAGCCAAAGGTCTTTCAATATTTGGATTGTTGCAAGCAAAGGACACGAAGGAGCCAGTGATGAAAACCACCAAGTCTGCTTGAGTTTCAAGAGGTGTTTGGACAATGCTCTCAGACATACCATGTGATCCTTGGAGTTACCCTGTGCAGGGCCAGAATTTGGACTCGATGATTCTTGTACGTCCCTTCCAAATCAGCTTACTTAATCATTCACTGACAATTGTCTGATACAGAAATATTATGTTTTTTCCTTGAAGGTGCAGCAATAACTCAATACGACTTTATGAATTGTTGTGTGAACTGATCTGTCAGGACTGGTAATGCCTTTGTTGGTTTTAACCTGCTTAAGAATAAATAGAGAGTAAGAAAAGGTTCCAGCTCACTTTTCTAATGTTGAACCCAGTAATGTCTCCCAATTCCCACATTTAGCTGTGCACTCCAGCTGTGTCCAAATCCAGGACAGGGGAGGATCTGGCTTACAGCATCCCCTCAGTTCAGTTCCTCACTCCAGTTCTCTTGTCTCCATGGACAAAACCAAGGACTCACAGACTGCAAAGATCTGGGCCATATCTCAGCATAATCCAGACAATTGGGGTGCCAGAGAAGAGGATATGCTGCAGAATTATTAAGGCAAAGTCACAGACACCACCACAGGTAGGCTGAAGAAGGATTTCTCTAAATCTGATTCACACCTAATTCAGGTTCCATAGAAGACCCAAGTCCCAGGCATGAGAGAGCTGGTTTATAAAAACCCTTCACAGGAGGTGGATGAAGAGAGCCATTCTTTCCATAATGATATGGCTGGCGGAGATGAGAAATATGCAGGAATGAGAAAAAGATTTTGCTAAAACCAGCCAGGCCAATAGAAAGGTTGCCCACAGTGACTCCACAGAAACCAAAATATTGGCATCTCCCAATTGGTCAGATGATGAGGGAAAGACTGCTGTGGCACTGCTAAGTAAGCCTGAGGTAGAGAGTTTTTGACCTCAGAACTTGGAAGAATTTGACAGAGCTCAGGAATGTCGATGAGAGTGAACATGAACGCTTTTTCCATGTGCCACACTTAGAAGTGAAAACAGACCATGCCTCTAAGACAAAGGTTTACACAGACCTGCAGATATATGGCAATAGCTCTGATGTGGCTTTGGAGGCCTAGGACCATCCCAGAGGCCATGGAATGGCTTGGAGGAAGGCTTGTTTTTCTACTGAACTGATGTATCTTGAGAACAAAAACCTCGTGTTGATATGGACAAGTCTGCCTAATATTGACAGAGTCCACGGGTGGGTTATACTCTCATGAGATGACTGCTGACATCACAGCCTTCAGCACCAAACACTCTACGTGAGAACATAGTCAGGGAACAATTATTTGGGCACTTTGAAGACATATTCTCTACAACAGCATGGAAAATGCACCATCTGATCCTCCCAATAAGCCAGGAGCTGAGAAGGCTCAGAGTTGACTCCAACTCACTGGCTTAAGTTTGGTGTGAGACCTTCAGAGGTGCCATTGCACTGCCCTGCTCCAAAGTTCAGCCCTGGCTCAACACAAAATAATTGGTTCTGTTTTCAGAGTTGCACTGCCCTGCATTAAACTTAGAAAATTACCTTTTAGGAAGGAAGGCTCCTACTTTGCTCCTCACTTGCACAGCAGTGAAAGAACTGTTACAACTGATCCCCAAAATTCAAAAAAATCTATTTTTTTCCATTGGTTAAAAGAAATATCTAAATTAGGCAGGAAATCCCCCAAAGTTTAGTGCACAGGTTAAAAACTATATTCCAGGGATTTCAAAGCACTTATATTAGGCTGTAGGAAGTGGGTTCAAAGTTAGCATGAGTGGCAGATACAGAATACAAGATACATTTAAAGTTACCCACAAATAAATATATCTACATTGGTAATTTCACCCAATGAAGTCTATAAAATTCTGCAGACTATAAAACTATTTGGTGGAAGGTTGTATACTTCTAGAGTACCACTGACATCTAAATATTGCCCTCTAGTTTAGCGTGCCTGAAACCTTCAAGGCCAGAAGTGCAGAAGTGTAGAAGATGGACCTTAAAGAATTTCAGTCTTCCCCACAAAATTATTTTTCTTTAAGGTTTTGCCAGGTTTAGAAAGCTAGAGAAAGGGATCAAAACTTGGGGCAAACATAGTTCTGAATAAAAAGAAGACAGTCTGAAATTTCTGGGTATTTTCTGCAAAAGAAATTACAGCTTGCTAACATCTTTCCATCAAAATTCAAAAATGTTGTATAAAATGTCATGCAGTCCCCAGCCCCAGGATACATTCTTTTTGAAATCTGTGGGCAATATCACAAATATGAGATTGAGTATGCTTAGCATGAACCATCGCACACAAGTTTTGTGAGCAGACACAAACATGGATGTTCACACAATAATTAAATAAACAGAAAGCAGAGTAGCTGGGAAGATTCCAAACACCACGTCTTAGTTACTTAATCACCCTGCAAACACATTTCTGATTATTCTGGTTTTATTAGTTTCATGTTAAAATGCAAATCACATGCTGTAGTTTTAGTGACACAATAAAATAGAAAACCATTTTTGGCATAAAGATCTACTGAATAGATTTCTCCCCCACCAAACTGGCTTGTCCAACACATCCTCTGCTCAGTTTTAGTTCCTTCTCTACATAGCAGCTCTTTTGGTAGGATGCCAAAGCCTGTCAATTAACAGTAAGCCTATCCCTTATGAACAGAAGCAGGGACTGTGATCATGTTCAACTAAGATCAAGGATTAGTAAATCAGCATGGCACCAGATTGCAGGCACTATTTAAACCCCAAAAGCCTACAAGCCACTGCAGCAATATTATATTCCATCTGGATGTGGAGAACAAAATCTCATAGTTACAGAGGAACTCACTTTTTACCTTTCCTGTGCAGGCAATTACAAGTCAGCTTAAAATGAGCCCTGATTTAATCATGTTGGCTCTCTCAAATGATAGTTAGGGAATAACCCCATGCTGCCACTGCTGGTATCTTATCAATGACTTTCCATCAAATTACACATATTTCATTACACCTTCTATAAATTATAGAAGACTGGATTTTTTTACAAGCAAACCAAATATTGCACTAAAGCTGGCACAAAGGCTTCTTTTTAGAGCTCGAAGAAGTGTAATGCTATCTTACCCCTGGCCTGGCATATGGGGTTGTTTCTGCTGCTTGCTGCAGAATCAGGCACACTGCACATGGTGAAACATTTCATTTACTTGATAAACAGAGTTTGAGTTCAGGGCTTTGCCAGAAAATGGCCACCCAGTACAGTGTACATCCCATGTTCGCTATAATCATTCTCCCCCTCAGTGATTTTTTAAAATTTTTTTTCCTCCTTAAGAATGGCATAGGTTTCTTTTATCCCAGATCAAGTGACAAGAGAAAGAAGTGAGATACTTGCTGCCAGGTAAAATACAAAGTCATGGAGGTCCACCGGGATCTCATTCCACAAACCTACTGCCAAGTTGAAAACAAATGATATTATCAGAAAATGATCACAGAAAGCAAGCCTTGCTCAAAGAAAAACAGTCTTTATTACTTCTCTTTGAAATGACCTGAAAGCAGAGTCAAAAAACAATGAGGGAGGGTGACCTGGCTCACTACTGCTGCTGCCACCAACCATCCTCAGCTGGAGCAATGCCTCGTGCAGTGCCAGACTGCTGGTGTCAAAACTGTGATAGCTCTGCAGCCAGAGAAGACACTTGGGCCTTTAGGCAGAGGTTTTGCTTTAACACTGCCACCCTTGCTGAGTAATAATTTCCGATATCTGAAAATTAAAACAGAAGAAAGCTGATGCTCTTATTTTCAGCCTTGGTGTCTTTGACTTCTTTTTTCTATGGCAAGCATTATGTAAGGAGGGAGTGAAGCCACCAGCTGAGAGGTCCTAATCTAGCACCCAAGGGGTGTCTTGTGAATTGAACTGCAGCTGTTTCATAGCAGGCACATGGGCTATTTCTACACTGTGAGACCCCAGAAGATGTCAGTTCTTGGTCTTGATGACTTCTGCAGCCACTTTGCCTCACCATAGTGGGATGAAACCTTGGCAGCAGCCAGCCCCTCTCCTCCCTGCCCCCCTCCCTCTGTCTTGTCCAGCTTCCTGGTGAGAGGCAGACATGCATCCCATGGCACTGCCCAGACGGGTGTCATTTGGCGTCCGCAGAGGACCACAACATAAGGGATGTGTGTCCAGGCATACCGTGTATATTTGCACTGTTGTTTGGGATTCATCTGTCCTAACCTAATCAATTTGATAGTTAAATGCTAGCCACGACTGGCTGCTTGTGTAACCAGAAAAGAGAAAGAGGCATTTTGAAGGTGTGATTCATACAATCGTAAACCAGATGCCAAAAATATGGCCAAACTCTCTTCCAATTAATATGTAGACAGTCAGAGAGATGAGTACACACAGACATTTATTCTGGGGATATCTAAAGACAGCAGATATGAGTTTTAGTCTTTGTGACTCAGCAGCACGGCTCCTTTGCTGAACACCTGGAGTTTACTGGGATGAAAGTGATTTAAAGTCATTGTCCTGTTAAGGGCAGCAATTAATCTGAGACTTTAAGTAATAGAAACTTAATGTCAATTATTTACTTCCACATTGCACACAGACCATGAAACAAAGAATATAGCCTGAAGACTTCTGCAGTTCACTGCAGGACATATTAGCCAGACCCAGCTGGTTTTGACCTTTTTAACAAGTATCCCACCAAAACAAATTTCTTAGCAAATCAGCTTTCCTCCTCCCTCAGAGTTCTCCATTCAGAAACCCCTCTTGCTCAGGACTTCCCTGTGGATGACATGGCTATCAGCATGGATATTAAGCATCAATCATCTTTTTGCACATCTGCTGTGCTGAGTAAAGGAATTTCTTTTCTTTAAATGCTTACAAGAGGGAAGGGCTGCAAACCTCTCAATCTCTTTATTAAAAGCATTTTAGATGATGTTGCCAGTCATCTTTAATGGAAGAGCCATTGAAATCCCTATGCATAGCGTCCAATGATGCAGGCACAAGCTCTTTATCTATAAATACAACTTTTAGTGTAAGTTTAAGTCCAAGCAGACTAGAAACAGCTAGCATATTCTTGAGAACTTTGCTGAAAATGTGCAAGTACTGAGGTTTTTTTGAGAGAATTGTGTCCCACGTCTGTCATGACAGAGCGACTATTTTAGGAGACAAGATTTCTTAAAAATCAGGAGCTTTAATTTAATTAATGCCTAAAGCTCACTAATGAGAAAAGAGTTGCTATGCAAATAAATTATTTCTAGTGATACAATCAGGTTTGTCCCTTTAAACTGTACTTGCAAGAAAAAAATAGTTTGTCTCACTTGATGTTTAAACTACATAATTGCTCAGATGGACATTTATTGGCTTGCCTGGTGTCTGATGGTCTCTGAACAGCTAAGTAAAAGAAAGGAAATGAACAGGCTGCAGAAGTTCTGATTGTGAAAAAATTACTCTTTGGAAGTGTTACCATGCCAAGTAAAAATACAAGAACTGAATGTAAATTGGCATTACTAGAAATTGTTAGTGCTTTTTCTTCTCTTAGCAATATCCTCATGTGACAGGATTTGGTTATGAGGAAAGTCCTAGAGCAATGCTCTATCAGGTCCATAAGGAGTTTCATAGCCTGTCTAAAAAGAGGGAGGAGAGATGGCAAAGGGAATGAAGGTCTACTGGAAAAACACAACGAAGCCTGGTATGGATTTCCCAGTTCCCTTTAAAGCCAAGATGTAAATGCCAAAAGCTCCTCTGTGTCCATGAATTCTCAAACTATGAAGTGAATATACACAACCCTTTCTTCTACTTCAAGGATGCAGAAAAACCTTTTTATTGCTGAATTATATTTATGTGTCTCAGTAGAAAACACAAACAAGTTTAAAAAAGTATCCATTGCCAAGCACAATGATATTTTCAGCAGAAATTTATCATTATATTTGTTAACTAGGTGTTGAAATAATAAATAATCACTAATGCTATCAGTGATGGGTAGCACTTGTTTTTAACAGCAAAAGCTACTAATAAACAGTACTACAGTTTCATAGCAAGGGCTTTTATTCAAACAAAAAAATCCCCACAGGTTTTAGGATTTTTTTTCCTGCCGATCTTCTGCTGAGCTTATCAAGCTGAGCAGTCATGGAATCAATCTCACTGAGGAGCCGCAATTTCTCCCCAATTCATGAAGCTTAAAATCACAGCTTTGGCAGCAGCCCTCCCACCCACCCACAGCTTTCATGGATCCAGATATAATGTAATTTTATTTTTATCCTGTATGGTTTTACACGGAAACTCAGAAATACATTTGCACCATCACATAGTGTCTATGAAAGCAGCACAAAAGCAAATTTTGCATTTGCAGGTTCAGAGAGATCCTTCAAATATTCCAGTCACCAAGGCCTTTTGAGGGTCAGGGGGAAGAAAGAAAGCACCTTTTTCCTTGCAGGTAGATGACAAAATGATTCGATCTACCTTCTACTCTGGTGTTGATTCTCTTATCTTGATGGACTCTTTATACAGTCATAAAACCACAGGACTGCTGAAATCCTGGTTATACCCCTGTCCCCTATGCCCAAGGAAACTCACACATCCCAATTCCTTTTTAAGGAATGTCAGTCTAACATGTTTTTAATACCTCCAGTAATAATGAAGCCTCCCAGTGTTATTCCAGTATTTCTGCTTTCAGAGTTGGCAAGTTTTGTCTATCTGACCTGATTTTGTATTTGATGCAGTGTAAGTCTGTGGTTTCTCTCCCATTCAGCTTAGATAAGAGCAGTTTAGTCCATCCCTGCTGCAGCCTTCCATGTATTTAGAAACTTGCCATGTCACACCTCAGTATTCACTCAGCTAGTGCACGCAGGCTGGAGATGGTGTTTTCTGGAGCTCTGGTCATTTTCACTGTTCCCCCCCAATTACTCTTCCCAAAATGTGACACCCCAAACTGGACACAGCATTTCATACAAGGCCTTGCTAATGCAAAGCAGAAGAGAAGGACTGGACCCAACATGTGCTGTACTGCTATCTACATACCCAGCCTTTTCAGTTTATTTCCTATTTGCCAAGAGCATTTGAATTCTATTCCTGGACCAACATGCCGGCATCTCCTCTCAGGTTTTTGCTTATTTGCAAATGTATTTGTTGAATGCAGTTGCTATGCTCTCATTCAGGCTGTTAATGAAAACTGACCCAGATCACTGACACTCAGCTGCTCTTTTTCAGTGTAGTGAAACATGTCATTTCATGGTGGGAAAATACAGAAACTGTTGTTTTCTTTTCTAGTCTTGGAGTATGTATGTTTTGTAATGGGACAACTGTAGCAACAGGACACGAAAAGAAGGACACAGTTTCACCACAATCGAGAGAACAGCAGAAGCCCCCAAAAGGAAGGCCTGTTTATTATGGATACACAATTTATAGGGTTTGCAAAGTGTGAGGGGATTGGAAGATGAAATCCCACCGCTCAACCAGACTGGTGAAGTGACCAGTCCGTCAGTTTCCCTTCTCCAAGAAGGAATGTAAACAAAGCTGGTGTTTTTAATACAATGTGTGAGAAAACCTGACTCGAGAATATAAACTTTTTAGAAGGCTTTCAAAAACAGGGCAACAGACAACCTACAGAAAGCCTGCATTTTTCATATTCCAAGAACTTTATCCAATTTCAGTGCATATACATTTGAAACCTGGTTTTGTTTTATGGAGTGCTTTGGGGGTTTTTCTCTCTATGTTTCATTTTGATTTTTCTCAACACAAAATGAATATGATCAAAGAAAATAGTCACCAAGGTGAAAGAATGACTTGTTACAAGACACTTGAAAATTGCCTGTTAAAACTAATGTTTTCTTGGTAAATATGTTCAAGGCTAGGAATAAGCAACCTATTCTACCAGGATACTTTGTATACAATAGCTGGGCAGGAGAAAAAATACTACAAAAAATTAACACCCCCCCTCCCCCCAACATTATTCTACTGAAAACTATGAGAGAAGATTAATTCTCTAAAAATTCAAATAGCTGCTTGGGAAGAAACCTGCCATTACAAAATTATTTGTAGGCCAAATAAAGGTTTGAATAAATTTGTGTTAGGTTTAAATGCAGGTTTGGGGTTTAAATGGAGTTGGGGCTTAAATGCAGAGCATTAACAAACCTTGGATTAATAAATTTCTTTGATCATCTGAATTCATTATTTCGTTGTCTTCTCTGGCACAGTTAAATTAAACTCCCACAAAAAAAAGAGCAGAGGAGGCAGTGACGAGTCCTTCTCTGGAGTGGACTTCAAGCTGTTGAGACAGATACATAAAAATTAAGACAGTCTTTTTTTTATTTTACCATGATCATGACCATGACACAAGATTGTTCCCGCAGGTATTTCTTTTAAGTATGCATCTAAAAATGTTACAAACAGAACCTCCTTCTCCGAACACAATGCACACCCACGCTGTCGACTGACCTCGCTCCCCAGAAAAATCCTTGGTCCTGTACTTGTGTTATCATGCTCCTGAACTCTGTTTTCTGTCATGTAACAGCATCCAGGCACAGCATGAGGGGACAATTCCCTCTGGAGAGTGGTGACAGCAGACAGGCTGGGTGACACTGCTGCAACTGCCTGATTCCCAAACACAGCCCCAGCCTCCTCCACCCACCCCTGCAAACCCTCACACCACACACTGCCACAGGCTGGGCTCTGTGATGCAAAACCACTGCACTGGGGGACGGTGGAGCAGCCCTCTCATCACTTCTAAAGTCTGGAACTGAAGGAACACATGAAAAATAATAATCAGATCTAAAGGGGCACCCCCTGGGACCCAGTGGCCTGTCACACATGGATGTGGCTTGACTGTTGTAGGGAAGAGGAGGCCTGAGCAGGGGATAAAGACTTATATGAGGGATAGATAGACAGTTTTGATGATCTAGAGAGGGAAAATATCTCAGTCTACATGTAGAAATCCTGCCCTAGACTTTGCTTTTCTCTGGAGATTGGGTTTTAGAAATTGAAGGCATTATTTTAAGAATTATCCCTTTGCCAGAAAAAAATGTTTAAAGTAAGTGAGTAAGTTAGGTGGACTGGTGAAGACTTGCATAGAGCAGTGTCAGGTTCTGGGTCCCTTGGCTACAGGCAAAAGTGGGGTGTTAGCACATTGTCCTGAAATAAACATGTTTGAGGTCTAAACACAATTCCTAATGAAGTAGGGTTTATCCTAGAGAAGATACAGGCAACAGTTTTCAAATATGTAGAGGACTATTACAAGTACTCATTTTTTACTGATACATCTTATCCACTTATTTATTGATATGTGGTCTGTAAGTGCTGGAAAACGCGGATTAAATGGCAGCAGGAAAACTTCAGGTAAGGAGTGATAAACAACACTATAACAGGAGAAATGGAGAAGCAGTTGGACAGATTGTCAGAGGGGACCTCTAACTCCAGGGCTGCTTAAGAACAAGTTGGGTGAGACTCCCTGAGCAGTTAGAGTGTGTAGATGATTCTGCCTTGGGAAGACCTAGCTCAGCCCCTGAGGTCACATCCATGGCTCTGCCAAAGCTTTTATGAGTGTTGCTGTGGGTGCATCATAAGTAGGACAGAGAAATGAGTATCACTGAGTAGACGAGGGGATGCTCAGAAGCACAGCATTGCATAAAGCAAGGATGACTCTGTAAAAGCAGGCAAAAGTTCCTTGGGGAGTTCTAATCTGTGAGTAGCTAGCAAGTCTGGCCAAGATTCAGATGCTTTACACAGCCAGCCTGTGAAAACAGCAAGACAAGTTAAAGGTAAATTTCACATTTAGGTGCTGGAGCGCGTTCAAAGAAGACCAATGAAGATCGGGAAGATTCTAGAGAGCAAGTGGCTGAGGGAACTCGGGTTGTTTTGCAGCAGCTACTTTTAAGGAGGAAGAATACAAATTAAAAAATAGTAAGAGTGCCTACTCTTATTATTACAAGAACTGTCTTCTTTTCTCTAGCACTATTTGTTGCTATAACAAAGCAAACCATAATTAACTAGGGACCCAAAGATTCCTCACATTCCAGCTAAATCTTGCAATTTTTCTGTCCAAAACCCCTCACTAGATTTTCTTAGTAAAATTGTTAAAGCCTACATAACAGCAAAGTTTCTGTCCCCAGTGTCCCCAGGAGCA
>VZTR01027141.1:14188-34730 GCA_013400775.1 Chaetops frenatus | reverse complement strand
ATTCCCATGGGCCACTGCTCGAGCTTGTCCAGGGCTCTCTGGGTGGCATCCTGTCCCTCAGGAGTGTCAAGTGCACCACTCAGCTCGGTGTCATCTGAGAACCTGCTGAGGGTGCACTCGATCCCTTTGATTGTGTCACTGATGAAGATATTAAATAACTCTGGTCCCAGTATAGACCCCTGAGGGACACCACTTGTCACTGATATCCATTGGGACTTTGAGCCATTGGCCTCTGCCCTTTTGGATGGGACTGTTCAACCATTTTCTCATCCATCTAACTCCACTCATGTAATTTATCTCTCTCCAGTTTACAGAGAGGGATGTTGTGGAGGATCCTGTCAAAGGCTTCATAGAAGCTCAAATAAATGACATCTGCAACCCTTTGCTTGTCCACTGATGGAGTCACCCCCATTATAAAGGGCCACCAGGTCTTATTTTATTAGTCTAGAGTATGGTTGACCTTCTGGGCTGCAAGTGCACAGTGCCTACTCAGGTCCAGCTTAAGGCATAGCCACCTTGTCATAAGAAGGTGGGTCAGGCAGGACTTGACTTTGAGGCAGCTGCACTGACTGTCCTCCATGAGCCTTAGCAGAGCTTCACAGGACGATCTGTTCCATGATCTTCCCAGGCACAGAGGTGAGGCTGACAGCTCAAAGTTGCCAGGGTCCTCCTTTCTACCCTTTTTAGGGATGGGTACAGTGTTTCCCTTTTTTCAGTCCCCATGGATTTTGCCTGACAGACAAGGCTTTTCCAATCTCAGGGAGAATGGCTTGGCAACTACATCATCCAAGTCCTCAGGGCTCCATGATGCATCTTGTCAGGTCCTACAAACTTAAGTACAATCAGGTTCCTCAGCTGGTCCTGAACCTGATCTTTGCTGACAGTGGGAGGCGCTTCACTCCCTCAGTACCCATCCTGCTGTCCAGCCAATCACGAGGTATGAGAAGAGAGTTTGCCATTGAAGAGTGTGGCAAAAGAGTTGGTGAGTATCTCAGCCTTCTCCTAATCTGTTGTTACCAGTTTTCCAGCATTGTTTATCGGTTGAAATACACTTTCTTCAATCTTCCTTTTCTGGTTAATGTACCTGCAGAAGTCCTCTTATTTTTTTCTTCCCTTGCCAACTTCAGTTCTAGCTTTCCCTAGGCCTTCCTGATCCTATTCTTGTTTTTTAGCCTTATTCCTCATGAGGTGGCAGGATGTTTTAGCATTTCCTGGCTGCAGAGTGGGAAAGAGCCCTTACCTGTTTCCTGTTGAAGTCAGAGTACTAGCTCTGCAGTGCTTATGCTACCAACCAGCTACTCCCAGGCAACACAGTTGTGCAGCAGATACACTCCTGCTTCCCTTCACAAAACGAGACTATCTGCTTCTGAATATACACAGCAGACAAGATTTCTAATTCATCAGAATATATTAACTTGTAAGTTTGATTAATAAATCTCAGCAGACATTTCCCAAGTCTTTTACTGCAGATTTGTCTGTATGGCTACTTATTTGAGATTTCCGACAATATGGAGAGAAGTTCCTTTAGCATTTATATTGCTCGTAAAAACTAATATTGTGTGACTGTGCAGCACAAATATTACACTACAATCCAATAAAGGCAGTTTCTCCTTAGTCACCTTGCAAAGGTATTTCTTTCCTAAAATCTTACCAAGTTTTTTATTCTCATTTCTGTAACATCATTGAGCAAGGATTTTCTCATTGTTTAAAAACAGTATGTTTCATAGTCCTATTAGTATCAAGGCACCTGGAAAACTTTATATGTTTAAGTCAGATATGCCACAGATTTGCATTAGCCTTCAAGTGAAGAGCAGGCCAGTGTATCTCATCCCTTCAAAAACTCCATGTATATAATAAAACATAAACCACAAAAATGCCTAGAAATTCTAACCAAGCACAAAGATAGTATTAGAACTTATATACACAAAAGCATAGACTTGCCACAAGAGTGAAACCAAGTGGTTCATGTAGCATCACCGATTTGCATCAGTACAAGGTCTATAGTCTAATCAAGCCTCAGACATGAACCTTGCCAAATAACATCTCTGGTTACACAAGCATTGTTCTCAGTTTAGAGAACCAGCCCTAACTCTGGAGCCAGTTGGAATGGAGCTGGTTCAGGACTCACACAGCCTGGGTAATCAGAGTAGGAGCATAGACCACAGTCAGGAGCTCTATAAAATTTAAGCTGTTAATGTAGCCATGGACTTTACTCCCCTTATTACTTCACTTTCCATATTCCCAACATGCTTGATTGATCTTCTCTTTGCTTCCTCTCTTTTGAGTCCTTCCTTATACAAGTTAGGAGAACAATGAATGTTTAAAACAGAAATAAGATCTCTTTGTCAAATTCCTTGGCTGCCGTACATATACTTGGCCCATGACACAAACAGCTGCTGTCATTTGTCCAAAGAAAGCCAGTAAAAACACGTATTAAAGTGATTGGTTTACATTTGGATTTCTACTGAGCAGTATTTCAAGATCATAAAATAGTTTAATATAAATAAAAATCCTCAGAAGAGGATTCTCAGAAGAACTCCAATTTCAACAACACTAATATGAGCCACAAGAAAACACAGCAGGCACATACAGTTGACATTTTGTATTTGAAACATTTTGTGCCATGATTTGAGTAAGTCTATAAGGACCATTCCAGATGCTCTATAGCTGCAAAATGTTAAACCTGTCACCATACTGGCAAACATACCACTTTGGAAAACATACTCACTCGTATTTATTAATCTAATATGCTTTTTTTAATACCTAATCTACTATCCTCCTTTGATGCACAGTGTGATCACAGTCCTGACATCCTTATTTGAGCAAATATTTCACCAACTATTAAGAGTCTTAACAAACTAAAGAATATTTTACAATCAGGACCAGACTTTTCAGCTTTCAGTGTTTCTATATAGAGTTCTAATCTGGCTTTTCTTTTATTAAAAATATAGTATGATACAATAGAATAAAATATAAATATAATTCAATATCATATAATACAACATGATACAGCACAATATAATACAATATAATGAAATACAATATAATTAAAACCATTATATTTGTGATCCCTTTGCAAATAATGCAAAAGCCCTGACTATTCTCTTTCTACAGGGAAGTAATTTATTTCTGTTCAAATCACCATATAATTTTTGCAATGCTATAACTTGTACTTAAGGTTTAAATAGGTCATCATCACTATATTCACAGTCACCACAAGGAGTCTAAGTACCCGTCAAAAAAACCCCAAAATTACCCTCTCTGACAATGCTTTTAGGGTGCTTTTTAACCATTTTCCCTGATGTAAGTTTAAAATTTCTGTATTTAAGTCTTTTAACCAATTTAGTAATTCTACAGAAAAACTGAAATTTCACTTCTGGAATGCTTCCTGCATTCAGTAGCTCATGATGAGCTGAATCACATTGAGTCTTGTTCTTCTGCCATCAAAAAACAGCAGCAAAACAAGCCTGAAGTATCGTACTGACAACACTAAAATACTCTATTTTTTGCCTGTATGCTTTTTTTTTTTTTTTTAGTACAAGGACATCAAACTCAAGCCTGTTCAAGAGGATATTCTGCTTGTGGCTATAACCTGGAATAAAATAAAGAAAACACATTTTACTTCGGGTTTTTAAATGTGATTACCAGTGTTACTTTATAACTTTTAATACTTCCCTATTATACCCAAGAGCAATAAAGCCTTTTATTGCCAATTATGCTTTTTAACACCAAATTTTAACATACTGTAGTACAACTCAAGAGTAAATTAACAGACTAGATGGATAATCTCAGAACATGTCTGATTTCATTGGTTATATTGATGAATTATTTTAATTAATATTTCTGGGTTCAGCCTTTACAACAATAATTTGATTTTTATGAAGCAAAAGAATCAAGTGAGAGTAAAACCCTTTCAAACAGTTATCCCTAGACAGTTGGTAACTTATTTTAGTGACACTGATGGTTCATTTTATTACTTCATAAGTTAAATATTTCATCTTCATTGAATTAGTTTTTAGAAGCCTAATTATGTGTGTCCATGACACAAGTTGATGTTCTTGTCCAGTAAAAACACTGTCATACTTTCATCCTTTACAACCTCTGCATATTTGAACCATCTTATTTCTTGTCTTGGTCTCTGTTTGGTTTCCAGGGCTGATGTTTGGGGGTTTTAGGAACACAAAACACTGTTGAATCACTCCAGAAAGGGTTAAGATAGCCCATCATTACCCCAAGAATTCAGACAGACATACAGTGTGGACTTAAATTAATTCATAATATTAAAATTCCTTTTCATGTACAGTGATCTGCACTAAGATGTTAAGAATACAGTGTCCATGTTCATTTCAATGAACAATCAACAAGCTTTGCTATGAAATGTATTCACTTTCAAGAGCGAAATGCAAGTGAGGTTATAAATCCTGGTTGATGTACTTGGACTGAGAAATGTAAATTCCTACCAAATGCTAATGAAATGAGTTGATTATATCTCTCTTTTGGCTAATACATTAAAAAATTAAAAAAGAGAGATATAATTCTTCCCAGTCTTCTGCTGGGAGGGACATATTCTGCAAAAGAACTAAATACAGATGTTACAATTAACAAATTTTCACTTTTGTCTTCAACCTCTAGGACCATCAATTTCAAAATTAGTTTGAATAATCTCTCTTATAAAGATTTCAAAACTGTAAGTAATATATTCCCAAAAAAGTTTTCAATAGGCCTACATTATTGCACTGCCCAAAAATTCAGAACTCATCATCTTACTTTTGTGGTACCTGACATCCTCAAACTCATACTGAAAAATAGGTAAGTTATTCATACCTAACTTCTTCACATCCAGTGATCTCATGGGGTTATATTCCTTTTCAATCTCGTTGTGTGTGACAGTCAGATTTCTGATTAATAGTTCAGAGTGCAGGTAATTGCACTAAATTTTTATCTCATTCTCAACATTTCTCTCAGCAGGCATCTTTCGATCATCTCCTTCCGGTGATTAAAGGCTTTGAGTCCTATTGCAGTAAGCCTAACAATGATTTCTTTAATGATTATTCAGTATCCCAATAAATCTAAAATATTGCTACATCAGCTGTACATTATTGCTATTTTAGGTATCTACTCTGAAATCACCACATTAGCACACACATTCCAGTATAACTTACATTACTACATGTATGCATCCAGAAATCCTACTTATCTTCTATGAGGCATTCACATGTACCTCTTCTAGAATCATAAGGCAGTGCCATTTCATTAAAGGGTAGTCTCTAGACAAGTCTAGTCTCTAAATATTGAAGTTTCCTTGTAATTCAGTGCTAAACCCAGCAATTATTCTGTATACTGCAGCCCACAACACTGACACAAGCATTTGACTATGCAGTATCTGTCATGTGCTCAAATGATGTTATCAGCACACGGTGGGCAGTATGCAGCACTGGAGACAGCTATAGAGAGGGGCACCTTCTGTCCCTGTCCTTTGTCCCTGATGTCCAAAGTCAATGAATTCTTTTCTCATACATGGGAATAGAAAAGAAGTATGCCTATTTCCTGGTACTGTTGCAAATGTGGAACATGTGAAAATTTTCTTTAGGATGTCCTTTGATGTTGGATCTTTGTATATTTTTGAGCCTAAACAACAAGTGAGATTTAATCTGCGAAACAGAGAACACCTAAAAAGCTCTAAGTGATGTTCATGTGTTAGAAAAACAAATTCCTGGTTAAAGTACAGTGCTTGATACACTTTAATAATCTCAGGCCCACAGGGAGGCTAACAGAGCTGGGGAAAAGGATGCTGACCAATAACTGACACAAAGAATGCAGAATTTACGGGCCAAAAAGACATCTGTGAGAATTCCCAATGTTATAAATGGGATTTAGAAGATAACAAATCAAACTCAGACAACTAGGTCTGTTGAGTTAATAGCAATTTAATATAAGAGATAAAATGAGTATAATTGAGTATAATCAAAGTTTAGATAAGCATAGGCAAAACCGGCCAGGGTATGGGAGGGCTGGTCGCCCTACCACCCCTACAAAACAGATTATTTCAAGGCCTCCTTATATACTATAGATTGATACATATTCATTATGTTTCCCATAAATTTCCTCCCACTTTCAATTCTTGAAATCAATGTCATTTGTCCTTGTAGCAGATGTTTCATCTGTTGCATGGGAGTCTTATTCCTCATCTTGGTGTTCCTTGGATGAAAGTTTCAAGGTCTTTACTAAATTCAGTATTCAATTACAAATTATTTATTACTCTTCAGAGATCATACCACCCTGATTCCCTACCGGGAGTAGCTCCAGCTGGATTCCATTCTCAAGGTTGTTTGTATTGGAATCCATGCTTGGAATAGTCCCGATTTGGTCTATTTTCAAGATTGTTTTCTGTTTTATAACATAGTGTACCTACATCCTGTACCCTATTGAAAGCATTTGTAGCAAATTAACCCATTCATTTTATAACTTCTACTAATCCTATTGACTAATACATGTTTCCTATATACCTTATAACAGTACTTCTCTAATTACTAATTGCTATATACTTGCTCTAATTATTATATCAACAATATTCTTGTAATTACTACAATGTAGCACGAATAATTTATCACACCAAGATAAGGAAAAACTAACAAAGATGACTCAGTAAACACGCTGAACCAGCTCCAACTGACTAAAAGGTAATTTTGGCTGGGGCATATTGCAACCACTGACCCAAAAAGCCCATCAAATAAAAAGAAGAGAAAGATTGGGCTTGGGGACTTAGCATGAGAAGTGAGAGACTCATTGACTAACTGTCGTGGGTTGAAAAGTGATTTTTCCCTGCAAGGAACTTGACAGGTTTTTTTTAGGTCTGAGAGAAGTAATTAGCTGGTTAGTTCTAAGATGGGCACTCTGCTTAGCGACTTAAGAAGTTGAGTATGTTTTTGTGATTCACATTTAAGGAAGGAGAAGTCTGGGAATTGTTCTCTCGCTTCCGGCTCCTGAACAGGTAAGAGGCGGCCCGCGCGGCCCGGCAGGGCCGGCCAGGCCCGGGTCAGGCCCTGCTGGCTCCGCAGGCTGGGCCGGGCCGCGCCCAGCTGAGGCCCTGCCGCAGCCGAATCCCGGCCTGGCTGCTGAGATCCCAGCCCCGCCTACTTCCCTTCTTTCCGGGAACAGTTTCCAGCAGCTTCTGCCGCTGCCCAGTAGAGATCTTCCGACTAATAACAGAGCCCAGGAGAGATCACAACTCTCAGTGTGGTGGGCCCTGAGATCACTGTGTGATCAGTGTGTGTAACAGTGCACAGATAAAACTTACAGACATCAATCCTCTCTCGACTGAGAGGAAGAGAAAGGGTGAGGACACATGAAAAAACCAACGTGAAGACCCCGAGGTCAGTGAAGAAGGAACTGAAATTCAGAGGGAGGAGAAAGAGGAGGTACTTTAGGCTAAAATTCTTTTGTAAAGCTATAGTGATGGATTATAATATATTAGACTATTCCTTGTAGCTCATGAATGCAGCTGGGGGGATGCAGCGTTCTAACTGCAGCCTGAGCAAAGGCATCTGCGTTGAAGCAAGCCGATTTGGAAGTAACTGTAGTCTAATGAGAGACTTAAACAAAGAGAGAGGAGGAACTATGTCACAGAGATGAGAGAGATGAGAACCCTTGCCCCAGGGATAGAGGAAGAAAATTTTTGCTCCCAGAGATAGGAGAACCCTTGCCCCAGGGATAGGAGAAATCTTGCCTCCAGAGAGAGGGAAACGAGAAGACCCTTTGCTTTTTTTACTAGAACAGCTTATCCTTAAAATAATACCCCACGAGAGAGAGATGAGCCCTCGAAAGCAGTTGTGGGAAGAGCTGTATGTCAAAAGGAAGGGACTTTCATACTGCGAACAGACTTCTTTTCCGGGCGGCTGATTCGCTGTAATATGAAGCCCACGAGAGAACTGTTTTCTTGTGAGAAAGTCTCCATGGCGTGGCAGGAGAGACTCCTCTCCCTAAGTGAACTGAAGAAAGACTGTTTTAGAGGTGATAAACTGACTGAGAGTCCCAGGTTTTGTTTCTTTACATTGTTAGGGGGAAAGAGATATGTCTGAAGATTTATTCTGGTTATTATTTTTCTTTTAGTCCTGATAATAAAGCTTTCTTTATACCTTTTAAAGTTTTAGACCTGCTTTATTTTTTCTCCTAATCCTTATCTCACAGCAAAAAAAGAGTAAATAAGTTTAGTGGGTGCACTGGTGTTTGACCAGAGTGCACAACCCACTACATTAGATTAGTACCCCATGTAAAGATGACAAACTAAAACCACTACACTAATAGAAATTGAATAATAACTAATAAGAGACCTATGTACCTTTGTTATGGATCAAGTGAGAGCATTAGAGAAACCCTGCCTTAGGCTCAGGTTTTTGGCAGCAGCTCTATTCAGGTGATGTGCACCTAAATAGCTCTGGCTCATAAATTGTAAAGAATAACAGATTAGGTTATATTATAAAATGAGTTTTTTATTGAATAGATAGTATATTAACAGAAAAAAGACTCCAGGGCAAGGAGTTTCAGGATAGACTGATTTAATCCTGTGACTGGTAGGATATTTCTGGAGTCCTTAATGGTCGTTCTAGCTGCCTATTCAACTGATGCCTATTTAGTTAATTATGGCCCATTAGCAGAGAGGACTCCTTCTGGATGGGTGGGATGTGCTGCTGCTTCCCCAGAGGGAAAAAAAGATGTGAAAAAAAGATAAATTATCCTGCCTCACAGGGTTCCCTCTTTTTCCTTATCTCATCCAGCTTGTAGCCTAAGGGGTGGGGTGTGCACTGTGCTATTGCAGACAACTCACCATTAACACTTCATCAGGAATAATGTAGATGGGGAATAATGTAGATGGGTGTAGAATACATAGTTGTTTTACACCTCACATTATAACCCAGAACATTCCTTTTCTGCTGAAGTGTACAAATACTAAAAAGTTTCGATAGTTGATATGTTTGACTTTTGGAATACCACCAAGCACCCAAGGTCAATGAAATAAATAATCAATATCTCTTTTGAGTGTGTAATTATTGATTTGTTGCATACTGGGCAATGAATCTGACTTTTTGCTGACAACAGTACCCAGGGAATAATTTCAGGTTTTATAATCAGGTTCAACTCTCTATTATAAAGAATCATTTTGGAAGAAGACAAGCTCTAATAAGACAAAAGTCTTATCTAACAGATAGCAGTAAAGTGATTAGGGGCATCTTCAGAGCAGAGGGCACACTCCCACCATCCTTCTTAACCCCACTCCTCAAGAAAGACTAAACAGATAAAATACTTCAATGTACATTGGAAACAAACAAACCTTAATATGGATCAAGATGACAGGGACAAGCAAATATACTTTGCGTTTTTTTTTCTTTAAGTCATATAAATATGCTGAAGTGAAAATATAAGTCCCTAAAGATTGAGTCCTGAGGGGAGCAAGTGGATGCAGATATAAAATACAAAACGCCTAATTTCAGGTGTCAGTTCCATTATGAGTCTATCCTTAAATTACTTTCAGAAGAACACAAAAGGAAATATCTACCAAAAAGAAATCAAATGCATCTTGCTGAAGTTTCAGACCAGCTGTCTGAATGCTTATAACCTTGCATTTATGTTAGTTTGAATAAATTGAAAGTACTATTATATTTATATCTGTAATAACATGATGAATGGTACTTACCAGACTAAGAAGCTTTTCTTGTTCCTACAGTTCCTCAACCTCTTCTCATTTTGTCCATGATCTCTGTCAGGGTTATGCAGTTATGTGCTCAAAGGAGATAGTTAATAGGGAATATTCTCCCAATGGCTGCCCACCATGAGTTGTTAGGAGAGCTAACACAACTGACTAGCAGACCTCTGCCTTTTAGAGCTACTGCCTGCTACAGCCTTTGTACCTGAACATCGCTGTCTCTTATTTTGGGCCCACCCTGACAACCCTCCCAAACAGTCCTCGTGCTGACAACTCTGGCAGAAAGGTGGTGTGGTACCCCTAGCCCTGAGCCTGCGTCCACAGAGGATGCTCCAGAAGTTCTACAGGGTGTGCGCAGACCAGCTCAAGCTGCAGAAAGTGTGTGAGACATGGGAGAAGACTCAAGCCATGGTAGAACAGCTCTAACATTGTGCAGAGAGTCCAGCAAGGACGTGCACTTCTCCTGCTCTCTGTTTTCCCACTACTGTTCTTTCTTTGTGTGTGGTGGGGGTTTTCCCCTTAGTCTGCTTAGTCCCTCCCTGATTTACTGGAAATAGCGACCCCTCTAGTTTTGCGTCTTTCATGGAGATTTGCTTGGAGGATTTGAATAGTTCTTCTCCCAGTGATCACACTGAAGTCAGATTTGTTTTGTCCCATTAGGGGTCAAGTCCTGGGAGCTGGTTCAGTCCCTGAGCACCTGAGGAGACAGGGTCCTGGGATGACCATACCTACTCACTTGTGAGGATGGAGGTGTTTTGGATGGATGCTTCAACCACTTTTCTGCTCAGTCTATACTACAGGCTGTACAAGACTTTCTCCACAATGTTTGTATAGAAGGACTCCTCTGGAGATGCAGAGCTGTTCTGTATCCTGCCCTGTATTTGCCATGAGGGGACAGCCATCAGGGTCATCTGGAGCTGCAGATACTGCTTCCACAACTCCTCATTGCACTGGGTGTGGGGAGCTTCTGTAGGATCCCAGCATTCATACTGTTGTTCATATGGTCCTGTTAAAACCTGTTCACCCAGATCCCTTCCACCAATCACACTCAATCTCTGACTCAGGTTATGGTCCAGGCCAGAGAGATACTGCATCTGGAAATCGTGGATTGCCAAATATCTTCAGATAACGTGTAGTATTTGATTGATTGTAGAGGGTACAAACTGGAAGACTGTTCTTGGGAGCCGGTGTCAGAGGTGCATAGGTCAGATAAAGTTTGGGAATTCCATATCTATCAACCTGCTAAGATTGGTGCACTGGTCATAGAAAGGGGGAGGGAAAAGAGTGGACTCAGGGTTGTACAATTATTTGATGAAAGGGAACAGTGATTTGTAAATATTATGCCTAGAGCTGCCTTTGGTGTATTATGAGGAGAGCTAATAAAGCTGGCTGGGAGCCATACTTCTGTCTCTTTGAACAATTGCCCACTAGAGCCTTAAAACTTCCTTGTCTCTTTTTATGAGCCTGTCCTGATGATCTCTAACCTCCTAAACCATTCTCATCCACATATTACATAATTGTTATGGCTCAATCATTACAGTTTTTCTTCTATTAATATCCTAGTTTTCAGTGTTTATTAGCATTTCTCTAAAATACCTGAGATAATTTTCATTATGCAAACTGTAGGTGTCTGCTCTTCTTTTGAATGTTTATGTAAGAACAGCAGAACTGTCTCAGGAAGAAAAGAAGCCTGGAAAATAAAGTTTAGCATTTTCTGGTGAAAATGAGAAAAATCTTGTTACCAAAATGTTAAAAGTCAAGTACTTCACCCTAGACAAATAACTTTGCTCAGTCACTATATTATAAGAATTAAACTGTGAATTTATTGAGTGGGAAAGACAGCCAGCACCACAGTGCATCACTTCAGCTTAAACTTATCAGTGAAGAGAACTGTGATGCCTGTTGGGGATATCTATCTTGGTGGTAAGTGGAGTAAGTGATTCAAATATTAGTATCTGAGTATAAGCCCATATGAAGCCCAGGTAGTTCCCAGGCTTGAGTAATACAGTTTTTGAGATAAAGAATTAAACTTAAATGTAGTGACTTGGTGCCAAAAGTTATTGTCTGGTCAATCTTTAATGAAGGAATACTATTGTGTAATACATTAAACAGCTCAAGTCACAGAGTCACTCTCACACAGTTGCAGTATTTGTCACTATTGAGTTAAGCTCCATGACGGTACTATGTTCTTTGCCACTGACAGACTAACATATCTATGCTGCTGCACTTTAATTCTTCAGAAGTAGGAGTTACTTGTAAAACAGTGCAAGTTTTGTTACACCTGCAAAAAATGCTTGTTGCTTTTGGAATGATTGGCTGCTGCTAAGGAAATCAGAACCTTTATAAGCCATCTTATAATGCAGTGAAAAAAGAGAGAGCTTCACTACACTATTTTTTCCCATGTTTTACGTCTATGTAATAAATTACATAATTAAAATAAAATTATAGAATAAAAAAAACCCAAACAAAACCAAAAAAAACCCCTCACTTATTTATTCATTATAAATTCTGAAAAAAAAATCAAGCTTTCATTTCAGAAAATTTACTACTTTTACCATCAACTCCTATCTGATATTATGAGGAGGATTGGTAAGATTGTCTTGGGTCTGTGATGCAGTGTAGCTTTAATCTTATTGATCAATTGGTCATCCATCAGTTACATCAGGAGCTTCAGTCATTTATTTGCTCAGGTTTGTCCCATTGTCTTTGCATTACCAATTTTTCAATTGTCAATCTAAGTTCAGGTATATAAGTAGATAATTGATCTGAGTATTTCAACATACATCTTTCTGTAAAGAACAAGCTCTCTTAGAGTTTCAGTTATGTCATTTTCATAATGTAACTTGCATTAGAATTAACTTTTGGATGTTCCTTATAACACTGACAAGACACTAGAAATGGAAGGCCTAACTATAGGGACTAGAGAAGGTAAGTGAGGATTAGAGGTGAAACATTTAGGCATGCAAATTTTTAAGTCTTCACTCCTTAGAAACACAGTAAAAACATTGGTATGACATGTTTCATCCTAAAAAAATATGTAACTATTTAACTCATAGAGAAATTTAGTTTTAAAAATTAAAGTTCTCTGGAAAATACATTTCTTTTCACATCTTCATATTACAACTACCTAACTTACCTGATAATTTGATAAAGGATACAGTATATTTGTTACAGGTTGTTTAACAAATATACCTTTCAGATTTCAACTACTGTCTGCTCTGGCTGTTTCAGAGAAAAACTTTATGTTGTGTGGTTTTCCTCAGAGAAGCTCCCTGTCCCCACTACTCACATCATCTGGGGATCTCAGTAAAATGCCAAAGGTTTAATCTAAATTTCCCAAAGCTACTAACTCTTGGTACGCAGAAGAGTCAATTGTACTGGCCAAAGAGCTAATATTTTACAATCAAAACCAACGGTCATCTTCCTATTTAGTTATCCCATTTGCAGCAGTGATACATGCTCAAGCAGTCAGTCAAATCAGGTTTCTTTAGGTATTTTAAGAATAAGAAAGAGGCAGAAGAAGTCTTAGAAAGGATGTGGGGGAAAAAAAAGAATGTTTCTTAGCTAGTCTAAAATCTTCTTTAATGGCTATTCCTGTAGCTTTCCTCTCAATTCATTCTAAGTGAGTCAGTATGTGGCACAAGCCACACACAATGACTCATCAGTAACAAGCAGCGTCTTGAATAAAGGATACTTGATTTTGGAATGCCATTATCATTACCTGTGTATTCAACTGGATTCTTGCAAAGGGAAGTATTAACTAATCTGAGTGTGATGGGTGTCAAACCAGGACTCAAACATAAAGCTGCAGATTTTCTTTTAAATCTAGATGGATAAAAACTATCTATGGAGTAGAAGAAAGGTACAGTGATTTGATATTAAAAAGTTTCTCCCAGAACAAAACAAAATGTTGGCCTTAAGGCCATGATAGCCTGGATGTGCACATAGGAGATATATATGCATATATATGTGCATGCCAACCATGACCTTTCAGCTTGTCAGAAGCAGGCAGGCAGATTACTAAGCAAACTTAAAGAGATAGCTCAGTAAACATTAAACAGTTAATAAAAATTTAAACGATAGCAACTCAAGTCCCTTTTTTTCTGTTGGAACCAGCACCCTGTCAGATGTGAACCCAGATCCTGAATAAGCAAGCAGACTGCAGCAGAGCAGTAAGCTACCATGGCCTCATACTTTGCATTTAATAATTTTCCTGGTTTGTTATTGATACTAACGGAGGACTCAAGCTATACTGAGCATCTTCCCTGACTTTTTCTGCCACCAGCACTTGCCCCACCTTTTCAGGCAGCTGCTAGAAACCAAGAAAATCCAAAGTTCTCTTAACAGTTAGTCCCTTTCCCCTTGGTCCTTCTCAGGGCAGCAAATTTTCCCTGCTGGAAAGACCTTCAGTTCAGTGTAGAGCCCCAGGTGTTATTTCATATGCACAAAGCTGTATAAAATCCTGTCCCTTTTGCAGGCTATAAAGATGATTCAAAAATCATAGAAAAAACCTCCTAGCCATCCTCAAAGAAAACTTACCAAGGAACCAAAGACAAAATAGAAAACTGAGAATACCTTTTGCTAGTATTACCAGAGCAAATATTAAGAGTATGTAGGAGATACACCTAGATTGAAAGACATTTTCATGTCCTCTAAGGGATCATTCAGAGGATCCAGAGGGATAGGATGTGTCATATTGGTCTTCTATTTTGACTTGATGCTAACACTAAAAATTTTTTTGCTATACAGAAGGATTGGTATCACCCATCTTCTTTCACTGTGTCTGCAGTACGGCTTCAAGTATGACTACAGGACAATGAGAGATATTCAAGCTACCTTAAAGACTGCTTCCTCCAGCCAGTGAAAATAACAGAAAGTCCAGGTTCAGAATCTATTCAATTGGAATCAAAAAGCTAGTTCTCTTTACCAAACATAAAAGGAGAAATCTGCAATTACAGCTACACTCCTCTATAAGACATTATTTGCTCAGTGGACATTTACTCATTTGATTCTCACAAGATCAGCAATAAAAATACTCATTTGCAAGGCATCATTAAATCCCTGTGTGCAAAATGGTTAGCTGACTTATCAGTTTGGTGTTGCATATACCTGAACAGGAGATACATTGGTAGGCTAATGGCTTTATAGGCTATACTGTAATGTATAGGGGATGTGAAGCAAAGAGCTTAAAATTTAGGGGCTAGAAAGATAATTGACATGGGATAGCTGCATAAATAATGTGCTTTGCTCAATATTTACTGCAAAATAAGATGAGCATTTATTGGGGCCTA
This sequence comes from Chaetops frenatus, assembly GCA_013400775.1. Classification (NCBI taxonomy): domain Eukaryota; kingdom Metazoa; phylum Chordata; class Aves; order Passeriformes; family Picathartidae; genus Chaetops; species Chaetops frenatus. Next base: position 19,739 of record VZTR01027141.1, on the reverse strand, counting down.
CATGAACAGGATAAGGGAAAGGAATAAAAGGATGCTGATAAAGGGTAAAGAATGCAGAACTAGGCAGGGCCCTGGAGATAAGGACTGCTCAGACCCCTTAGCCAGCATAAACCAATCTCTTGCCTTGAACGGCGGTCAAAAGACCAGAGAGCCTACGCAGAGGAGAAAGGTGTAAAATTCAACTATGAGGAAAACTCTTTTTCTTCATCTTGACAACCACTGACAATCACCAGAAGAACGCTGCGCAGGTGTGGAAAGGACTCTGAGCTAATGACCATGTGAAGCGGGGATGGGCGGAGCTAGGAAATGCGTATGTATTAGAGAGATTGTTCCATGCATATGTAACATTATAAAGGATAAAAAGGGCTAGAAAACTGCTAACAGCACACATGCTTTTGGAGGAGATATCCCTCATGCACCCGGCGCTGAATAAACATACCTAGTTTACAACTTAACACGAGTTAAGTGTTAACACAGAGTGTTTCTGTGCTTCAGATGGAATAATAGAATCCAAATTCATTCAGTTCACAAGACAAACCTGCTTTGAAAAGGATCCAACATATCTATTAGAGAACACTTTTTTGTTTTTTTAGAAACTGAACGATTCTCAAAATTGAATTCTCAGCAGTTAAAATAATTTAAGTTTAAGCAAATCACACCCATGACATTCTACTCAGGTAGCTTGGGATCACTTCTTTTTTAAGCTTGACCTGCAATGTTGTAGTCTGAATTTCTGAAGTGCTGAGATGATGAAAACTGTATAAATTATGGCTCATTCAAATATGGGAAAGATTTTATGGTGTTGTCAACTCTTGCCTGGTTCAAACTGATTCATCCTAATTTAGCAAATACTGTTGCTCTTAACCTCTCTGTCTCAGTTTCTAGTCTTAAATTTGGAAAGGGTGAATAATTCACAAGTCTAAGAAAAAGTAACTGTGCTGGCAGATGACCCCACTGAAAATTTAGCACACAAAATACAGCATGTCACATTTAGATAGTGAGGCCAAATCAGTATTTACCTGCTTATTAACTTTCTCGTTTTGTTTGTCCTATCCTCTAAAGAAAACCACCATCCAAATAAACCCAGTTTGTAGTTTGTAGAGAGAGATGATACAGAATTGAGTTTCAGGCTGCAGAGTACGCAGTAATAGATGGGGGCAAGATGACAGTAATAGAAAAAGGGAAACTATCCTCCAATTGGTCGGCCCAATGCTGTGAATTATATGCCTTAAAAGAGATTTAGAGTACCGAGCATAGAGGAGGGGAACCATCCATACTGTTGAAGTATGTTAAAATTGATACCTTTCCCATATGTATTTTTGCCTCTGCTTATACAGGTGAACGTGCAAAAGATATCCAGTGTCATTTTTTCTCTGCTTTTGCAGCCCTTGTGGAGTCCTTGTCTTTGTAAAGACTGATAATGGGCCAGCCTACACATCCAAATGGATGACTGATTTTTTTCATTTGTGGGGGTTGTGCTATGTCATGACTATTCCACATTGCCTGTATGGTCAAGCCATTGTTGAACTGTCCCATAGCACTCTCAAGTCCATGTGTTAAAAAAAAAAAGGGGGAGTGCAGGGATGGGATACATCCCCCATGAAAGACTGCAAAAAGCCTTATATGTTCTTAATTTTCTGAATCCTGTTCAGAATGACCTAACCCCCATCCAACGATATTTTAGTGAATCACAGGCTTATTTAGAAAAAGCTCAAGTACTTGTTAGGAACCTTGAAAGTGGAAAATGCGTAGAACCCTTTCAATTGACAACTTGGGGGCAAGGATATGCTTGCGTTTCCACAGATTTAAGTCCATGATGGGTCCTGCAGGAGTGGTCTGACCAGCCTTGGTTACCACAGCTTCATCATCAGCTCACGAGGAAGCTCAGAGAACAAGATAAATGGAGCTTGTTTGGTTCAGGCGGTGGGTCAAATATGTTCTAATGATGGGAGTGTTTTGTTTAATGATTTTTTTTGTATAGGTGATCAAGCATTGAAAAAGGTTATGGTAGTACTGTTTGAAAACAAAAAAGGGGGAATTGTAGAGAGAGATGGTACAGAACTGAGTTTCAGGCTGTGGGATGCACCTGCAGAACGCCGTGGCAGCACAGACAGGTTTGTCTCTGCCTGACCTTGGGGGGAGGAGGTGCCACAGGGCAGAGCCCTGCAGAGAGGATCACCCCACAGAAGGACATTTAGAAAGCAAGTTGCTGGCGAGGCCATGTGTGCTGGGTCCCTTAGTGAAAAATACCATATGAGGAAATACTGTGTCTTGAAGAAGTGCATAAAACCAGCTTGTTTCTCTCAATAAGGGTCTCAGTATCCCTGCCAGTCTGAGTCCACGCCTCAGTTGTTACAGTAGTTAAAAGCTTGTGTGTGGAAATGCATTAAGACTAAACAGGCCCACTTAACCCTGGTATTTCCTATTGATTGACTGCTTTTCAATAGTAGGGTTTTAATGCAAGAAAATAAATGCCAAATACAGCCTAAAGCATCCTGGCCTGATTACTGCAAGCTGAGGAGGTTTGAAGCTTTCTGATGGCAAGGTTTTTATCTCTGAACTAGAACCATGAACAGTGTGATTAGAATGTGTCCACCATCCAATATTTCAAGCAACCCTGAAGATACTGCACATACCAGTTGCTGAGTGTATGCTTGGATTCCCAGCTCCTGGATCCTCTTCCTGATGGCTGACACAGGCTCTCAACAATTCAATCTTTTTTCTATCTTGTGTTAATCAACATGACATCTTAGAAGCTTAGGAAACATATCCCCAAATTGCAGTCACAGGAAAAACCAGCAAAATAAGGCTTGCATAAACCCATCTTTCACAATTGGGGAAAACAGCATCTTGAAGAGATTTAGTCGCAAGACTTTCTATCAAGCACCTGTAAAATGTTATTTCTTCATCTCATCACATGCTCCCTTAGAGATTTAAGTTTTGATTTGATTATAAAAACATTCTGTATGTTGAGGGACCATATAAAACAGGCACACATTTCACAAACAGGACAAGTCTGATGTATCATCATCTATACTGGGGTCCCATTCTAAAACTGGGTATAAACCACTCCAAGACAAGACGTTTTTGGGCTTTGACACCCTGAAAAGGCAAAGATGGGAGATGGAGGCAGAATCAGTCTGAACAATCAGACATATTTAAACATCAGCTTCAACAGTTTGAAGGTCACAAAAAAAGTTTCTTCATTTAAGAAGTGCCAGAGTCCTTAATGTGCCACTTTTATTATGAGGCAAAATAGGTTTTCTATCGTATTCATTTTTATTATGAGACAAAATAGTTTTTCTATTGTGTTCTATTGTGACAAACAGGTCATTTATTTTAGATTAAAAACTGAAGCTTTATGATTAGGTAATTTCAAAAGAAAAGTGTGGAATAGGAAGCACTGGAAGTAATTGAGTCATAATAAAGAGCACGTTGGGAACAATGTGGTAAAATAGTTAAAACATTTATTTTGCTGAAATTGAAGGCCTCATCAAGTTTATAGCTAAATGTGCTGGTTAAAAAGATTCGTCTTCTAGGATGATGTCTCAAGAATTTGGTAGAGGAGAAACTAAAAGATACTGGGAACAAATTTTATTATGATATTTACTATTAATTATTTATTACCTCTCTTATTTAATCTTGAAGGTCAGTTCAGTGTCCTTCCAAAAAATTCAGTCTGTAGGGAAAAAAAGGACTCAGTTGAATAGTTCCAGTAGTAGTATATTCATAAAAGAATTCTATCAATACCATATAATCTTCACAGGAGAGCATATATTCTCAAAATGTGGGAAAAGGTTAAGTGCAATATTTGTACAAACAGCCACAGAAATAAATATATAGATCCTATTACATTCAAATTTGTTTAAATGTTTGTATTAAAATATATTTAGACTTGTTTCATTCTGCCCACTTATTTCCCCAGACCAGTTTTTAAAGCAGAAGTTCTACTTAATAAATTGAAGTCAGCATTTACAATTTTTCTCTTGGATGCAAGATTATACTGGTACGGGTTTATGAGGATTTTTCAGATTCTGATCTTAAAATGCAATAACTTAAAACTGGAAAGAATTGAGAAATTGGGGAAGAATGCTTACAGGAAATGTCTAAAAAGACTGAAAAGATATATGAAAGTGGGTTTTTTTAAGGTTTTATTTGGTATTTAGAAGAATGGGCAAACACCTATAAATTGAAAAATGTGGAGATGAAATTAGATAAATGATCAAGAAAAAGTTTCAAATGAAGTGTATTCTCAGAGACTGTGATTGAACACTTGTCCTGTGGAGTGCCTGGTTTGGAGCAGCACTGCAGACAATATGAGGTGGAGTCTTTCTTTGCTGTCGTGCTCATTACATTGAAGGAGGTCGTTTAATGTTGATTAATTTCATTTTTTAACAACACCAGTGTAGCATCTTTCCTCTACTTTCTGCTACCACTACATAGTGGCAGCTTCTATGATCTCATTTATTTCACACCCACACAGGAATTTTTCCAGTACTTCAATGGCCCTGAAATTTGCTCAGAGGAAAAAAAATATTTGGAAAGCATAATAATAATGTTAAGCCTTAAATATATGTGAGGACTAGTCCCAATAAATTAAAGCCAAAGTAGTTGAGCACAATTTTTTATGAAATACTTGTTAATTGTTAAAGAACAATTGTTAATTGTCTTGTTAATTTTAAGGAATTCACAATTTCTTTCTGAAATTCTATTGTGAAATTATCTCACAATATAATTCTTGAAAGGGTATTATTTAACTGGTTAGTAAACCACCCTAGAGGAAACCCCTCATATGGAAGCAGACATGATTTTATAGAATGCCTGACACTGGTCCACAAGCAAGATAATAGAAAATAATTAGGGATTAAGCTCAAAAGGGAAGAAAATTTTCTTCAGGGAAATATTTGTCACAGTACTCCCACTTTAATAATTCCTCCAGAATGACAGCATTGTAAGAAATTTATACTGGAAAAGAACTACAGATTTTTTTTCCCTAATTTTAAGCAATGCCTGTGAAAACTCGGGTAGAAACATTGCCAGACATAGCCGAGTCTTAGCAGGAACTCATCTACTCAATAAATTATTATTTTTTTAATAATTATGGAATTACCCACCACCACCTATTCTATTAATCATGGAAAAGATCCCGCCCAAATGTAGAAGGATTAGAGTCAGCACCTATGTCCCCTGAAAGAATATATTTTCATGCACCCTGTGCTAGAGAGAAATAGGTTAATTTACAGGATGGCTCCAGAGAAGACTTACTACAGTTGGGGCTAATTCACATTTAGCTGAGGGCTGGCTACAGTTCATCTCATCATGCTGAAAAAACCATTTAAGTTGGTGGGAAGAAGACAAAAAGGACAGGGTTCTTTGTCATTTGTCCTCCAGGCCCAGGGCAGGTGACCAATATTAATACAGTTTCTTTAGGGTATGTGGGATAAAACGATTAAACAGCATTAATAAGCAGTGGAAATTATCAGGATATCATAGGACTTAGGTGTTCCATCTCATTATTCCTTTAATTAAGACTATGCATCATTGAATGCAT
>VZTR01027140.1:64520-97521 GCA_013400775.1 Chaetops frenatus | reverse complement strand
CATTAACAAAAAATTAAGGAATATCATTAAAAATCACTTCCAAATATTTTGAATTCTGGTCATCACTTCATGGGCAGGTTCCTGTTTGGTATGACCTGGGGTTAAAATCCGGTCAGGTCTTCTAATTTACCCATGATGAAAATGATGAACCAACCTCTAGATTTGCCTGATTCTACCAACACAAATGAACAAACAAAATAATCCTGACTATTATAAATATCAAAGACTAACTGCCAAAAATCATACCACGTTAAACTCAAGAAGATAGTTAATTCCTATCATTCCAGCCTCAGAATGGAGATTTTAAAAAAATGAAAATTCTCTTCCAAGCCATCACATGTGCTTTAATTGCAATGGCAAGGCTACAAGTTTGACTTCCTCTAAAATATGCAAAATTTTGATAAAAGCTCAAGGTAATCAGAAAGGAATAATTTTGAATTACACCACCAAGAAGTTGAAGTAAATCCACAGCTAATATAAATTCACAGTAATAGGAACAAATCTGATTTATCCCAGGTGACTAATAGTCTCATGTGTTTACATTCAGTAAGAAAAAAAATTACATGGCAATACTGCATAACAAATATGATCTTCCAGCTTGATTTGTTCCCTAATTAGTTTTCAAAGTGACATAGTTGCTACTCCTGAATGTCTTAATGTCTTCACTCTACATTCTTAAATTATATTTAAGTTGAAGGTGAACTTTAATCCAAATCTGCTCAAACACTCCAAGAAAAAAAAAATTGATTCAGCTTTGACTTTTTTAAAAAGCTCCCCCTCAATATTAAAAAGCCACAATCCTCAAAATATTTTTAATATTTTTTAATATTTTTAGTACTTTTTAAAAACTAGCTCCTTTATGAGTTTTAGTTCAGAGCACTTTGAATGTTTATAGACTCTATTTCATAAGAAGAGTTCCAAGGCCACTACCAAATTAAAATATAGGTCTTGAATCTGTAGTTTAAAGGGTATCCCTAAAATTATATGAGCTTGTGAGAAATACTAGTATCTGATAATGAGAAACCAGACAAAATGTGATACCAATCTGGGCAATTAAAGCTAACTGTGACCCCTATCCAGCGTGCACAGTGCTTTCCCAATCCTGACTTCATGCTCTGGCATAGGCTGTCCCTCTCAAATGAAGATATTACTGTATGTATTTGAAGAGCAGGAAGTATCTCCCTGGCTATTCTCACAAAATGGGATGAGACCATGAGATCTCAAGGTGTGAGAGAGTACATCCCTCAGCTAAGGTGGCCTCTGTCAGGCTTCTGAGACATGAACTCAATCTGGGAGATATTCAGGATGTGCCTCTTGGTACTTGGGGCTTTCCTACTGTGCCTTGACAGTGTGTCAGGAATCCCACAGATTCAAGGAGTGGGACAGGCATGAGTAAAGCAAAATCCATGCTACTCATAGTGGGAAGAGAGAAAGGACTAAAGACTACATGCAACACTGCTCCAACATCATCGGTGTTCATGTGCAATAAAAAGCTGAACCAAAGGAGCTTATCCTGTGGGAAATGCATTTTGCCTGTGAGGCTGTGGATCTGTCCACTCCCTTGGTGAATTGAAGGGCCTAGGGAGGAACTCAAATAAAAATAGCCTTTAATTAAGCATTTCAGATTCTTTATATAAAGCAATTTAAGGAAGGAAACAAGACCAACTCAAAATCCATCAGAACAGCTTCAAACAAATGACTGATGTACATAAATGGCTGCTTTCTTTTGCTTATGCAAAATATTCACTATATCCAAATGAAATTTAAAGAAAACTAAACAGCATGCCTCTCTAAGCCTTCAAAAAAAATTAATACATTAAAAACAACCAAAACCAAAAAACAGCAAAAAAGATTTGATCACAGTCTTTCCTGGTGTCTGGCACAGTCTCAAAAGAAGAATTTTTACCCAAGCAGACAGAGGCCACAACTTTTCTGATACTTGAACATCCCTTTGCTGGTGGGAAGCTGAATGCCCCAATTACTGGCACCCTCTGACAGAAGGCTGTGTGTTTCAAGTGTTTTCTGAATCATCCATTTCCAGAAGGGCTCGTGTCCCCTTTAAAATTCTTTTGCTTGCTGAAGTCTTTAAGGAGTGTTTGAGAGTCAGACATATATTTTTTTCCAGGGAGTAGTGCCAAGAACAGTCTCAGCTAATGCATTACTGTTCCTATATTGCTGCCACTGAGGGGAGAGCTGATTTCTCTCCCTGGGGCATTCCCCACAACTTATCTATTGAACATATACTCATTCCCCTGAAGGTCTAAGTCCTGTTGCCTGCATCACATTTAGGAATTTAGAAGTCCCCAAGCACTAGATTTGGGCCTTTTTTGTTCATCCAACCCTGAGTTTCCTTGGCAGATCAAAGGTTTGTATGCAAAGCCTGCTGAATCAAACAGCCAGCAATCCATATCATTCAATTTGCCACGCTGGGTGGAAAAAACTCAAAACTGAAAAACTTATTCTTGCAAGAAACAGAAATCAAAGAGCAGGAGAAAAACAAAGCTCAGCTTGGTCTCAAAAGACACTCAGTCCCAAGAAAAGAAAGGAAACAAACCATCAGTGCTCAGTGTAAGGAAGTTTCCCTAAACTTGCAGTAGGCTCACTGTGGCTCTCACAGTGAGCTGTACACAAATTCCTTCTCTAGAGTGCCAGCATCATTGCATGGAATCCGTGGCAGAAACAGGAGAGTGCTGTTTTCTGAAAGTTACCGCACATTACCACAGCTGACTTCAACAATAACTTCTAAATGAAATGTAGATAAGCCCTCTTAATTCCAATTACCCTTTATTTAAAGGCTTAATTACAGTAGTACTAGACTGTCATGGAATGATAATTACAATTTATTTAAACATCGATAAGTAAACATTAGGTTTTATTTTCCTACTGTGAAATGTATCTAACCTAATGGGCTGATAATTCCATTTAATTGTGTGCAAAGAAACTGGGTAATTTCTGTCAGGTATCATAAAATGGCAATGACTGCTTTATCACAAGATATTAACATTTTCCAAAAGCAACTGTTCTTTTTATGAATCAGCAGTTCTACTCAGCTTTATTTAGTTCTCAATAAAAGGACAAAGGAAAAAGTTGGAGACTTGAGTGGTCAGAGAACAAGGTCTACTTTGGGTCTTACCAGTAAAACGTGAATTAAATTGTGGCAGAAGTGATCCTGCATCATTCAGGCTTCAGGAGACATGCAGTGACTGCCACAAGGCTGTGAAAGCCCTGCCATGAGACCTAAGCTACCCACCCACATGGCATTAATCAGCCAGGTGCTTTACATTAGGTAAGATCTGACCATCATCTTTCTGTGGCCTCTGTCCTGGATCCAGCAGATATAAGTCACAGACACACTGCTGGAAATCAGGAGTCTGGTTTTACAAACCTTCCCAGGATGAGAATGATCCTAAATGGGCCTTATTTTCCAAACATCCCAAATGTATTCCAGCACTACTTTACTGATTACTGAAATGAAATAAAAGAATTGGTGGCAGATTTGCCTGCTTAATACTTTTAACCAGGTGCTGCAGACAGCAAGAAGGGCTCAGATAAGACTTCAGGGCATCATCAAAAGGTAACAGAACAGCTGGATCAAACCCTTGGGCACTTTTATTTCCACTCCAGAAAAATGAGTAAGAGAGACTTTCTTTGGATCCCACCTACCAGATGGTGATTCTCCTTTTGCAAACACTCTCGGGTCTATTTCAGGATATGAAAGAAAAACTTTTTAATAGGGAAGAGGTGGAAGGGCGGAAGATACGATAGCACGGATATTGGAACTAAGGATTCAAATAAAGCATATCAAAACTTTTTTTCTCCATTCAAAAGTTTCCCTGCAAATCCCAGAAGAATTTTTATAGCTGCAAGTCCACATATCCAAAGACAGTCTCTCCACTTAAGGCAGCTGCATGTGGTATCTCACACCATATAAATTCATCTTTCCCAATCTTCCCAGAGCTGCACAGTGTAAACCCTGACTGCCAGGAGGGGATTGGCTTATATTAACACCAAAGAACTTTAGTGATACAAAATAACACCCACTCTGCTCTTCACCACTCAGCTCAAACAGAAATCAGCTCAACTTCCTCCCATATCAGGAGGGAAACAAAGCAAACCAGCAGCTGTGAAAAAAGGGTCTGCTTCTTGAGAGGATAGACTTTGGCTTCTGAGTACCCAAACCTCCTCATTCATCTTTCAAAATGCAGCACCAGCAGAATGACCCAATTCCATTCCTCAGGCCTTCCCAGAAGGAATGCATTTCTTGCAAAGGGAAAAATACAGCGTCTGTGACAATTTCCTCTGTAGTGGTGACTTGGTCACACTGATGGCCAAAGTCCAGCACTGGTCTGTAGCTAACTCAGACACCATCACCTCAGTTTCTGCCTTCCCACGGGACCTTCCTGTGATCAGTGTGTCCAGGATCCATCTGTCAGTGTTGCTACACAACACACTGCATCCATCAACCACTTGCTGCTCTTCAGCCCAGAGCAGGAGGCAGGTGGGAACCCCTTCCAACTGCTCTGGTCAGATTTAGCCAAGCAACTCATTGGCATGTGTGTGAGCAGCTCAGAGCAGCATTTGAATGCTAACTGACATCAGTTTCTCTTCACAAGCCTGTGTCTTTAGGAAGAAGCTGAAACATTTTACAGACAGAAAAATCAATTTGTAATGCTTCTGTTACAAGGACCTTCATTTTTCTGAAACAGGATTTTCTATGTCTCTGAACTAAATGTTTGTCAATGATTCAAATATGTACTCTGAGTATTATTTGACCTAACATATAAATAAAAAAAGAAGGGAAAAGTTGGGGATAGGAGATTCCTGCCCTCAAAATGTGGTGCCGTTTTTATGAATAAACACAAATCTATACAGTTTTTACATGTAGTCTAACTAAGATGGCAAAAGTCTAGCAATACAATTGTTGCAAAGTTGTGCTGGTAATTTTCAGGGTTTTTTTTGTCTCAGTAATACTTATATTTCTGAAGAGGAGAAAACATGAGAAGGGGGAAGACATCAAAGAGAAATAACTACATTTTTTATTATTCCTGCATCTAAAATCATTCAGTTTACAACACTACTGGGTGCAGAGGCCTCTCCATGCAAATTATCCTGATATCTAGCTCACAAGATTCTTCAATGTGATTTCTAATTAACAAGCACAAATTACCATTCCAATCAAATATTTCATTAAAATGCTGATAGTCAACTAACCTTTGTCAATACGATAAGCAACTCCAAAGATAAAATCTGGGTGTTTATGCTGTCCACAAGCCACGTTGGCAAGAGATGTCATTCCTCATGCCTACCATACTCATAAGACTCCCTCAGTTGCAACTCTTTGGCTCAATGAGGCTTTTAATTGTCATACAGGAGGAAATCAGGTTCAGGTAAGCAGGCTATTTTGATTAGATACATTTTTATAACATTGCAGCAATTGCATGGAAACAAATACATTTCCACCAAGCAAGAGCAGATTCTTACTTCCTAACATACAGATATAAGGCAAGAGCCTCCTGATAAAGTAGGTTTTTTTTAATTGATGCAGCAGAACACATCTTGTGTGGCCTAAATTATGTCCAGCTACGTCAAAACTTTTTTAATATTGGTTTTTGCTTATAACATCAGATGGTTTATTTTACCCTGCACTCTTCCAAGTGAACTGTTCATAGATTGTTTGCCTGGCTGAAATAGATTTTTTACTGTGCTATGAATGTCCCCACGATTCCTTTCCCCCCTCTTATGTTTCTAAAGATAGCCTTACCATGGGGAAGATTCCTTTCTCTTTGAGAGCCATGGAGTTTCCACCAATTACTCAATTCACAGGATTGCTGATTTTACATTATAATCTCCATAAATTAGAGATATTACAGTCAAGTACAAAAGTGGCATGCATTATTTGGTGTGCATGTGAAATTAGCATAAATGAATCATTTAATTTACTTAGCTTCACCATATCTCTGCAAATTATAAAAAGGCATCAGCTAGTCTTTTCATCCCTATCTTGTTTATGAGCCTATCTCTGTAGCTTAGCGTCACTCACAGGCAATGGAATCATGTACCGTGAACAATGCCAGTTAAGCAAAATGCATCCCCTTCATTAGGATAAGTAATATCTCCAAAGTCAGGAAAAAACTGTCAGCATGGTCTAACTTGAGCCAGGTGTAAACACTGCCAAACAAAGCTAAAAGCATCAATGTAATATTCTTCAATGCTAGAGTCGAGGGATTGATGCCTTGACAGCAAAATTAGGGGAGAAATTCTTTCCATGTTGAAGAAAATAGGAAATGGATTTAGACTTTACTCAAAATACCTACTCAATATTGCAAAGCACAAGCAAAAAATAACAACAGCAAGTGGGTAGAAGTACTCAGAAAATAGCAGGATGAAAGTAGACACTGAATAATTGCATTTTGGTTCCTTTTCCCTCACTCCAGAAAGCTGTTTTTCCCAGCATTCCCCTCTCTATTTGCACACATGCATGATAAGGCCTCATTTTTTTGCAAGGATAAGGGTGAGGTGGGCCCCCTATTTCCTGTGTCATCACACTAAAATGAACAGCACAGGAAAATCAGGCTCCTGATTCTTTGAATGCAGATTCTGCACAGCTATCAGAAGCTTCAGAAGAAAAAAAGGAATGGTGGTAAATCCAACCTTTTCCTCATTTTCTTTCCATACTTGAAACGCCCTTGGTCTCAGATCAGCCCTGAACCAATTAATTGGCATACCACAGTGAGAAACCTTCCTTCATGCCCAAACACTTTGACACATCCCTGCTAGAAAGGAATAACTAAGCTGTGAAACTTACAAAGAGAAATCACCCCAGCAACTTGGTAATTTACTCTGTGTTTCATAATACAGCTAAAAAGATAGTGAAGCCTAAAAACTGAAAACAACATGCCAGCATGGTGACTGGGCTGGAAGTTTGACCTAGAGATAACCCTCAGCTCACTCCCTGGTGCTCTTGTGCCAGGATGTGCATTTGCTCCAAATGAGTGGACTTTAAGCACAGTTTTGCATCCTGAGATCACATATTTTGAATCCTCTATAGGAAATGCTACATTTATAACATAGATGTTATAGTTGGAATGGTGGTGGGCTACAACAAACTGTTCCTCCCCAGAAAGCTGGTGGAGCACCTCAGTCTGGAGGCCATCTCTCTCCACATGGATAGCAAGAAGGTGATAAGGAGCAGCACAAACTTATAAAAGGTAACTCATGCTTGACCAAGCTGCTTGATTGCCTACTATGATGTAACAACTGCCTGGATGGACGAGGGGAGAGCAGTAGATGTTGTCCTCCTCAATGTCAGTAAGGCTTTTTTACACACGCATAAGGCTTTTCTCTGACATTCTCAGGCAAACTCTGGAAGTGTGGAATGGATGAGTGGACAGTGAGGTGGACTGAGAGCTGGCTGAACAGCAGAACCCAGAGGGCTGTAATCAGTGGCACAGGGTCCACTTGGAGGCCCGTCACTAGTGTTGTCCCCCAATGTTCAATATTGGGCCCAATACTGTTTAAGTTGTTCATCAATGCCTCGGATGAAGGGGCACAGGCCTCCTCAGCAAGTTCACTGAAGACAAAAAGCTGGGAGCAGTGGCTTATACNGCTGATACCCCAGAGGGCTGTGCAGCCCTTCTGAGGGACCTCGATAGGTTGGAGATGAGTGGAGAAGAACCATCTAAAGTTCAGCAAAGGCAAATGCAGGGTCCTACACCTGGTGAAGAACAACCGCAGGTACCAGCACAAGATAGGTGCTGAACTGCTGGGAAGCAGCTCTGTAGAGAAGGACCTCGAAGTTGAGGTGTACAACAAGTTCTCCATGAGCCAGCAGTGCCCTGGTGTCCGAGGAGGCCCATGGTATCCTGGGGTGAGTTAGGAAGAACAATGACACCAGGTCGAGGGAGGTGATCCTGCCCCTCTACTCAGCCCTGGTGAGGCCTCACCTGGAATGCTGTGTCCAGTTCTAGGCTCCTCAGGACAAGAGAGACATGGAGCTCCTGGAGTGAGTCCAGTGGAGAGTGACAACGATGATTAAGAAACTGAAACATCTCTCATGAGGAGAGGCTGAGAGAGTTGGGCTTGTTCAGCCTTGAGATGACTGAGAGGGGACCCCATTAATGTCCATCATGCCTGAAGGGAGGGTGATTCTGTTCCCTGAGCCACTCCAGAAAAGAAAAGACCTGCAAACAGCAAGAACAAGAACGAGGCAAAATTTTGAGGAGCAATCTGGGAGCATCTACATGTTTGAGATCCATGGACAGTTAAGTGTTCTCCAGAGAGCAGTTTACAGCACTCAAGCAAAGCTCCAGGGTACTCTGAATTTCCCTCCTGATAATTCAAGGCAGGTTTGGTCACAGAGCTCAGGCAGCTTTTCCTTCTGGCTCCCATGTTGGATGGTGCAAATACAGTTTCCCCTCTCGACCTTTTGCAGAGAAAGTGCTATGCAATACTGACCTGAGATAAACACATCCTCTCTGTGAAGTTTCACACTTAAATACCACTCCTTGAAACTTTCTCTGCATATACTGCTTCTGGTATCACTCAGCAGCACAGGTCAGATGCACTTTGAAGGGCTCTAGAATACATCCATTCTATTCTTGCCTACTAGGTGCACAACAGATGATCCAGGGTTTTTGTTGCCTAGCATGTCGAGCATCTTGGATCAGCAGGAACCACTGCCTTTGTTCCTACACTGCATGCCATCTCCCCATCACCCATCCCAGGCCATATTCAATTATTCATGAATGAAATAACAGTTTTCAGCATTAATAATTTACTGCTACACCAAGGGGATGTGTAAGGTAAAATGTAACTGATATGGGAGTCTGAGCTTCAGCAGCTTTTATAATAGTCATTCATCTAGTATTTTCCAGCATTAATCCTTGTGCTTTGCTGACTAGAACATTTGCTCAATGACAGGCATATTTCCCCACTGGCATGGATCTGGTACATAGGTTCACTACCTGCAAACAGGAAACATATTTTTATTTGTGGGACTTAATTTATTAAAGTGCTGACACCAGATTTTGTAAAGTCTTACTCTCAGGAGAAGTCACATGGACCTAAGTAGGTCTACTTGGTTTAAAAAAGCCTGCTGATATCAGTGCAAGGTAGTGAGGATGGGTCTCAGATAAGCATGTAATAATACTACAATTAATAATAAATAATAATTTATTATCCAGCCTCACAGACAGCTGCCTTTTCTGTGCAAAAAACGAGAAAGCCTTTCCCTGAGGACCTGAACTATTTATATTTACTGAAAGCCTTGTCAGAAAGCTCTAATTCACTGTCTGGCACCACATAGGCATTGAGGAGGTGCAAGTGTAGGGAGTTCCCCTGGACAGGCACCAGACACAGGGGTGTTCATACACTTCCCTGTTAAGGTAATGGTACACTTGGCATTTCCTTATTCTGACCCCTCAAGCCACCCTTGAGATGAAAGGAACAAGATCATGAGCAATGCATCTCTGAGTATATCCTATAAAATCAGGAAATTCAAGTGCTCATTTCAAATTAAGCCAAAAATCCAAAGAAAGGTTCCCTTCCTCGCTGTTTCTTTCTCACAAGAAAACCTTGAATATTACACTGATAAACTTATGCTGCTCTGTTGTTTAAGCATCAGTGCAAGACTTGATTTGCAGTTCAACAGAGACACAAGTTATGTAAGCCAGGGTAAGCATCAGATTTGAGCCAAGTGGCATGGCATGCTGTCCCATCGCTGTTAAACCTGATATCCCCCTCCTCTGTTGCATCCAGTTTAAAGCCCTATCAATGAGTCCCACTAGCCTCTGACTAAAGACCATCTTTCACCTTTATGAGAGGCAAATCCTGTCTGATTTCAGCAAGTCTGGTGTCATTTAGGCCATCACTTTATCAAAGAAAACAAAAATTTTGGCATGGAGCCATGTATTGATACACTAACTGTTCAGGGACCTGAAACCATCTGTTTCTTTCAATGTCACTGCCTGCACCTGGAAGAATAGAAGAAAAAATAAACTGTGCCCCTGATTCCCTTACCAACTGTCCCAAGGCATTGAAGTCTCTTCAGGAAAAACAGTATTTCTACCTAAACGTAATGATATGGTGATTTATTTATTTAATTTACCCAGTGAAGACCTGAATATCAGAGTATATTTGAAAACCAGGTTCATACTTATTAGACTTCTACTTTGAGATAGCAGCTGTATTATTTGAAAAATGTCAAGTAACAGATTGAACTCATGATTTTTTTTCATTGAGAGCTGAGCAAAGTCCTAGCAAGTTTTATTAACTTGGCTTACTGAGTACTTTCACAGACTTAAAACATGCTACGATTTTCATTCATTTGCTTGTATTTGCAACAGTTTGGCTGAGTTATCCTGCAAAAACAGTTTTCAACCTCCAGCTTGCTCTGGACCCATTCCTGGATGAAAACTCACAAGTTTGCTCATTTCCCTACTTTGGCCTGTTTGTTTTACTGGGTCATCTGCATCAGACCACATTCTCTGAAAGCAGAAGACAGAAGCTCTTTGCTTTCCAAGACACCTGTGCACTAATCCTGGCTTTGCCAGTTGCCTGTTGTGTCAAACTGGTCAAGCCACTACTCCAGTTCTGCTAACCTGTGAGCTCACTGGCTGAGGACCTGTCCCTTACAATGCACTGCACAATCAATATCATAACAGCACCTTGATATTGATTAGACCTGCCAGCTGCTATGCTTAAATACATCTTAACTGCAATAATCAGAATAAATAAGAAATGCTGCATGAGGTGTGCAGGGAAGGCTTTCTGTGTTGCACAGTGTGTCAACAACAGTGCAGTAACCAACAGCACTTAGAGGCACAGAAGGAACCCATTCATTAACCAGATCCCACTTGCTGTTGCTTTTTTATCATAATCACAACCTAATGATACTGAGGTTTTTAGAGCAGCTTACTGGGAAGAACAAATAAACAAACAGCACATAATGTAATGGTTTTGCCTCTCAGTGGAAAATTGCTGCTGTTCCACAACAAAACTGCACTAATAACGCAGTTGGTTCAATTGCACTTTCCTTGCTGCACTACTGCTGCAGTGTGCTTCTCCCCTGGGAGGTGACTGGATAGTTTCCTGCCGAACCTTACTTACAGCACTCTGCAGATTTTCCACAGGTGCAGCCAAACACAGGCATTTTGCAAAAGGGGAAAAAAAAAATTCTTTTGCTTAAAGACATGTTGAGGGAACCAGGCTTTTAGAGAGCTTGTGATGCATACAGCTTATCACTAAAAAAACATTTTTTTCCTGCAAACTATTTTCCAGGGAGAGAGAGCTGATGTTCCTATTGCTTAAGACATATAAACAACAAACCAATAATCTACATGGAGGAACATGCACTTTGCTAACTGAGAACTAAGTCATGAGATAGACACTTGGACCTCAATTCAGTCAGACAGTTAAACTTGACAGGATCAGCACTTATCACCCACAATTTCCTCTTTGACTGACATGTTAAATGAAGCTGAAAATTGCTTCCTAAACACAACATGCTTAAATAATCAAAACACTCTTAATGTTAGGGACAGACTATATCCTTTTGTTTCTAGCTAAACAACTCCCATTTTCCACAGTCAAGTTTTCTCAAGGCTTCTGATGCAATCTTTTGGGCAACGCATACAGAGGGATGACTGAGGAAGTCTATTAATACATATTTTCATTAAGGCCTTGATACAAAATTCTTAGACATGATCTGCTGCTCCTAGCATGAGTTAACCCACTGCAGGCCCACATGTCCTTAGGACATATATTTCTGTCCTTAAATGGCTAATACAAACACTTGGGACTTTATATTCCTCCCAGAGCTCAGTACTGGATAGCTACCCAAGCATTAGAAATTAGTTTTCCAGAGCAGATTAAATCCCATCTTGGATAAAGAAGATATGGGGAGTCTGTGAAGCCAAACAAGCTGTTGTGCAGCTGTAGGAATGCACAAACCTTGCCAAAAGGGTCTTAATACAGATGTCAAAGTCCCCTTATGCACAGGGTTGGTAAGGATTTTGTATCCACAATGGAAACCAAGCAGAAATTTCCAAGGTGATATACCATCTCTTCTCAAACGCTGAGTTCAAAACAAATTTGGATGTGTCTATATGAGCTGAGAGAACAAGGCAGAACTGGCACAATGAGATGCCAAGGAGCTTAGTGGGCCTATGGCAGATGCTCCAGAAAAATCACACCAAGTCCCTTGGAAAGAAACCACATGTAGTTATAGTGGTTCAGGGATGGTTTCCCAGTATCACTCACACCAAGCCTATGTGGGGCTGTAGTGGTGCTTATCAGCACAAACAACAGAGCAGGCAAATGCATTACTAAACATTGCAAGCAGCTGACAGAGTAAGATTTTGCAAAGACTCACCTCAGCATTACAATCACACATCATTTTCTTTGTTAATGTAGCCATATTCCTAGGAATGCTGCCTTTATCCTGCTAAGTGCTCGCTGCTTACAAACACCTACCTGGCAGCCATACCAGAGGCCATGCCTTACTCAAATTTGTCCTTGTTTAAGAGGAAATGCCTTCCTCAAGTTACTTACTTGTGGCTTCCGCATTATCTGAGTGGACCCTTTGAGGCTGTTCAAAATCTTTGCCTCAGAAAAGATCTGACTTATCTCAGAGGAGTGCCAGAGCTTTATTTAATCACAATTATCCTTCCGGCATCTTTGCACCTCTGCAGCTTTAAGCCTTTCTTGACTTAATTCCTTTGGGAATCATTAATTCATTCACACTTCGGATCACCACCTCCTGCCTGCCTCCCATCTCACCAGCCATGAAAGATGTTATACCTCCCAGCTGAGAGTCTATAGAAAAAAGGTCTATCCAGCCCTGCTGTGTGATGCAAGGAGTTTTTGGGACCCAGATATCTTTAATAGTGCAGAAGAATACTCTGCTTCCAGTAGGGAAAAAAAAGGACCAAGATAAACAAGTTTAAAACAAAGTGCTATGATTAAATTTTCTCTCCTTAAAAGATAAATTTAAAAATGAGGTGATCTCCTAAAATTCAATCCCACATGATTCTAAAGCTCTGGGATACTGCAGAGTGCAATATGCACAAACAAGGGATATTTGAAAGATAACAAAATAAATTCTGCCATCAAGAAAATGCAGACAGACTCCAGGAACCATTAAAAGTTTTGTCAATCCATTCTGCAAATAGACACCCTATATTGGCAGTTCTCTTCATCAAGCACGTTTCAGGAATAATAAACTGGTAAAATACCAGATAGTATGTAAAGTGAATTGATCATGATGTCTGAGTGCCAATATAGGAAGCAAATAACCTGAAGTAGAAGAGTTTTTTAATCCCTCAGGAAAGTCAGAAGATCATCCATAACTGGAACTGAAGTCAGAACAAAGTAAAATAAGTCAATTTTAGGTGCAAAAATTTAGCAGATGGGACGATTAATCTTCAGAACCAGCAGGACAAGCAATTTGGGTGGGGTTAGTGTTTTGCACAGTCTTAAGCACTGTTGCTCTGCAAGGCAGCAGGTGGAAAAGCTTCAGACAGCTATGGTAGGACAACGATGGATGCTTCATGATGGATATTTGTGTGGGAAACCGAGTTTGTGACTGACCAGAACAACCTCTGCACCTGAGAAACATTTCTGGTTGCAGTTCGTGATAACCAGTTATGGTGGGATTAAGTGCCTCACTAAATCCTGTATCCACTAAAACTGTAGCTGACCTCATTCAGATGACAGATTATTTACCTTCTGCTCTTCCTAATTACCCCTCCTCCAGCGTCATTGATCACCCTGGGGAGACAACTCCCCTGTTCTAGAATCACCGTGATCAATCCCAGCCTGCAGCACTGCTGATGACTGGATAACTGCAGTGTCATGGAGCACCCTGAAAGATGCACCATAAGCTCTGCCCAAAAGAGCTCTGCCCTATTAGATGAGAGGAATAGGTGCTGAGGGGAAATCCCAGGCAGAGAGAGGTTAAAGTAGCTTGCTCAGACTTAAGCAACAGAGCAAAACAGGGTAGATTCTACCCAATTCACTTTTAGCTTCACTTCTCATCCATCAGAGAAACATTCCTTGATAAAAGATTCTTTAAAAATTATTTTAATATTAAGACTAAAGTAAGGACAAAATAAACAGCTGTAATTCTGACAGCTTATCTCAGCTGAAAATCTGACCTGTTCATCCCCTGTGGCATGGATAATCAATTTTCCCCACATCAAAATGTGTTGGCAGTTAATAGCAGCAACTCCTTTTTTGTTAATTAAGAATGAAGTATGCCACAGATCCTAATTATTTTTGAAAAATGTCGATAATAATTCAGCACGTGAAGAGACAGAACATTTTATCATTATTTTAAGAAAAAATACAGGTTGTGTTCTTGGAAAAAGACTTCCTAAGATTTTAAAAGCAAAACTAGAGATCAGATTCAAAAGCAGTATGATATTTTAAGAGATGTGAGCAAAAGGATAGTTTTTTAAAATCATTAAAATCTGCCCTGTGACCCTGCCTCAGCACTCCAAGGCCTGAAGTGCAGAGGTAGTGTATTAATTGGGTTGTATGTGCAGCATCTGCTTTTTAATGAATCCATGATGCACATATTTCACTGCAGACAGAGCAGAATATGCTACTTCACCACATTTTGGTTTTTTAACATCTTCTAGATATTTACAGAAGTACATAACAAGGTGCTGCATTTGCCAGAGGAGAAATTAGGTGCAATCTCTCCTGCATTTCAGGTTTCTTGTTAAGAGTTTGATTTTTGAGAAAATCGGACAATTGCATGAAAAAAGCCTCATTCCTCTTGTAACCTGCCTCAGCAGAGAATCCATCCTGCTTGCTGCAGTGCCGAAATCCCGCTAGCTGAAACAAATTCCTCTTTGTTCATCCGCTGAATCCCCAAGGGCAGCAGCCAGGTCAAGATTAACAGACACTCCCTGCTCACTGCCGTTTTTTTTTCACATGACCTTTAAAAGCAAACCAACATGACACAGTGCACACACAGAACAAACTCTGAAAACACACGTGCAAGCAGAGCACCTGCTCCCCAATCCAAGCCCCAGCATAAAATGCCCCTATCTCTTTTTGGAGCTGTGCAGACCACTGGAATAACAAGTCCCTCAGACTGCCAGGCAGATGCTCTTATCTCCTCTAACTCCCCGAGGAAAGGACAACCACTAAAATAAGCACCAGATGGCCAAAAAGCCAACCTGAAAAATGTAGGGAAGACCTTCTCTGGAAAGTGCTCACACATCTAACACTGGTGACAGAACTGTCTGGATTTCTCCATTTAGTCTACATGACTAAAGATTCCAGCAACACATTTATAGCATTGTAACTTAGGGAGCATCCTTCAACTCTGTGCATGAATCTGTAGCCTAGTCAGTCCTAGATGTTTGTCATAGTAGGTTACCTTTTTATTCCCCTTGCTCTCATTCTTGAAGTGAAAAGTTGTTACAAAAATCACTTGCTAAATAGTACAGGTTCATCAACAATTTGCATTTGCTAATGATGTTTAACAGACCACAGTGATTGCTGTCCAGAATTCTTCTAAGAGGCAAACCAAACATCTAAATTATAACTTTCTAACATCTGCTTCCTCTAGGGGAGGATTTGTAAGATTTGACAGATGCAAGAGCTCTGAAGAATGGCTGTTGCAAATGAGCCAGATAGCAGTGTCTTGGAAAATGCAGCCAATCTCAGCTTATTGAAATGAGCTCCAACCCGAGGCAGAAATAACACACAGCTGTTCCTTCTGACTGCCGTTCAGGAGGGAGATGGTATCTTGTGATAGTATTAATAGATCTCATTTTCCAGGTGGTAGGCAAAATAAAAGAGCTCACCATTTCATCTCAGTTGATGTTATTTATAGTGTATTAAACAAAAAACCCCAGCCCCATCAAAATCTACAAGCTAGCCAATGTAGCAATCGTAGTGCTGGGCAAAACAGTCAACAACTACCCAAGTCCACACATTAGCTTTTCACTCAAAACATAATTTTGTGCATGCCACAGTAGGAGATTTTAGGGCCATACTGTCTTCAGAGAAGTGAACAACAGTTCTGTGGCTGTAACTCTTTCATTCAACATAAGTCTTACCACAGCTTACCACTAATTTTATTTACGAAACCTAAAATAAACAAAAGTGGATGGTAATATAGTAGCAATAATTTTAAATCTCCCTCTACATCCTACTCTGAAGACACTCCTCTTACTCAAGAAATAGCTTCCTTCTGGAGAGACTGAAGGAAAGAAGAATTTCTATGTTTACCACAAGTCCTACAAGAAAAAGGAAAACAAGAAATTTTGCACCTTTAAAAAAATTTGTTGACATAGGAATATTGGGGGATTTTTTTCCTTTTTTTTTTTTAAACAGAATTAGTGAGAATATGTTACAGGGCTCCTGTTTGTTTGTACATACTTTCAAACAAACACCATGATCAGAAACAACAGTGCCATTAGGCTTAGAGATGGGAAAGAAAACAGGAAGAGCAGATACTTTTTACGGCCAAAGAAGTCCCATCAAACCCAGTGACAGAGTGTCTGCCATGGCCTAAATTAATGCTGCACTGATCCCCTCTCAAACCTGTGCAGTTTCATTACGGTTTTGGGCCATGGGAGGATAAGCAGCTGGGACTTGGATCTCTGCAGGACTGCATCTCCAGGGCCAGCTGTTGACTTTTCCTGAAAGAGGTGGACAAGGGCTGGGCAAATCTGTTCCACCAGTCTCCTGTCAAAAGGTGAGTTAATTTTCTCAGGCAGCAGGAGTGAGGGCATATGCTGGCTGTGTGTTGAGCTGCGTGTTTTAACACTGCTGCTGCCTCAGGGAAGGCGTATTTGACCACATAACCACTTTTCCCCGGTGTGGGAGAGCCTGCCCATACAATTGCTTCCCTTCAAGCTGTGCACAAATCTCATGCAGGCTGTCCAAATTGCATGCAGGGTATAAAACCACAACCACATCTGTTTCTCATACAGCAGTTTCACACAGTTCTGCACCCTTCTGGCCTCACAGTCCACAATCTGTATTAAATTCATTCTGTGTCTGACAGGATAAATTCTCATTAGCATCTTGTGTTTTCCTTTCCGAGACCCCGTAGGAATAACTTACTTTACTTGCCAACCTAAATGAGGCTTTTCCTTGTGCCCAGCCTCTGGCACTTAGAAAAAACAAAGGCCAACTATCCTGCAAAAAGGAAGCACCAGCATAACTTGCAGAATTTCATGGCTATAAGCAGTGAATAACTTTAATCAGTGCCCAAACTGACAAGGTGCTTATCATCTGCCAAACTGAATAAAAGTTTGGTGGCATCACAGTACCAGTGCATCATGCTGGTCAATGCTGTTACTACCAGAATTAGGAAAAACATCGTGCCAACAGGAATACAAATGTATTGCATACCACCTAGCCAGGAGAGAGAATACAATTTGCAGCTGCATAGAACAGTTCATTATCTGTTTTGAACTTCTTTGAACTTCTTTGTCTTATTCAGTTTCCCTTAAGAAACTTTCACCAAAGTGTTTCAAAATAAGAGATAAATATTTAACCCCCTGGTTTCAGAGGTGCACTGTCATGGAGGAACAAAATTTTAATGCAGATAAACTTGCCATGCTGTAAAGCTCACACTGCTGTACAAGAGGCATTGAACATAGAATTTGTGTGCCAAGACTGAAGTATATTATTGCATATCCTCAACAAATTTCCAGAGGATGGACAGAGTACATAAATTCTGAATGAATAGCACACACATGAGATAGCTAATATGAAGGATATCCTTCAGGATATGAAGGCAAGTAGTCTAAACACTTTAAGACTCTCTTTCAAATCACAAATTAAAACCTTGAGATACTGAAGTGGAAAAAACCCAGCTCACTGTAAATCAATGGGGAGCTCTCACTACTTGTTCTTAGGATGAAGACCTTTGACTCAAAGGCTCTGTGCTAAAAGCTCAATAAGAGTAACTGATCCTTACTACTACTGAATAGCACTCCTCAAATATGGCCAGGCTTGTCAAGCCATAGGTGCTATAAAGCCTTCTTAAACAAGCAGTCATAAGAGCCACCCAGATAAATAAATATACTTTCCCTTAGAGTATCTTATCCCTCACAAGTTATTAAGCACCGCCAGAAAAAATAAAAGGAAGAACATGTTATTTTCTAAGATGCTCATAGACAGCACATTGCAGGCAGGTGCAGAAATTCTTATTTTTTCAGAGTACTCTGAGGACTTATCTAGCTCTATACCATGGTAACCCTTCCCCAAAAGAAAGGCTTTGTACACTTACCACTGGAACTGAAATCACTCATGACCAAGGCAGCAATTCAGAAGTGAAATCCCGGCTGCAAAATTGTACCACTTGCAAAACTCAGCATTTTATGGCTACTTTAAGGGGTAATGGACTTCCTAAACACAAAATTAAATTCCTAAATTTATTCTTGTGCAGTTTTATAGAGGAATGAGTGTCAGCACATCCCTGGGGATGTAGAGGTAACCCCTACATTATCTATGTTCTAGAAGAAAGCTGTTGTCCTGTTATTGGGCCACCTAGAGATAGGCAGTGCCACGTGAAGCTGACTCTGAATTGGGAACACACAAGTGAGAAGGTCGGAAGGATCATGTGAGACTTGGGAAAATGTAGAATTCCCTATAGCATGGACTGGAACAACTGACAGTTTCAGTTTTCTTTCACCATGACCACTTATGAAGGAGAGTCAATCCTCCTCCTTCTCCTTCCTCTAGTCCACCAAAAAGAAAATTTTGCTTTGGGAAGAAGAGTTTAATGTCTAAGCAGAAGATACCAGATCTTTCTTTAGATTTTCTTTTTCCAGAACACAGAAAACATGAAGGGTTTAACAAGATGAGGAATAGGAGCCCCATTGCATCTGGTTCCCAAACCTAGAGCCTGTCCTCAGATGCAGGAAGCAGAAGCCTCCTGCAGAGATACAAAAGGACCTGTATGCTACTGGTGGCTTCTTATTTTTCAGTGATTCTATAAATAGGAGGAAAACAAGAATTTAACACTAGCTGAGAATGGATTTTTTTTTCCTGACCACAGCCATATAATCTGTAGGATGGACAATTCTTGCTACCTGCATTTAAACCGAAGTAATTTGATCAAAAAGAATTTGATAAGAAACAAAACCTTTCTGTTGCAATTCCCATCCTCCCCCAATTTGATATAAACAGTAACATCAAAGTCTGAGCTAATGATGTTACCTAGAGACAATGCAGTACACTGAACAGAGAGCAATTTCTTCTGCATGATGAACTGAAAAAAGACAAGCACTTCAATGCAATAAAATCAGGGGAGGAATTACTTCCAAAACAGCTGTAAAGGAATGGAAAAGGGAAAAGCTGCTAAGAGGGACTGATTAATATTAGCACCCTTAGTGCTGAGAAACTGGGAACGTCTTGAAAACATTCACTGAAGACGTAGAACTGTAACATTTCTCAGGTCACATACAAAAAGAAGGAAAACTAATAATTCAGAATATATTTGCTCCAGGATGGTGAGGGTTTCAGTTCCATGGATACAAATCTCAGGAGGACCTAAGAGTTTTGCTCTGTAGTTCAAATCAATGGTTGGGAAACAGTGCTCAGATGTTCTGTGCTCAGCGATTAAAGGATTAACAGAGTAGGGCAGCAGCTTTCAACCTCTCAAAAGTCCCGAATTCACGTTTGTACATGCTGAGCTTTTAGGGCTGCCCAAGCAGGACATCATTTGAATAGGATTTTCAAAGGCAGACAGAACATACCTAGCCCCTTTCCATATTATGAAGTAAATGAAAAACACAAAGTTCCTGAAATTAAATCTTGATCCTTCAATAAACTCAGGAAGAGAACAGACCTCTTCACCAATGCGGGGTTCATGCAAGGGCCAGAGCTTAGTAGATAGAGGCTGCAGAACAGGGAGTTTGAGAAAGATTTATCATCATCTGCTGGGCCTAGGGATCAGAAATAGGAGTGTCACAATTCTACCAGAAATCTCTGTCATGAAGATTTCCTAAATGCTCAGACTTGAAAATAGTCTTATATTAACAATTGACTGGATTAGATACTGGATTATCAAGTATTTGCAACCCAGTTTTGAAAGAAATATTTATGCTGTGTTTAAAATACATCTTGAGTAAGCCATCTCTGTTCTGTTGAAACCATAGTAATAATGCTCATAATTACTTGCCATAGCTTAATTTTCTATATGGTTCACATGCTTTTCAACACAGAAACTGCCAGAATATTTTAAGTCTGTTCTACACTCGTCAAATATCCTGAATCTGGTCACAGCAGTGCATTTCTTCTTCACAAGTAAAGCACAAACCCAACATGATTGACAGCACAGAATAATCAATTTATGGGGGATGCAGCTCTACACTGCTTTCAGCCAGCCTCTCTCCCAAAGTTTCTCAGCTAGGAACTGTCACACGATAGTAATTTTCTCATTATCCATGAAGCTCCCTCAGCTTTACTGCCTGAAGTAAAGCTTCATTCCTAGCACATTCCTTGTCCCTCTGCTAAAGCACCATCCCTGTTTCCATTACACCTGCCCAACTTCTGACCTGTTTTCTTTATAGAGCTGGGATTTTTTGCCTCACAGGCAGACTTGAATTTTATTTTCTACTTTAAATATAAAGCTAATTAGGCAGTGACAGATCAAGCCAATCAACTGGCATCTCTTGTGCTAAGTATGTTAACTATGAAGCTCTCCTCTTATCTTAAACTCTGCCAACACTTTATCCCATCTTAAGAGCTTGATGCTACCTGGAAATCCTTATAAATGTACATTCTCATACTAAATTAAGGTAGAAGGTTTCTATCCAGGCTCTCAAATTGCTTTAATGTTAATTACTTTATACCAACTCTTGTTTCTGTCACTGTTTATTCAGCCATTCTCTGGAAAAGTTCACTGAACTTCCTTCAGAAACATGTTTCTGCTGGATGCAAACAAAAACACCTGGCAGCAGTAAGACTTGTCCAGTGCTGATAGTCTCCTTGCCATTTTGGGGTGATAACAGCCAGCAGAT
This sequence comes from Chaetops frenatus, assembly GCA_013400775.1. NCBI lineage: Eukaryota > Metazoa > Chordata > Aves > Passeriformes > Picathartidae > Chaetops > Chaetops frenatus. The sequence goes on along the minus strand of VZTR01027140.1, from coordinate 76,525 downwards.
AAAGCAGGTGTGTTACAGGAGGAGAGGACAGGCACAGCCACACAGGTGATGGGACCAGCAGGTACCACAGTCAGTGCTACCCTCCTACCCTGGCATGGCAGTCCAGGTATTGTGGCAAGAAGCCTGAGCACGAAGGTTCACAGGGTGGGCCACATGCCACATCTGGTAGTGTCCTCTGCCTTCAGAGGAGATAGGGAAATACCACAGCATGATGAAGAGCAAAGTGGCTTTTCAACACTACAGAGACCAAAGGCAGTGATGTGGAACACAGAGGGAAGGAATAAAACCTTTTTCCCCCATCCTGTAACTCTGTATGTGGCAGAGTTTAAGAGTGGTTGCAGCCATGCACACGCTTTCCCCAGAAATAGGAAAGGGACAGCTTAATCTTCTTTAAAAAAACAACCCCAAAAACAAACAAGTAGGGGATATACTTCTGAAGAGATGAAAGCCACAACAAGGTATTGCACGGATACTTCCAGCAAAAATATTTTAAATGCTCAGAGCTTTGGCTCCCATTCTTGCATGATAAACAAATACATCACTGAGCTTGTGTGCTATTTGGTTAACACTGGATTCACAGCAGAGAAATTGAAATTAGACTCGTAGTTTGAGGAGAGAAGAAAAATACCAATTTTGCAAGCTAAAGTAATGCCAGCCATCCAAAGCTGTTAAGCACTGTGGATCTCTGAAGAAGTGTTTTTGGCACCAATGCAAATAAATGTAAACTGAGTAAAGAATATATGAAAACAGCATGATGAAATTTAAATGCCAGTAAATAAAGTTTTCACTCAAGAGGAATTTAATTTAGAAGATACTAACTACTGTACCATTCGCAACTAGACAAAGAAGAATATTCATGGACATTTTTCTTCATAGGCCGGGATATGCTTATAGGTATAAATGCTATTGATATTTTGCTGCTACTGAGAATCTGCTATCACCATGTAATTACCAAAATAATAGACAAAGGAGCTTATATCAAGTGCATGATAGTGTGGAGTGTTATCTTTAGCAACATAAGTGGTGAATGAGCCACAAAACCCAGAAATTAGAGAAATAATCTATATGACTACAATAAATCCTTTCTACTGTACTGGAGGGTTGTTTATTCTTGACAAATCACACATGGTGGAAAATGTTTTTTTCAATCAGACTCAGAGATTTAGACCTTTCCACCTACAAAGCAGTGTTCTCTCAGCCTTTGAGGATGGGCAAACATTGGTTAAACTAAAGGAGTGTTTTTAAGAGAAAACAAATACAAACATATTTCTATTCAAGTAGTATGCTAGGAAATAACAAGGTGCTGCTTGACCTCATACTAACAAATAGGGAAGGCCTTGTTGGAGAGGTGAAGACATGGGCAGCCTTGGCTGCAGTGGCCATGGGACTGTGGAGTTCAGAATCAGTTTGGGAGGAAGCAGAGCAGAAAGTATGATTACAACCATGGGCTTCCAGGAGAGCTAACATTAGCCTCTTCAGAGAACTCCTTGGAAGAATCTCCAACTGGACAACATGCTGTCCCTGAGCCAGCAGTGCCCTGGTGTCCAAGCAGGCCCATGGTATCCTGGGGTGAGTTGGGAAGAACTCACTGACTGACAGCAGGTCGAGGGGGGTGACCCTGGCACTCTACTCAGCCCTGGTGAGGCCTCACCTGGAACGCTGTGTCCAGCTCTGGGCTCCTCAGGACAAGAGAGACATGGAGCTCCCGGAGTGAGTCCAGTGGAGAGTGACAATAACAATTAAGGGACCTCTCATATTAATTAAGGGCATCTCTCTTATAAGGACACGCTTAGAGAGCTGGGCCTGTTCAGCCTTGAGAAGAGATGACTNCCACAGTCAGTGCTACCCTCCTACCCTGGCATGGCAGTCCAGGTATTGTGGCAAGAAGCCTGAGCACGAAGGTTCACAGGGTGGGCCACATGCCACATCTGGTAGTGTCCTCTGCCTTCAGAGGAGATAGGGAAATACCACAGCATGATGAAGAGCAAAGTGGCTTTTCAACACTACAGAGACCAAAGGCAGTGATGTGGAACACAGAGGGAAGGAATAAAACCTTTTTCCCCCATCCTGTAACTCTGTATGTGGCAGAGTTTAAGAGTGGTTGCAGCCATGCACACGCTTTCCCCAGAAATAGGAAAGGGACAGCTTAATCTTCTTTAAAAAAACAACCCCAAAAACAAACAAGTAGGGGATATACTTCTGAAGAGATGAAAGCCACAACAAGGTATTGCACGGATACTTCCAGCAAAAATATTTTAAATGCTCAGAGCTTTGGCTCCCATTCTTGCATGATAAACAAATACATCACTGAGCTTGTGTGCTATTTGGTTAACACTGGATTCACAGCAGAGAAATTGAAATTAGACTCGTAGTTTGAGGAGAGAAGAAAAATACCAATTTTGCAAGCTAAAGTAATGCCAGCCATCCAAAGCTGTTAAGCACTGTGGATCTCTGAAGAAGTGTTTTTGGCACCAATGCAAATAAATGTAAACTGAGTAAAGAATATATGAAAACAGCATGATGAAATTTAAATGCCAGTAAATAAAGTTTTCACTCAAGAGGAATTTAATTTAGAAGATACTAACTACTGTACCATTCGCAACTAGACAAAGAAGAATATTCATGGACATTTTTCTTCATAGGCCGGGATATGCTTATAGGTATAAATGCTATTGATATTTTGCTGCTACTGAGAATCTGCTATCACCATGTAATTACCAAAATAATAGACAAAGGAGCTTATATCAAGTGCATGATAGTGTGGAGTGTTATCTTTAGCAACATAAGTGGTGAATGAGCCACAAAACCCAGAAATTAGAGAAATAATCTATATGACTACAATAAATCCTTTCTACTGTACTGGAGGGTTGTTTATTCTTGACAAATCACACATGGTGGAAAATGTTTTTTTCAATCAGACTCAGAGATTTAGACCTTTCCACCTACAAAGCAGTGTTCTCTCAGCCTTTGAGGATGGGCAAACATTGGTTAAACTAAAGGAGTGTTTTTAAGAGAAAACAAATACAAACATATTTCTATTCAAGTAGTATGCTAGGAAATAACAAGGTGCTGCTTGACCTCATACTAACAAATAGGGAAGGCCTTGTTGGAGAGGTGAAGACATGGGCAGCCTTGGCTGCAGTGGCCATGGGACTGTGGAGTTCAGAATCAGTTTGGGAGGAAGCAGAGCAGAAAGTATGATTACAACCATGGGCTTCCAGGAGAGCTAACATTAGCCTCTTCAGAGAACTCCTTGGAAGAATCTCCAACTGGACAACATGCTGTCCCTGAGCCAGCAGTGCCCTGGTGTCCAAGCAGGCCCATGGTATCCTGGGGTGAGTTGGGAAGAACTCACTGACTGACAGCAGGTCGAGGGGGGTGACCCTGGCACTCTACTCAGCCCTGGTGAGGCCTCACCTGGAACGCTGTGTCCAGCTCTGGGCTCCTCAGGACAAGAGAGACATGGAGCTCCCGGAGTGAGTCCAGTGGAGAGTGACAATAACAATTAAGGGACCTCTCATATTAATTAAGGGCATCTCTCTTATAAGGACACGCTTAGAGAGCTGGGCCTGTTCAGCCTTGAGAAGAGATGACTGAGAGGGGACCTCATCAACGTCTGAGTATCCAAATGGAGGTGCCAAGAGGATCTTTCCAGGCTCTTCTCAGTGGTGCCAAGCAAAAGGACAAGAGGCCATGGGCAGACACTGGTGCACAGGAAGTTCCCCCTGAGCATGAAGAAGAACTTCTTTCTTTACTGTGCAGTTAACAGTGCACCGGATCAGGCTGCCCAGAGAGGTGAGTCCCTTCCAAGCTTACCCATTCTGTGATTCTGTGAAATGTTGAGTCAACCCCCTCACAGTGCTTACTACCCTTCAGCTCGATTTGCTTCGATTTCAAACCAGACTCCCTGCTCTAGGGACTTTCCCATTGCTAAAGCAGGTCAATTCTCTATTTTTTTCAGCAGCAAAATCTTCAAGCCTTGTGTGGCCAGCTTTTGCCATGTAGGCTGCTCCCTACAAGACCAGAACTAACATTGCTCTCTGCAGTAGAGGCAGGAGTGGCTGCCTGACTGTAACTCTTAAGAGAGCTTTGCAGCCTTTCAGAGTTTTATGCGTCACAGCTTTCCTTCCCCATCACATGAATAATGCTCTCATTGCCATTCTTTTTGTATTTTATCTGTATATGATAATTCCTCCAAGCTGAAAGTTCCTCCAGTAATCACAATATTTCCTCCACGCTCACCTGGTAAATGTCTCATTTGCACTAATGTAGAAATGTGGCAACATGTTGCCTAGTGACCAGGAGCATTCCCCTCCACCCTTTTCTCTCACGAAGTGGGGCTTTTTCTACAGCAAATAAGTGAGTATTTTAATGTTATGGAATTAAGTTTTATTAGATGTCAGCTTCCTAATAACATTGGCAAGATCTGTAAAATAGAACTCCACACATCTGCTTGCCAAATGGCTTTCTAAGCCTCCTAATGTTTCCATTTATGCAATACAACCCTATTTTATATGTCATTTTACAGCTCTAGGAAAAACACTTTCCAGTTGAAACACATTCCAATGCATACATTTGACTTACAGGAATATATATAGTCCAGTGTCTATCCAAAATATTTACTCTCTTTTCCTACTCCAATCCCAAACAGTCATGGTCTGCATTTCACCTCTATCCTAACAGCCCTTCCATTTCACAGTTAATAATAAATGCAGGAACCACTGAGGGAATTTCTTTCATTTGTGATCTGCAGGTGGTGATAATGGTCCCTTTGGCTTTAAACAACTGTGTGTCAGATTAACACAGAGAGAATGCAGGATGGTGCACAGAGCAGGATGTCAGCTGCAGTGCTGCCAACACCCAGCTCACAGACCTTGGGCCTGCTTCCAAGAATACACACAGCAGGCTTAAAAAGTAAGAATTTTAAATATAAAAAAAAGTTATGGGATCCTTTATTTGTCTTCATGTTCTTTTTCATGCTTCCCCCTTCACATGTTTCTTCTATCAGTAGATAGGGCAACAGTTAAAATCATGCCATGGCATATTTTGACATAAAAGCTGCCAGTCTCGCGTAAAATTCCAGTTTCTGGAGTTTTTGAGAATAACAAAGTACTGCAAAATTCAGTCAATTCACCTGTGGATAACTTGTAAGGAAATTGCTCTGCCATCCAGATACAACTTTTCTGTGGCACCATGTGATACTGCACCACCTCAAAGCTTCTCAGAGGGAGACACCATCCTTCATATGGCCCTCCACTCTGTCCCCCTTGAAACACTGCATTGACGTCTCTGGAGAAACCAACCACCAACATCCAAAACTTTCATCAGTTTCAGGGACCAAAAGGAGATGTCAAAACTTCCACTAGCAATGATAACTCAAGTTCATGAAGTAAATTCTGGCATTTTCCTGTACTTTCACAAGTATTGACTTCAACACAGCTGCATGAGATATTCTCAGTTAAAATGAACAGAAGAATAAATGTGCAATGAATGAAGCAAAAATTCTGTAAGATGACCTAAGAGAAATAACAGGTCCCATCACATATCATGTTGTCTTATGTTAAGATCATTAAAATCCTTGAACACTGCCATAGACAAAAACTCTCTCTTGTTGAAAAGAAATCTCTCTTGTAAGGAATCAGGAGAACAGCCTTAAAATAAAAAAAAAATGGTGAAAAAATTTGACCTTTGGGTTTTGGTTATGAAGTTATATTTACTCCACCCCTTTCTGAAGAGGGATTTGATTTAAGATTTTAAGAGGCTCTAATTCCCAGTTTCATAAATGACTTTTATTTTTTAATATGACTGGCTTCTACTTCAGTTGAGCATATCTAAAAAGTACACAGTTAAATCAAAACCACATAAATATTGTTCAGCTTCCAGCAAGCCTCACTGCAGTTGGCAATGGTAACAACCACAGTTCAACTTCAGGACAGCCAAGAAGAAGGACAGAAAAGGCACAAGTGAATTAAGTGAGAAATTTCAGAAAGAGGGATGAAAGGCTTTACTGGACATTAATAGNCTTGCAGGCAACCTGGAGGAGTTTAGTTGTACATAGCCCAAGTACATAGAAAAAGCCACTGTCTGAGGCGCCTCAGGCTGTGAGCAAGAAAGCTCTCCTACTATTAAATTTCACTCTTCCTAAGGAAATTTGGAGTTTCTCCATCCATTTATAAATGAGCAAAATTATTCCAGCTACATTTCTACCTGCTTGGTTGTCTCTAGCAGTGACAGCTGGCATAAAATTCTGCTATAATTTGCACATTTATGGTCTCAGATTTTATTTAAAAAGTGGTGGAAAATATTCCTTATAAAGCCTTGCTTGGGTGTTATTTGTGAATACTGAAGGGTCAGATTTATAAAGTGAATTAGGGATTACAGTTCTTTTTGGCTGTAAGCAGCTCCTTATATTACTGAGTATAAGGGGAGGGAGGAAAAGACATGCCTCTAATATGTACCATCAAGCTTTTGATTTTACTTGAAACCTTCCATCTTTCTCCCCATTTTACCTCCTGTCTCATCTAGGATGACTGCTTTGAGGAATTCAGCTGCTTTCTATAAAACGAGACTAAAACCAGGTCCCTGAGCTCTTATATTGACCAAGGAACATAACTTCATTTCCTATCTGCTCTGTCTGGAGGAAACACTGGCATCTGAAATGTGGCCAGCTCGGTCAGAAAGTCAATGAACGCAGAGAACTCGGCAGACATTCCATGTATGGATAGACCACAGAATAATTGTCCAACCTGCACCAGAACTCCAGGCATGCCAGGGATCACACCTTTCTAATTCCAGGCCTGGAGACCACAGACCAAGAGTCATTTGGTGGGGAAACAGGAGTAGGTTATTGCTCTTGAGAAATATAAACAAGTCCAATTCCATCTGTGCTGCTGTCTCTACACCACATGAATTTTCTGGCTAGATACAGACTCCCACTTGACCTAAGGCAAACCAGCATTAGCTGCCTCACATGAGTGCTGCGGAAACAGCCTCTCTAAAGTGCTCTGTGCCTGTAGAAAAGCAGAGGACACCCTGAGGACAGCACTGCGGCTTATGGGGGCAGGATTCTTTCCAGCCATTTCTTCCCCCTGAAGCATTTATAACACACTGAAGAAACAGAAATAAAGCGCTAAGTTTCTGGTTTTAGAGTGGTGTGTATCGTCACCCCAAGTTTCCCTTCAGTCCAGCTTCTCTTCTCATTTATACTCTGCATTGCACAGCACTTAACACTGGGTTAAGAGGAGTCTCCACACCTCTTCACCCTGTATGGGCTGCCCCACATTGCTACTTTGCCTTGGTGCTTTATGCATTTTTAAAAACATCACTGCATTCTGCCGGTTCAAAAGTCATTAAGTCAATCTCAAAAAGAAAGAAATTAATAAGGAATTACCTGAAAACAGCAACAAGATGAAACTTCTCTTTCTGGTTGGCATCAACAATTTTTTTAAAAGAATATAATTTGTCTTACTGACAACAAAGCTGTGTGACCTGGAAGTCAGTCCTTAAATAACATGCATAAAACTCATGGGTGGAAGGGGGAAGCTGAACACTAAAGACCTATTGAGAAAACCAGAGCAGGCTTCTTGGAAAACAGTGAAGACAGAAAAAAATTGAGGGAAAAAAAAAGCTCCTGAGGAAGTGGTGACCTTGTTTTAGTCCCCAGATATGTGGAGAACCCGTAGTGCTACTAGGTCAGTTTCCTTCCCTCCTTTTTAAAAACAGGCCAGGTGAGTATGGAAGAGAAAAACAATATTGTTCTTTGAAGCCCAAGGGCCATCAGAGTAAATCAAATCTTTTTGAGTCAGCAGGACAGTGTGTTTGATAAAACACTGTCAAGTTTGGGCAGCATAACATGAACCAGTATGATGGAAAAATATAGGCAAGGGCATGCCATGGGAGTCAAGCTGGGATGGAAGCAAGGGAACTAAAGTATGAACTCTGTTTCAGAGCAAAGAAATTATCAAGAAGCTTCCCAAAGGCAGGAAGATAGCCATGACATGCATTATTTAAACATGAAGGGGAGGAAAGCACCAGTTAGCTATAACATGAGGGATATTTATACACTTGCAAATGGGGAAGTGCTCTGATTGACAAGAAAGAACAGCCAAAAGCCTTGCTTCATTACACCTGTGAGACCAAGCAGGGCTGTCTATTACCTATTTTGTATTTTAAAGGCAGAAGCTATCCAAATATTTTAGATGAGTATAGAAGCATCTGTTTCAGACGCTTATGTGATATCTTCAGTTTTCTAGGATTTCATAGCAAAACAATTAATACATCCATGTATTTTCATGAATTCTTACTGGATTCTTACTGAATTTTTCACCAAACAATTCTGAAACTTTTAATTTATTTTAACTTGGGATAATTTTTTTTTTTTAATGTTTACTCAATGTCAACATTGTTACAGGTTCTCTTTGCGCTGCTCATGTTTCTTATCTATGGTATTGATATGACTTTCCTCTTCGGTGTCTCCTCTCCTTCCCTCCTGCTCCCCCAGTCTTCGAACAACCATCTGATTTGAAATGGTATCTTTCTTCAAGAAACAACAGTGTATTAAGATCAAAGTTTTGAATGCTTTGTATATTTGAACATATTTTAAATACATGTCACAACATGGCTGCTCAGCTGTATGACAAGCACAGTCAGCATTTCCAGACACATTTCTTAACCTACAGGGGAAAAACTCCCTGAAGACCTTCATCATTAGATAACTATGCTAAGAGGCCCCTTACACACACGTGCAAAATGCAAAGAGCAGCAAACACCACTTTCTTTCTTTTCTTCTACTCTTTCCTTCCTTTTTAAATTCTATTTTCAGTGGTAGTCATTTAAACTCAGACAGCAAGGTCATTTGACTAATCAGAAAAGAAAAAACACATAATAAAAGACGAGCAAACAATTGATATAACCCTGAATGCACCCCACACACACTTCAAGTAAGCCATTAGTCATATTTTGTTTTTTATAGTCAATTGAAAAGTAATGAGATTAACCTATGGTTGTTGTAACATATCACTTTTAAATAATTTTTAATGTTAAATGCAAGCAAGACACAAGCTACTTCAGTATCAAAAATGAAATATTTAATTAAGAATAATTGCAATGTATACTTCTCAGTTTTACTTCTCTGCTTTCTGCAAGGGGCAATCCCAAAATGTGTCTTTGACAAAGGAACTTTTCACCCAGAAGATCTACTCTGCTATAACAGTCAGAATGAATACACCAACTTCTTCCAAAGCTAGAATAGCCTTGTTGATGAACTCCAACATTATTATCTCAAAAATAAGTATTATCTTGCAGCAGCATGTCTTCACTACCCACGCATACTCAGAGGAACACAATGGCTGGTCACATAACCTCTTCTAAAATTCTATTGAAAGAGGTGGTTGAAAGAAAACATGAAACACTGCATGTTGGAGGAGTTGCAAAAAGAAAGCATGTCCACGAGCTCCACAAGCCAACAAAGTTACTATTCCACCCCATTGCTTTCATCAGGACCATTATATTGCTGTATAATCCAGAGGAGGTGCTGAAAATGTGCTAAGAACCAAGTACTCTGTGTAAAGGCAGGGAACTCAGAAGTCCCTACAGTGCCATTAGCTAAAGCCTGGAAAATGAAACAAGACCAAAAAGGGGTAGGTTAATGCCTGGCTGTAAAAGCCAGACAGTGGCAATTTAGGAGCAAAGCTCCAAACTCCTAATTCTCAGCCTAAGATTTAATTAATGTCAACTACAAAAGCTTTCAGACTGCTTTTACAATCTACCCAAGAAGAATTAAGAACGTAGGTTATGTTTGCAGAAGTAACCTGAACCCCCATTGTCCAGCATCCCAAACGCTCAAGAGCCAAAGTGAAATCAAAGTCTCCAGGAATCGTAACTGTTTCAAACAGGATATTGTTGGCCTTTGCTGCTAAACAGGAAATTTTTTTTCTAGTGTGAACTTCTCATTTAAACATTTATTTTGGGATTAAGGAGTCCAAATAAAGAAAAAGACCATCCCCAGTGAAACTACGAGGCATTCATGATTAACCAGTGCATCATAACCCAGGAGTGGAATGATAGAAAATATTTTAATATTTTACTGTGTACCTTGCTTCCTTGAAGACTGCCAAACTTCAGCTAGGTTTAACACAGATTTTCCACTAGAGGAGAGGAGCTTCATGCCTTTTACTTGCATGCCTTTAAAAACACATTTGGGTGTTTTTTAAAGATTCTGGCATTTTTAAAGTATATGCCTTTTCTTTTTTGGTTTTTATTCCTGTAATATGATAGAAATCCTAATCAAGAAAACACTATAGCAGAGGAATAATTTCACAAATCTGCTACTCTGCCAAACTCTCCCACATAGTTTTGATCCAAATCCAGTCGATGAAATACTTCTGTGAACCCTCACAGATTCAGTTTGGCTCACACCTTTAAGAGGAGAGAAATATTCGTGGGGAGGGAGAAGAGAGAAACTGCTAAGCTTCCATTTATCTACCTAAACATAGCACTCCAATCTCCTAAATCACTCAGCTTCACAGGAAAGATAAGATTCCGGCTGCTAAGCAGCCCAAATATTTGTCCATTGTCTCCTGAACATGGTCAATCGAGGTGCTTACCATGAGACCTGACAGTGATGAAAAGGACATATTTGCCAGCTCCTGGAGTCAGAAGACAGTGTGACTGCACAGCTCAGAGTGTGCTATTTGCAGCATTCCTTCGTGCTGAGAATATTTGCATTCAGAGAATTAGCAAAGAAATGTGTTAATATAAAAGTAATAAAATCTCAAAGACTGAAAATATGCAGAACTGCTAAAGTGCCAGAAAGGAGCCTAAATTTTAGTCTTCTCTATGNAAAAAAAAAAAAAAAAGGCCCTTAATTATCTAACAGCAAGCATTTACTTTGCCCAATGAAATCAGAGCCCGTAACCGCAAGGAGACATGGCTCAGAAAGGAAGAGGTCAGTCTAATGGTTGTTTCTTGAACACAATGCAACTGGATGCCCTGAAATCTATTCAGGAATTTGCAAGAAAACAGCAAGGTATTCTTGTATGAAAGCTATATTATTACAACAAACCCCATAAAAAGTACCCTGAGCTCATTCAGTACCTTTCAAATATAAGTCTATGGCTGGATTGTCACAGATAAACCAAAAAAAACTAAGAACTGCCCCAATGTCGACATTCAACCATAGAAAATTAGTCATTAATTTGTACAGTGTAGAATGAAAACTGCAGGGAGCTTAACTGTGTCAATATTTACCCCAAAGACCACTTAGAAAGTTGCACTTGTTTTCAAGAAAGTAAACAGGGAGTAGCTGGAAACAGTATTGTCTTTTTCTTCTCCCTGTAGAAGCAGCATCTGGTCTTGGCAAGGAAGTATAACCACAGTGGGACACAGCCCTCTTGCAGACACTCCTTAGGGAGCAGTTACTGTCCCAGCAAATAGAAAAATCCCATCAAAGCTTTCAGATGGAATTCCGGGGAATAGGACAGTTGCAGAACCATCCTGTTTTAACAAAAAAATAATTCCGGCTTCCATTTAAGAGTACAAAAACAGTTTAGAAATCCTCTTTAAAGAGTGAAGAAAAACAGTTATAGAAGTCTTGCAGGGGACTCAAAGTTCCTTTTGAAATGGTCAGGAGGACAAAGCAGAATCTTTCCAAATTTTCCCCTAGAAAATATTTTGTGCAAGCTAACACCTCAAAATCTCTTTCATCTAGTGATATTACTGACTAGGAAGACACTTTCCCTCCCACCCTGAACAGCTAGGACTGGTAGGATATTCACTGATGCAATTACCATAAAGACGTGCAAAAGGCGTGGCCAGTTTAAGAGACTGCCCAAGCTGAAATCTAACCCCTGTCAGTCCTATGTTTGGGGGAGAGGAGGGGAAAGGGGAGAAAAGGATAACTAACACCTGGGATTGCCCAGAAGGAGACACTTTGGAACAGAACTTTGCCTCTCCAATTTACCAAACGGCGAGGCATTAACTGTATTTCTTCACAGGATCTGCCTGTT
>VZTR01027140.1:0-52500 GCA_013400775.1 Chaetops frenatus | reverse complement strand
GTAGTGACAGGAGTGAGGGTGCTGCCTGCCAGGGGTCAGAGATTGGTGGGAAACCCTTCTGGTATGGGGGCAAGGCAATCAGAGCATATCTGAATCCCAGGGAACCATTTACGATAGTGCACGGTGTTACTGAAAGCTAATGCCATTGGGCTTGCACAGTCGGGCCTTACAGAATCAATATGCAGCTTACAAGCCTCAGCATTGTGGTTTCTGTCCTGCAGTGTGAGAACTTGTTTCTATCAGGTTTGCTNTAGGGAGCAGCATGATACTGCACGTCAAATAACCAAGGGCGCTGAGCCTTCTTCCATCCAGCTACTTTGAATGCTCCTACACTTGCTAAGATACATTTGGCCAGTCATGCCTTAACTTTTAAGTATCCTCAAAACTTTGTTGCAGCACTTCAGTCCCCAAAAAGCTCATCCAACTTTAATGATGAGCCTAAATGTCAAGAATTATCCCTGCGCTCTTTCTGCTCCCAAATGATATTTGACACACAATGTTACAATTTTCAAGCTAAGTTGTTTCCTTTTGACATTCACAAGTAGTCTTAAAGCTTCACAGTTAAATCTGTCATGGCGTGATCACATCCTAACAGAATCATCAGCTCAGAACCATCCTCTCCCAGTGGTAACTGAGTAGTATTCCTGTAGCAGTGCAGCAGATTATTTAGAGGGAAACACAGAATTAGTTTTTGCTTCTTTAAATACAGCTTACCAGAAGGAAAAGAAAAGCAAGCTGCTGTGGCTGCACAGTCAAGTGTTTGAAGAAGAGGGGTGATACTCTAGTATAAGCAAGTTCTTTTGTCCTCCAAATAATTCATAAAAACTACATTTCATCTTCATATTATTCTCTACTTATGTTACACAACCAGATTCTAGAACGAAATGGTATCATGCACCAGGACCAGGTAACAATTGTACAGGCTGAGTAGGGGAAGCAAATCATGAACACGTGTACAAGTTAATTCATATGAAAATATTTATGAATTTTAAGCTTTGTGGAAGTCCCAGCAGTCACATACATACAGGCAAAAAGGGCATAATCCATAATCCTTCATGTACAGAGGAATTTACATGTCCTTTTTCACTTGTAAGAAGCTAGTTTTGTATTAATTAGTGAGCTCTAATCAGTAGACTCAAATATACCAGTAACCTACTGCACAAATTTTGTGTCAACACATTAGGACTATTATGGTATTTGCATGAATATTGTCACAGAGTTTTGATGGTTTTAATTGAGACATGTTTTCTCTCATTATATTTTAATAAGATTTATGAATAAATACCCCAGCAAGAAGTCTGCAGCATCTGGATGAGTCTCACTCAGAATCATTATGACAGCATTTATTTTATCAGAGTCACTGGAAAATACTCTTATCTCTAGTTACACGACAAGCAGAAAGAATTCACTCTGTGTGTCTGGTGTGTAGGCTGATTGCTATCCCTTTAATAGTCTGCATTGTTAACAGTTGTGCAGCTTGAACTGTTTGAAAGACTTTTTCCTACATAGTGGAAGAAAAAAAAGCTTCCCATCCTCCACCCCCCAAATTTAACCACTTCTCTTCTCTTTCAGTGAAGATGCATGCTTCCAGGGAAGCTAAATCTCAGCATGCTCTTTTAGAGACTGACCTTTACAGAGATGCTAGATCAATCCTAGATCAAGTGAGACGTAAATGTAATGGGCAAAGGTGTCACTGAAAATAGTAATCACAGCCAGAGAAATTAAAAATAGAGTGACATTAAGACAGAAACCCAGTCTTCCCTTTCTCTTAAACAGCATAAGCCCATAATAAGAAAACAATACAGAAGTCCAATTTGTGATTCTCCTTAATTGTCAACAGAGGAAAATGTGTTCCAACATCATTGTATAACATGGATGTATTATTCAATTTTTTCCAAAACCATCTTTCCTCAACATTGTAAATTCTACCATCACACTGCTAATCGTGTCCTGTTTAGCTGTTTGAGATAGTAAACCTCTTTCCAATGAATAACTAGGAGCAAAGTTACAGAAGAAATGGTTACCAAACCTAAGAAGACCCTACCATCTGATGTCCAAGATGAGTGTAATGCAAATTAATATTTTTTTAATATTAAAAAAAAAACACCCCAAAACCAAGTGAGTACACTCACCATTCTCTTCCTGTTATACTTGGAGGGATTTCATTTTTGTTTGCAAATCTCAAAATTCACTCTAAAGAGTGAGAAATGGCTGTGTGCTGATTGATGGGAGGTCAGTGACCTGCTCTCTTGGCTAGTGAATTTTGCTGGTGAGGAACAACATAAAAAAGCATGCATTAAGGACTTTTTTTTTTGTATACTCAAGCTCTGCAGCATCTTAGTAAAATGCTTTCAGATTACTGACTCTCTATCACACATAATCAGAAGAATGAGATATCTTCCTACAGTTATTGCTTCTGAGAATATATCAAGTCTTCCCAGCAAAATGAATTATCAGTGTTTAGGCATTCAGACCAACAAACTAACTATCTACTGAAGTTCTCTGTTAAGAAACCTTTGGGGTGGGGGAAGGGGGGAAGCAGACAAGAGCACTTAATGTGTTCTTGTTTCCCCCAATTGAATGGGTTTATGCTATTATTATAAAAAAATATGGTAGGCATATTTAGAGGCAATATTTTTATTAATTATTGTTCGGGGAACTCACTTAATTCTGAATGAACAGATGTTGCTCCATTAAAGTAAACCACAGCATCTCTTTTGAGGGAATAAATGATGTTTACCTGAGACAGTGGTTTCATGAGAACTTTTATGCCTTTATTACTTTACTGGTAGAAAAACAAACCTTATAACAACAGAATTTAACAAAGAAATGGTACCATAAAATAAAAGGTAGAGTTAGGGCGCCAGTGTCTTGATAATCCTGATATTCTCATTTCCACACAATTCTTAACCTTGGCTGCATCTCAACCACAGCAGAGTTGTTGGATCACTTAAATTATGCAGGGGTTCCTGATTTCACTATGGTTTTTTTTAGACTTTTTGGTGCTTTTCTGTATACGTTTCTTCAGTGAGGCTGAAGACCAAGAATTTGTTATGGAGTCTGCATAACAGTAATATGGATTTTTCAGCTTTTAATTAGGTGCATATTAGGTACACGTACTTCTTTTTTGCCAAGAAGAGAGGGTCTATTGTTTAATCTTGTCCCAGACGCACCTATTTCAAATATCTATTACAGTCAAGAATTCTTACAGCCCATCTTGATCCTCCTTAGGAAACAGCACAGTGCAAAGCATTTGTGTATAAATCACATTTAAAACATGTAAATTGAAAGCTAACAGTCAAATGTTCATTGGAAGAGGTTGCAGAACTAAATCATAGACTGACACATTCACTGGCACAAGCCATTACCACATGCTGCATGTAGAGACCTGGGCACAGCTTTTATCAACTCCACAAACTAAGCCACGTCTTGCCAAACCTTGAAAGAATCAGCATAATTTGGATGATAGTCATCGACTCACACATTTCTCTTTGCACTATAAGGGAAGTTGAGCACTCTGCTCAGGTAACCATGCTACAAACTTGGCATCATCTCCACAACCACAGCAGGTAGTCGGGAATGACCATCCATTACAAATCCCACCTCTGGACAAAGTGAGATTCAGGGGCTCACCATATCCCAGATCAGACTGTCCTTACCCAAGCCTCAGCAAAGACCTGCAGCTCCCACATGGCAAACAGCCAGTCTGGACTGGCATAAAGTGTCACAGTCCATGGCAGGGGGTTGAAATTAGATGATCTGTAAGGTCCCTTCTAACGGAAACCATTCTATGAGTCTATGATGCTACGATTCCACCATTCTGTTATTCTACAGTTCCACGATTCTACTTGCAGTGAACAACAGGTTCTGTCACTGCAACACAAGTAACATCTGAAATGCAGCCATGCATCTATTTCTTCCCCAAGCACCACAGATGTGATTCTTGTTCATGTAAGGACAGTACAAGCCCTCAAGACCCACAGCTGAACAGGACTTTTGATTACTAAAGCCTGGCAGATAACAAGCAGAAGTAACAAAGATGGGAACTTCAACTATATGTCCAAAGCCACAGACAGGAAAATCTCTGTTGGTGCTGCACCCCTTCAAGGCAGCCCCTGTGCACCTGGACTGGAGACACAGCAACAGACTTCTGTTAATTCCATACTACTACTCTCCCCTGTGTGTGCCACCTCTGAGGCCCAAAGCTGTCTACTTAGAAAAAACATGGCTTCGAGGGTGCTTTGTTTTAGAGTTTCAGAAGCAGGTTTAGCCAAGTATCTTGCAAGTTCAGCTCAGTTGTGCTGGGCACACATACTTCAAGGAAGTGGAAAGTACCAGTAATTCAGCACAGCCAGAGCCATGGAGTGCTGCACAGAGGACAGTGGGCCCACTAGGACACGTGGACAAGGAGGGAAATCATTGGGGGAGGCACAAGGCATGAAATCAGCCAAAACACTGAAAGAAATTAAGAAAATTAAACCTGTGCTTCCAAGTTAGCCTGGGCTGATCTAGTCACTTGCTGCTCATTCCTGAATTTTTTTTGTCCATCACAAACTGTGGGCCTGCACCCTCTCTGTGCCAGCACTGGCCTTCCCCCAAGCCTGTAGTGAGCCATTTCAGCTTGCTAAGATGGCAGATAGTAAGTCACCACATCAACTAGGGAGAAGCTATTGTGTGCTCAGCTCTGGTCTTCCCACTAGACAGCCTGCATTCTGATCAGCACAGTTGGCTCCACAGCCATCCCTCAGACCCTGTGAAAAGCTTCCCAGGCTGAACTCCCAGGACTCTTCTAATACAATCATTCTCCCTTAACTTGAGATAAAATTGTATTTTCTCCTGGTTTCTCAGGATAAGAGGATAACAGAAGTCCCTTCTGAAATCTGGTTACTCATATTTTACATGGTTGCATCACTGGACAAATTGCTGTGCTAGAAACATCTTCCCTTAAATCCCTCTAGAAGCAAGTCAGCAGCCTAGATTTGATAGTTTATTCCATGAAAGGCCATTGGTCAGTCACTCACAGCATTCATAGATCTTTTCAAATTCCTCTGAATTAAAAGTTCCCCTCTTTAATACTTCAGGGAACCTCCTTCATCCTCTAACTCCTCTGAAACACATGAGAAAGCAGGTCAGATTTCATATACTGCTGGCATTTTCACTGAAGAGATTCCACTCTCCCTGCACACATTGAACACATCCTTCTTTCTCTGTTCCACACAAGCATTAAGTCCACATTGGAAGAGCAACTGACCCCCAACTATCAATTTCCACTTCTTGTTGATTTTTGCTTAAAAGGAGGAGGTAACAACATGCAAAAGATCTCTTATGGGCAAGTACTTCAGATGCTGCTTAGATAAGATCTGTGTTAGGACTTCTCAAGAGGCTTCCTAACCAAGGCTTCCCTTGAGAGGGGCTTTATCTCTCCCTGACATTGTTTATGGAGTGAAGTGGAATGTTTCTAGATGGGAGCCTAACCAGAAAAAATGTGAGCCTGAAAACAGGTATTCAAGTTACTGGCTGGGACCATCAGGGAAAAAATGAAATATGCCACTGCCTCCTTCTTCAGCACCCCGGTAATGAGAAACAAAATGATGACAGAAAGCTGCACAGGCCAAATGAACAAGCATTGCAATGTAAGTACACTTGACACCAAAACGAATGCATCAAACCCAATGTTTGTGCTGGTGGCTCCCTTTTACTGCTCTTTGGGTTGTATAATACAATTTGGATGCCTTGGGCCTGAGCTGCAGATGAGCAGTCGGCTGTAAAGTTGGTTGTGCTAGCCTTGACTCAGCTTTTTCTAATTTGTCTTGATACGAGTTTAGGCCTCTGCTGAGTACACAAGCAAAACTTGATCATTCTCACATTAATTAACACCTGCAACATTTGACTGCAAAATTGCTTTAGACACGCCCGACACCTAATCCCATAGAAATGGGAGAGCTGTTAAAGCATGGATTGCTCCAGTAGTTTAAAATCATTGTGCAAAGTAATTAAAAACATAATTGTGCTTCCAATTGTTAAGACACGTCATCACTTCCTAAATACTCTGTTACTTTCTTGGTACCAAGTCCCAGATATGTTAAACTGCCAGTACTTCCTAAAGCCCACAGAGGAAATTCCATTTCAAACCAAAATAGGCCTATAATAGTTATTCCCCATAATGACTGCAAATACTTAATTACAGAGTACCAAGCAATCTTCATGTTCTTTCCCTCCAACTTGCCTTATCCAATGGATTAAATCCTATTACTCTATTCCCTTGCAGAACTTCCACATTAATTTCGTCTTAGAAGGAGGCACCCAGTATAGAATGAAGGGAATGTCTGTAACCAGATATATTATGGCTGTCAAAGAAATTAGTATAATTAGTATTTTGAAGGCTAGATATCAATCTGTATTGAATTTTATGATTGATTTTCCAACTCTAGATATCTGATCATGTGTAAGTACTGACTTCATTCTGGTACAAAAGATGCAACATTGCATCTACAAGAGATAACATTAGATGTATCCTAAAACATTTGTAGTCCGAAGTTTTTGAGGGCCTTAATATTATGGACAGACTTCTTTACAGGTAAACAGTCATTTTGAAGCACTAAAATAAAGCAGTAAGAGCCTGTCAATGTGACACACATACTAAACCCACTTAGCTGGCTACTTTAACAGTACTTCTTTTAAAAGCTGCACTCAAGATAGGTTCACTAGTTGCAGGCATCTGCAACTTTAAATTTCAGAAGGGCGTTCACAGCTGATGGACAATTTGTACTTCTAAATAATAGTAAGGGCAGGGAAAAAGGGAAGAACCAAGCCAACATGTATTTTAGAGATGCCATTCCCATGAAATGGCTATGTAGAAACTGACCTAGCACAAAACTCCAGTGAATAACATTGCCCTTGCTCTACTACCCAGCACCAGCTGGATCTGTTCTGAGCCAAGGCAAAAATGAAGTAATGTTTTGTGACAGAAAGAAAATGCCATTACAGGGAAGTCAGAAGTGAAATGGGCCATTGGTTTCATGCAAAGTGAGTCTGCCAAGTTATTTGGCAAAATATTTTTTAAGATGTCCTAGAAGCTTTTCCATGCAATAGCGACTTTGCTGATTAAAGGCAGTGTTATGTTAAGATCCATTTAATAGTCTTACTCTGACCCTGCATAATAGCTCTGAAAATACCACATCACAAGTTTGCAGTTGTCGAGGAAATGGTTGCTTGCATGGGTTTCATTTTTATACTTAACCCCCAGGGTAAGAGCTGCATCTATTTTGGATCAGAACCCTTATTGAAATCCACTGTGCTACAGAAATGAAGTTTTTCTCTACAGCTATCACTGAAATAATTCATCAAACCCTACAAATAGTCAGAATGGGTAGAAGAAGCTCCTGCAGCAAAATAAGTTTAGGAGCCTTGTCAGGTGTGCTTCCCTATGCATCCAGACAGGCAATCACTAAAAACACAAGGTTAAAAGTACCCATTTCTATTGTGAAAGAACTTCT
The DNA here is from genome assembly GCA_013400775.1 of Chaetops frenatus. Taxonomy (NCBI): domain Eukaryota; kingdom Metazoa; phylum Chordata; class Aves; order Passeriformes; family Picathartidae; genus Chaetops; species Chaetops frenatus. Next base: position 45,004 of record VZTR01027140.1, on the reverse strand, counting down.
ATTGTGGACAAAAACGTGTATTTCAAGGGAATGGAAAATGAGTAGCCCTGAAGCAATTTCAAAGGCATGTAGATGGGGAAAGACCTGCCTGCCAGACAGGTCACCTTGAGTAGCACTGCAAGCTCTGTGATAATTCCAAGTCCTATCTGCCTGAGCCTATGGAAATCACATCCTTGTAGCTCCATAACAGACACGTGGGATGTAATGCAGTTATAACTAATTTTTCTTCTGGCTTTTGCTCTGTTCACATCCAACATGGACTCTACATGTTAAAAAATGTGTATTGTGCATCTTACTAGGGACCATTCCCAATGTGCTGTATTTCGAGGGAGACCCTTTCAGGAGGGATGAACACCACACAGTTAATCTCATAAGAATGCTTTGCTTGCAAGAAAGGTTACANTTCAGAGCAATCCATGAACACTTCAGACAACCACACTGTCATGTCTCTTCAGAGAAGAGGTCACCATGAAGATACAGCTCTTTATATGTCAGATTTACTATTTTGCAGTTTGTCGTACTTATTAATATCAACCAATTGACTCATTCTGAAAGGAAATGGGAAAAGAAAAAAAGTAGGAGTAGATGAGATAGACATAAGGCAGGCTGGGAGAGACAGGACAGTCTATCATGGTTTCTATCCCATATGTTCACTTACCAAACTCAGCTGGTGGAGCTAGAAAGTGACAATAAAGAAGATAAATGGCTACACACTTCTCAGCAAAACTCAAATGTCTAAACCCTTCAAGTTTTATTTCCCAATAGAGTGAACACATGCTCAATGGAATTAGGCTGAAGTGCTACAAAAGGCAATATCAGACATACAGTGAATACTGTACAACATTCCAGCAGGGTCTGGGCTTCCTACTAAACATTTAGATGTTAAGATACCTGAAAAACTTATGTCTCTGCAAGTTCAATCACTTGTGAACTGTGACATTAAATCAGAAAGAATAACAAAGCTTAGTGAAAGCCTGCTAAAAAACTTTAAGGTAATACGAAAACATTTCCCATCAAGGAGTGAAGTTTTGATAGCAAATAATTTATCTATCTCAAAGTATTGTATGAATGTAGAATAACCATATTTTTTTTGATAAGAATGTATAAGCCGATATTCCACTTGGTGATCCTAACAGCAACAACTCTTCCTAACCAGGCAGATGGCAGAGATTCCACTGAACATTTTCCTATCCAGAGCTCTTTGCATAGAAGAAAGGTGCTGCCCTCTCAGCAGCTATCAGGTGACCTATTTTAACCTTTTCTTCCTCTTCCTTAGATCCACAAGACCTTTATTTCATTGTACAGAGGAACAATTAAAGATTACTAGACTTCCTAAACAACTACAATAGCCAGCTTTGGAAATTCCAGCCGATTTTGAAAGACTCTAATCTCCAAAAGGCTGCATTCTCCAAGTGTTAAAAACAAAGAGTAAAGACTGTGACTAAGCTTGCAAGATGAAAGAAAAGCAAGAATAAAAAAAAATAGGAGGTTAGCGTCTCTGGAACGCTCCACGCCAGACCTCTTTATTTCCAGTCAAGTTTTTCAATCAATCAGCTACGCTCCCAGAAAAATGTAATGTCTTTCCTTACACATTAAGCTACAAAAGAAAAATGCAGGCATAAAATCATACATACTTCCAGCAAACACCTTCTGCACTATGCTGGTATCTGGCCTGCTGCCCTGCCTATTAACATCTCAATTTCTCAGTGCTGCAGAACAAATGGGGAAGAACAAAGCATGAGAACTTGCTTTCACATCTTGATTTTCACTCTACTTTGGGGACATAGACATAAGCAGACATTAATTTCTTGGTTCAATATTTTTTTAGAACATTGCCGTAGGAGAAAATACCTGGGCATGGGAAGAAAGGAGAATATTAAACATAGATTATTAAAAAAAGAAATAGGGGAAAAAAATCCTAAAGGTTCCCTGCTAGAAGAACAGTTCAGCAAAAGATATATCAAAGAAGAACAGCACCCTCATTGATAAAAGTCACTGACCAAGGGACAGCAGGAATATCTGACAGCTTCTTTCAGGGAATTACTCATGCCAGCCAAACTTGGCTGACCACCTCAGCTACCAAAGCTTGTGTATACCCTGGAAGAATAGGGTAGAGGTGAGGAACATGGCTCCAGAAGATTGCCCAGGGTTTTCCAGACTCAGGGGAAGAAGGTTAAAAAAAAAAAAAAAAATTCCCTTTATTCCATTTTACCTCCACTAACAGATTTTAGAATTACCAAATATGATCTCTGAGTGAAGAGTGAGTGGGATATGAAGAGTTTCCTTGTGGCATTTTAAATTAGAAAGATTTTTCCTCACACCTGTGTAAATTAAGAAACACTGGGAAGACCAGTCTTTTTTTCCACGGCCTATCTATAATAGGTTTGACATGCTTGGTGGGAAGAAGGAATAGTTCATCCCGCATTAGAAAGTGGACTAGTCTAGGTGACCTTTTGATAATGCTGTCAATCTATCTTTCCAAATACATTTTGGGTCAGAAATCACAACCTAGGTCAAGGATATGCTGACAAACCTCTTCAGGTTGAAACAAAAATTCAGCCTCCAACCTCAACCAGCAGTGGAGCCAAGTCCCATAAAAAGCAGGCATTTTATGATGTGGCTGTCCCTGTAGTAGGAAAAAGGACATTGAAGCCTTGCCAGCTGACTCATCACAGGGACAAGGACTTGCTGTTCATCAGGCATGGATTGCAAATGAAGACTCAGTGGTTAAAGGCTAAACTACTTCCTCATCTAGTCAGGCACTCTGCTCCTCTCCCCACATCAGGATTGATTATGATGTTTTCTTATAGTAGGTTTCCCCACCCCTGATTAAAACACCGTTCTTTTCTAAATGCTCCTTCTTTGTGTCTTGTTTGCAAATTCCCTGATGCTGAATCATTTCCTTCTAAGAAGCTCATGAATAAAATATGAAGATTTTAAGTCCAGGATTCTTTGATGTGTTTTCAAGCATTAGGAGCTCAGTCGGCTCTGTGCAGTGATCCCTTTGAAGTTTCAACTGGGCATTTTCTCCCTCAAAAAAGAAAAGCTTCCATCTTTTTGAAGGATGACTATCTTAAAGAGATACTATTTATTCTGGCTTTATTCTTGAGAATTTTTTAAAAGTCAGAGGACAGCACAAGGATAAGAAAAGGAAATAGTAACCTTAAAAAGGATTACCTTATGGGTAAACATGGATTTATGAACCTACAAGGATCTTTTGACTTACCCCATTTCCATACCTATCAACATCAATGCAATTATTTCAATATCAATCTGGAATAACACAAGGCAGACCTCAAGCTAGATTATTCACAGAAATGCAGAGCAACAATCATTCCAAGGAAGGGCTCTACCTCTTGGTGCAAGTTAAATGGCCGAGGAGCAGTGCGTAACTTCAGAAAGACACACTAAAGGATAAAAAACACTAAATTTTGGTATGTGCCTGCTTACATAGAAATATTGTCCTTTTTATGTACTAATGCTCATGTGTTATGCTGCTTCTTAGTTTTGCCAGGTTCCAGGCATAAGATGTGACTGTTCAGAGCCTGAGCAGCTCCCACAGCTTAAACACCAGTCTCCTTGAAGAAGTGCGTTAGTACCTTGCAGTGACACTCATCATAAGGCACTGTGGAACTCACAGAATACTTTACCCAAAGCGCTCCCATGCAGTCACCCTAAGCCCAGAAATAAAATCAATGTGCTTTAATTCTCTTTCTACAGATATCATTGTCTGCCAGTTTTTTTTAAGGAGTGCTTCTTTCAGAAGATAAAATTTCCTCACAAGGAAACATGGTCTTTTATTCTCTGCATTAATTGCTTTTTTTCAAACCATATCCTAAAGAAGTGACTTGTGCAATTTCTGTAGGTACAGTCTTTTGCAACAATGACACAACTCAAGCATGCCCAACCTAACATTATAATAGCCTGCAGTAAGCTGCACTTTATATTCAGCTCCACACAGCTACAAAATTAGTCAAATAACAACACTAATCTGTGTTGAACTCTGTGAGGTTTCAGTATCAGAGCCACTGGTAGACAAATTAGGTATTTTTCTGTCTGCAGTATCTGAATACTCATTGTTTTGCCCACAGGTGGGTTCATGGAAGCAGCAAGAGAAAAATCAAACTTGAGCACACACATATCTCCAGAATACCATAACTCTGCTTATGAAAATGGCCAGATACTCACACAGAAACATCTACCCTGATTCCAACACATAGTTCTGCTTTCACCCATCCACGTGCAGGAATTTGGGGTCTTACCTTTTAATAACCTCCTCAATAAAGATGGGTTTGGAAAGATGCAGTGAAGTAAAAGTGCTAGAGCCTCCTAATCCCATATGCATAACACCAATGATCAGGCACCTCAGGGAAAGTCAGCCTCTCTCTCCCCCAGTCTCACCTGGACCATAGAGTGCCTGGCTGAAACTGTCCGGTAAATGACCACAACACTCTCCAGATCCAGCAGGAAAGTCATTTCACACCATCACCACCTTCAGCTGGGTATCTGCACCTGCATCTTCTGTTGCAGAGACTCAGGTGCTCAGACCTAAAGCCAACACTGCACATTACTGAACTTCATTACTCGTTCAGGCAAATGGAAATCAAAAATAAAGCAAGCCTTTGAGTACACTGAAGAAACCCAGGCTTATTTAATATCAGGATATTAAAAATCAGGCCTTTTACTCTCCCTGGCAAGAGACAATTTCATTGCAGCTTAAAAAGGCAGTCACACCATTTGTAAGAAGCTGTAGGTGTGAAAACCATGAGGGAGATAATCAGCTGTGCAGTGAACTAATACACTCAAATAAATAGTTTGATTAGAAATGAGGATGTTGTATTCTTGACCTAATTCTTCTTCCTTAGTGGCTATGGGCGCCAAATTACACTGTGGTAATGGCACACAATTTATTCTCTTACATGTGACTGAAGTGAGGTTTAGAAATTACTTTTTATGGAAGATGTATAACAGTTCTCATTTTTTGTACTTTTTATCAGTATTTAAAAATGGATGAAGATTACTTTAACTACATGATATTAGACAAAGAATAAATAAAACTGAGGACTGCTGAAAGATTATTTTGATACATTTTAACCATTTAAGTAGTCTAGATATACTGGTAATATGCATTTTACAACAATTCTCTTAACTCCTTGGATAGGAATATGTAAGTACAAAACTTCTCTTTAGGCATAAATGCACTTAAAGTGGTTATTACAGCTTTTTTTAAAATTGCAGTTATTTTATATGCACTTAGCTGAAAATAGTATCCAAAACATTGTCAGACTCCTGTTGCTGTGGCAACACATTGTTCATGGTTTGCCCGTCTGAAGCAACAAGAAGTCTCAAAGATTGAATTAAATTTACTTAAGTCCAGCACTTAGATTTGGCCACCATGTCCCAGGTGAAAGCTAGTTTATTTAAATTCTACTTAGAGGGGTCCTATCACTGAGAGACAAACTATTACTTAACATACTGAGAGCAAAAGTCTTTCCAGATGTTAAGAACAAGGATTGTCTAACATTCTGAGGAGCAGCACTATAAAATAACAAAGAGGGTTTTGCTTTCATCTGCCACTGCTGGATGGGGTAGAAGTCAGCAAGAGATATCACTCCCTAGAGCTGAAGCCACTCTGCTTGTGGAAGATAGATCAGGAACTTCATTCCCATTTCAGCTGTACTGAATGATTCCACTGACCTCTTTTTAGTTCCTAGCAAGTGATATTTGGACACTCCTTCTGCTGTGCAGCAGAACACCCCACACCTCCATGCCAGCTGTGCTGATCCAGGGGATGCCTTCCTCCCTCCCAGGGCAGAGCTGCTGGGCCATGGCGTGCAAAAGCAGCAACAGGTGTCTCCTTTAAAGCAGGGCAGATTGATGCACCTGGTACCAACACTGCATAAACAATGCCAGAGATGGGGAAGAAGCAGAACACTGCTCAAAGCTCCATCATGTGCCACCTTAAAATCAATCCAGAAACACAACACGAAGCACAGAATGTACACAGCATTTCTGAGCAACAAAGGAATACGGCCTGACCATCACCACTGCCCTCACTTTCCTTAGTAAACTTTAGTGTTTGGCTGTTTGTAATCCATCTGCCAACAATTTCACACAAGGAAAACCCTAGGTAAATGCACAATTAATTAATTCACACATTTTCAGGAAATTCTCCACAGTCCTGGGGAGCACACGCTTTCCATACCTCCAATATGCTTCTGCATAATTCTCTTCTACATGCTGGATAACAAAATTGTATGCAGCATGTTACCTGCATCCAGGAGACATGAAAAAGCTGAGTTTTGTTTTGCTCTGACACTGTCCTTAAGGGAAGCATGCTTATGACCTCTTATGATTATGTTCTGTGCTCCAAGTTAAAATATTAAGTTTAATGTGCTTGCATTTTAATTTCAGCTAAGACAATAAGCAACTGTCCTATTTTGGACCTGAACTTCCTAAAATACAAAAATCTAGACCTGCCAGCTAATCAGACATCATTTTCCTGTGTCTAAACAGAAGGGAAATATTCCCTCTATGAATCACCTGCGGTGACTTTGATTTATCTTTCATTAGCTGCAAAATGACTACCTAATACCTAGCTACCAGCATAGATGGCAAACGAGGCTCCCAGGAAAGCATTTATTTAGTTCACACATGACTTCACAAGGCAGAAAGTTACTATGGTTGGAAGAATGTCAAAGAAACACATCATTAAAGCCAAATTTCCAATATAATTCATTCACCAGAGGGAAGTAAAAACACCCCTCTGAATTTCACATCCTCTTATTCCTTCAAAACCATCTGCATATACCAATGATAGGGAATAAAAGGAAAGTCCACTGACAATAGGAAGGTGATGATCTTCCTGCAGGTCTTGTGGGGGCATATAATGACTGCAACAAAACAAATTCTGATGATCACAACCTGATCCCAAGCCGTGCTAACTGACCCACTGCATTCAGTGGGCCTGGCCAGAGGTCCCATTAGCTGTCCCTAGAATGGGCTGCCAGTCCCTTCATTGTACATTGCTGCTTTTGGCTAATTAGGCAGGAGGATGCAGAGAAATCTCAGCATCAAAAAAAAACCCCAAAGAAAGACCAATAGACCATAAAACCTTCCTCAAAGAAAACCCTCCTGAAACATGCAAACCACACTTCTTTAAATAAAGCGACAAGGATTCATGGGGGAAATGTACATGTCCAAAATGTTTTCAATATATTGTGTGCTACCTAATTTTCTGTACCTTGCTGATAATGGCAATTATTTCAGGCCAGTGGTTAAAACTGAAGAACATGAAGCTTTTCTTGAGTGTGAGATTACTGCTTAATCTCTACTACAGAAAGGCAAAAACTATGAGGGGAAATGCTTTTACACGCTGGATCAAAATCTTCCAGAAAGTGATCCATTTGTGCAGGCACACCCAGGAGAGCTGGAATAAGACCAAAGAAGCACAGAAACACTCAAAATAAAATCAATCAAACAAGAAAGCCTCAAGTAAATACTAGTGTGGATTTTTTTTTTTAGGTTGACTACATGTGTGGAAAAGAATAGAGAAGCCTTGGACCTTTGACATTCCCACCAGTTGATTCTTTGTCCAGCTTTTGATTCTGCTCATATTCAGGTATCCAGGCACAGACTTTTCATTTTCTGGCAAGAAACAGGACTGAATCACGTCAGTAATGGCTTTCACCTTCAGTTCTTTCCCCTCCTTCCTATAACAGCCTGCAAACCATTGAAATTTAGTCAAGAAAATAAGCACCTGCAACTTCTGTAAAATTTACCCTAAACATGGAGAGCTCTAGTTGGGGGGGGGGGGGGGGGGGGGTAGGATTCTTTTAAAAATATTATTTTTAAACAATAGATTAGAGCCAATTCTTCTGTGGAAGACCTATTGTATCAGTCTAAATTAATCCCATGTCCATCCTTGAAATATTGGCAGTTTGCCTCATGTTTAGAAACCTGTTTTTTATGCTGCCTTCAAGCTCTCTGCAAACACTACAGCATGGCCTGCTCCTCCTGGACTCAAGCTGGCTCCTCTCCAGCTCATCAGCTCAACACCAGTTATATCTCCCCTACCCATTTCTTCCCCCTCAAACAATTTTTCAGATACACTTTTCAGTGTGGGAGGAAGGGCCCACCCATACAGTGTCTCAGTTCACTTGGTGGATCAGAGGTTTGAACAACTGATTCCATGTATCATGTGGGCAGATGTTTGAAGGAAGAAAGGTTCAAACCAGCAAACCCTTTGGGGAGGGAGGGGAAGGTGCCTTGTGAAAGAGGAAACTTTACAACACGAGGAACCCAAACATCACATCTTGAGCCCATTTTACAAAGGGATTTTCGAGACAGTCTGGTTTTATGGATTTTGGGGAACTTCAAAGGCAGAAAACCTCACCATGCTGTTACAGTAGCATTACTTAGCATCAGTGACAGCAGTAGTGCCCCCCCTGAGCTGTAGGACAGGGATATCTCTGACTCTGGGAACTGCAGCTATTTTTGCAGCTTGGAAACGTGCAAATAACATTTCATACCACACACCTGAAGGATTAAATTCTCTTGGGCAACCTTACTTCTTTTCTCACTTTGCCTCTTAGCACGACAATGCCATGTTACCCCTCTCAGGACGGCATCAATGATGTTCTCCATTCATCTGCACTTCCCACTCTGCCTCCCTGCTGGACAGCCAGCCTGGCCACTGCTGTGTTTGCTGGCATCCATTCACTCCCCTATTCTAACAGCACCTCCTGACTTCACTTCAGCTCTAGGAGAAATGCAAAAGAATTTTGTGTTCAAATGCTATCCAAATATTTAGATTTTGCTTACATAGTTTAGTTAATGTGAAATCACTACCAGCTCTTTTCAAATAATGAAGTCATCCAGAAGAGATTTTCTATAAAGCTTAGCTCTCATTTCCATGCCTCTGAAAAGCTGCCTTTTTAAAATGGTGTTGTTTATAGCAATCACTGGAAGCTGCACACTTTTCAGAATCCAATCTTCACTTCCACTGAATGTTTCAATATTACTATAGCTCATGTGCCTGTGTAGTAATATCACTTTTCTCCAGAGAACATGCTATGAGCTATTTGGCTCTAGGAGTATTATCTAGCAGTCCAACTTTTAAGAGCCTGAAAATATCAAAACAAGGATTCTGTATCACTCCTTCTGTATCACCAGAATAACATAATTAAGGCAACACATGAATAAAAATATTATTTGGGGTCAGATTTTGAGGTTTTTTTCTTTTTCAATCCCTTCTTCCTTCCTCAAGAAATTTATCAGGTATCATATAGGAACAATATTACTGAAAAGGCATAAAAATTTTCCATTTGTGAAGTGGGATTTAGATAAGGTCAAGTGATTTCCTGATTTATAATGATTTACTTATGTATTCCCTCAAATTCCAGTTTTGATGGCCAGGTATCTGGCAGCCCTGGGTTCAGTGCCTACAAAGATTATTTCTAGAAGTCTATTTTATCATTCTGTTCAGAGATTAACAACTATTTTTTACGTTGCCTTTCAAGACAGATATAGACACACTGGAGTGTGTCCAGTAACAGGTCAATAGAGGTGACTGAAATAAGCTGAGAACATTGGGATTGCTTAGCATGGAGGTGAAAAAGTTCAGAGCAGATATTATGTGTCTGTGTATCTGACTGAAGCAAGGGGGAGGATGGTAAATAAGACAGAGCCAGACTTCCCAATGGAACTCAGTGACGGTGCAAGATGCAATGGACACTAATGGAAATATAGGAAATGCCTCTTAAACATAAGAATATACTATTTTATTATCAGAGTGATAAAACATGGAACAGCCTGCCCAAAGAGGTTTTGGAGTCTCCAGTCCAGGAGATTTCCAAAACCCAACTGGACAAAGCTCAGAAGTCCTTTCCAGCCTTAGGTGTTTTGCAGTTGTACTCATGAGCAATCACAACCTACATGCTTCAATATTTTTTCATTATTTTTTGCCCAGGAAATAAATCAGCAACAGGACACAAATAAATCGCTATTCTTTATGAAATCAAAGGCACTCCCACAGCAAGAGAGACAACATTTTATCCACAGAAAGAAGTATCCAAAACTAATTTTTCAGGGCCAAAACCTGAGACATGTCTATTCTTAGAATACAAAGAGGGAAAAGACAGACTATTCCATGAAAAGCTGCAAAAGAAGTGAGAAAACAAAAGAGATCTTATACCATTCCTGGCAGCAAAACTGAGTTTATAGACTATTTGTGTGCCTGCAGAGCTATAGCTATTTGCCATTCAATTCATTCTTACCCACCATTTCCCTAACTTACATTTTTCATTTTTCTCCTCATCTCAAATGCAAGAATCCCTTCAGAAAATCCTCTTTACAGAAAACCATAGCACTCAGACCCAGGGGATCCTGTTGCCTATGGAATATTAAATGCCAGCAGGCTGTCCGGACCTCACCCACAACTTTCTTGTTCTCCACAGTACCTTCACAGTAGTTTGCAGTGTAAGCCTCAATATACAGCAGCTTTTCCTATTTTTGCCTTTCTTGCTGCTGAAAGATTCAAAATATATATTGAAAAAAACAATATACCATGATTGTGAAAAGAAAACTGTGAGTCAATTTCAAGTAAATAAAAAAATACTTGAAGTATCATACTTCTTGTTCTAACCTTTGGAATAGTAACAACAAAAAATAGAGATTTCAGATATTTTGGTCACTTCCTGCTAATCTGCACCTCCCTTAACTCTCACTGGAATTTCAGTTCATTTTGAAGCTGCATAGTGATTCTTATTTTCTTTAAAAGGGTGTGATCCCAAGAAGAACCAACTTTTCCCTAGCAACTTCACTCACTCAGCATTTGCACTGGGTCAGTACTTTGACTGCCTTGCTCTTACTATATGCAATGCAAAATTACTGAGAAATTAGATGGTCCTCCAGATCCTATTATTTTCAGATCCCATCATTTTTACTTTATGCTTCTGGGATTTTTGTATCCTTAGATGGTACTGAGACAGAAATAATATTTCTGTGAAAGTGAGGACCAGTTTCTCTGCTCTCTACTCACAGCTAGTATTTCTTTTGCTTTAGCATTTGTGACTCTTCCAGGATCAGATTTTTAAAACCAACTGTTGTTAACTGCTTGATTCCTAGAAAACAAGATGTTCATAATGGCATCAACTCTTCTGTAAAGCTTGTGACAATAATTCTTGGGTTAATTGGTAGAAAACTAGTTAGTCTTTATGAAAGGACTTCCATTTATCTTTTGATTCACATTAGAATAAGGTGATAAAGGTTTCTATCTGCAATCTAAATCTTGTTCTCTCTTGCAAACACCAGACCACGCATCTTGTCAGTTCACACACTGACTAATGTAATTCCACACTGGCAGGTCTCCCAGACAGCATGGTAAGAAAATGTCAGCCAGTCCACTGTAATTCTGCTGAGTTAATCATCAGTTCAAAATGTCACCATCCTATTTCCTTCCTCCTTGTCTTGATTTCCTTCTCATAAAGTTTCAAATGAACAAGAAACTTTAAAAACTATGAAACTGACGTTCCATTGCACCAGGGTATAAGAAATGGTTTGTAAATGAGTAATCCAGAAGTGGAGTGAGGTGCACTGAAGTTCATGCCAATATGAAGTAAACAGCACTGAAGATTTTGGCTGTTTATGTTCTCATGGCACCCCCAATGCTTTGGTCCCTCCCATCTGAACTCTCTCAGCCCTGAAAACAGGATACCCACATAGGCAAGGAGCTCTGCATATGCTTAGTGAAGCAGGGTAGCACTTCACCCTGTGCTTGGTTTCACTTAGGTCAGGCAGTGTTACACAATTACATGCAATATTTTATTTCTTTTGGTTTTCCCTTTACATAACTCCAACAGTTTGGCATCAGATCTTCCGGATAGTTTCTAGAGTGGAAAATATTAAATATAAATGTGCACATGCAAAAGATTTTAAAACAACAAACCAGCAGGAAAAGAAAAAAAAGGCAGACTGCACCATTACAGCAGGCTACTTGCTTTGCTGTGTAACTGTGGTCTTTTTTTAAAAAGCCTATTTGCTTTTTTTAATGTTACAGATGCGGAGTGATACTTGGTGACACTTAAGCGTCCTTAAAAATACAGTGACAGGGGCAAAAAGCCTGCTTTTCAGGTGAGGCAATATACTGATAGGATAGGTTTCTGGTAAAAGCAGGAAGAACTTGAACTCTTCACACTCATTGAAATCATAGGCCTACCACTCATCTTTTAGTCCATCTGTAGTTGATCTTCACAAATGGATGCACAAAAGCATAAGTCTCTTGTTTCAGCATGCTTATAAGTTAAGCTATCCACATAGAATAGATCCGACAGCATTGGGAGCCTTCCTGTGTGTTTTGGTAAGAGTAGCTACATCAAATCTGGAGAAAGATCCATTCTCTCTCTAGAACAGACCAATATTGCCAGAGTTTTGCAGACAACCATGTGCTAAATTGCACCCCAATTCAGAGATGCTGCTGCTACCTTTTTTTCTTTTTATTATTTTTATTATTATTGTTTATTTTATAGTCCTTTGAGAGGCACCTCTTTCAGTAAACTGCCCCTGGAAAGTTGTGTTAAGGTTTATTATCTACAAAAATGTGAAAAGCTGCTACCCTGTTTTCGTTCTGACGCTCTGTAGCTGCAGTGGTTGCCTCCAAGCTGTACTTTCTCTGACAACATGAAATTAAACAAAGGATCCTTATTTACCTCCTGTATCCCACTCAAGATTTCCCAGACCCCCTGTCACACCCTCCTCTTACTGCTTGCTGTCCTGACTATTGTGCACCAATATGAAAACCTGTCCATACTTTGCTCCTGTATCCCTTTGGAGATGAGGGGACCAGACTACACAGTCAAAATCTAAGTGCACCGTGGATTTTAACAGCACAGAATCCTTGAATGACTTGACTTGGAAGAAACCTTGAGGATCATTTAGTTCTAACCTGGCCTTGAACACTGACAGGCATAGGGCATCTACAACAAGCTTTGGCAACCTGTTCCAGTCTCACCACCCTTAGTGTTTCTTCTTAACGTGTAATCTAACCCTATCCTCATTCCTCTTAAAACCATTCCCACTGGTACCATCACTATGTGCCCTTCTGAAAAGTACCTCTCCAGCTTTCTTGTAGGCCTCCTTTAGGTACTGGAAAGGACTCTAAGTTCTTCCAAGAGTCTCTCCTTTCCCAGGCTGGAAAATTCCAACTCTTTCAGCCTGTCTGCAGAGGAAATGTGCTACAGCTCCCTAAAATTCCAACTCTTTCAGCCTGTCTGCAGAGGAAATGTGCTACAGCTCCCTATCTTTGTGACCCTCCTCTGGACCAGCTCCAACAGGTCCTCTCTATTCCCCATTCTCTCATCTGATACTTAATTACTAATAGTTGAGATCCTTTCTGGTACTACTATAAATTAATATTACAATCCCAAACGTACTTCCTGTGGAGTAGCAGCCAGGCCAGAATATATCATTATATATATAAAGTTCAAGTTATCCACCTCTCTCAACACCCAAATACCTATTTATCAACAGTATGCAAGTAACAATTTGCAGCAATTTGTAATAACAGAAAGTCTAACTTTGAATAAAGCTATTTTTAAAATGCTGTAGTGGTTTTAAGAGAGGAAAATTATGTCTCTTTTAAAGACTAATCCTGCCTTCAAAGGTACAATTGCTTTCACTACTCTAGTCCCTTAGGTGTCAGAACTACCTATATCCTGGAGATATACATCCCCAGAGAAACAGTACTAATACAACATTTCCTCTCTACACTTTTTTACACACATTTTTCGTTATTTACAGAAAACATGGTTGAAAAATTTGGGTGGAGAGGACATGTGTGCGAAAGAAAGGAGTCTTGCCAAATAATTCTTTATGTTTGCAAACTGGAATTAAAAGACTAATTGAATTGCATTTTATTAAAAACCTACATTGTGGATTTTCTATACCCTCTTCCATTTCCTGCCCTCCCTCCCTTAATGTAATGACTCAGATGTAAAATGCATGAGCAGCACACGAGCCCCACAGGTATAAAGCTCTCCTTCAACAGGAAGGCTGGCTGATGCATTCCAGGCAAGCTTGCACATTTGTGCTTGGGTTTGGCATCTGGCAGACGTGTCTGGAGCCCTCTGACTGAAAGGACAGTTTTCACAGCAGTGAGGCTCAAGGGCTCACTCTATAAAACATACTGCTCTGGGCAACAGACACATGGCACTTGCTTAGGAAGCATTCCTGACACCGTTCAGGAGGGCAGAGCAAAGTGGAAGCAAACAATCAATATCCATTCTCAGTTAAACAGCTGTAATCCCAACAATTCCCTGGAGAAATCCCCATCTCAGCGCCAGTTCCATAAACCTTTGTGCCTTTACAACTCCCCTCCCACCCCTAGCTTAGGCTGTACTAGGACAGTCTATTGACCACAACAACAACTTCCCAGAAAGTGAACTCTCCAGGTAGCATTTATTTAACAGAGAGATGGGAAAGCCTGTAAGGGTGGGTTCTCACAATTTTTATTCCAGCTCTGTGCTGGAGCTGGAGCAGAAGAGATCTCAAGACCGAGCTTGAGCTGCAGCCTGGTTCATGACAGCCAGCTGAGAAGATGATATAGAATTATTGATTCTACCACCTGCTTCTAGGTAAATACCTGGAAAAATTCCAAAGTGTACAGCTTGATATGACCACCCACACCAGAACTCTTGCTGACATGCTTGGCCTGCTACTAATCCACATCTGCTTCCTTGGCCAGTCCAGCTGTGAGGATGGATCCCTTCAGCCCTACTTTCACAAAGGCTAACTAGCCCTGACCTGCAGCAGAACCAAACCAGCACCTGTGCCAGGAGACATCCCTCTTGCCTGGCACTGTGGCTTCAGAGTGTGGCCACACCCCAAAATGTGTGTGCTGTTTCATGCAAGTGAGAGCTGGACTGTCCTAGGACAGGAGAGGGGGTAGAACACACCAAGAAACAGATGTGTGAACAAAAATGAAAGAGTTTGAGCTGTTCAGGACAGAAAAAAAGCCAAAATCTAACTCCAAAGAGTTGCAGAAAGATTTTATTATACTGAGTAAATGGCGGATAAAGTTAAGGTTGAAGAAATGTAAAGTGATGCACATAACAAAAGGCAACCCTAACTTCATATTCGCAACAACGGGGTCTGAACACACTATTACCTCTCAGAAAAATGAATTCAGAATTAAAAGTGTTCTATTAAAACACTCAGTGAGCAGCAGTTAAAGTGACAGAGAAAATAGAGATAACAAAAGAGAGAAGAAAACAGAAAATATCTGTATAAATCCAAAGTGACCCTGACTTTTGAATACTGCTTGAAGGTTTGGCCTCTCCCCAAATCTTACAAAATAGATTTCCGTAGTACTAGAAAGGAAAAGGAAAACCAAAGGTATAATATACCTTCAAAATAAGGAACAACAGGATTGCCTAGAGCTTTTCAGCCTAAAATACAAGAGGGATGGTATGATACAGGATTAAAATAAAAAATGCTATTAAAAATTAATGTGAAATACATAGGGAGTTTTTTAAAGATAAAATCTAAAATATATCAAGCCACATCAGTAGTTTGTAGGGTCAAAACAAAGAAAAAAGCCACAATTCCCCATGTAACACACAGTCAAAATGTAAAGGTTATTACTACAGGATTATGTAAACATCAAAATTTTACTCAGGTTCAAAGAGCAGTTCAATATTTCTATAGAAGGCCAATGAACTAAAAGCCATTAGATAAGAATTTCACCCTGGCTCCAAGCAGCCTCTTAGTCCCAGGCTGAGAGAAACCACCTCCCAGATGGTGCAGGAAAGCACCACCTCTCACCCTCCACTTGCTGCTCCTGCAGGCACATGTTGCTGCCAGACCTGTTGTTTAATTTGGTTTGGTCATTTTTATGCTCTCAGGGAAACTGCATTACTCAATGAAGTCAGCAAAGTTCTGCAGCTTGCATTAAGGAAAGAAAACACAGAGTGAAGATGAAAGGCCTCAGCTCTTTGTCCCACTGAAGCCAACAGAATGAAGAGCAGCTCGTTTTTCAGTGATTTCTGGATGGGTAACAAAGATGTTCTTAGTCAAACTCATATTTCAGCTCCAGTTCCAAATAACTTATATTGGGTAACAACTAGTTAATTGATAATCCTTTAATATTCATCATTTAATAAACATGGCTACTGAGTTGAGTTGACAAGTTATTTCTCCTCACTTCTTTCAATAGTCTGTCTTCTAGAGTTCCATAATTACAAATGGCTTAGTCCTAATTATAACAGCTATTATTTGTTATTAACTGGCAATCATTTTACAAATCAGGTATTACAGCAGCTGTAAAATAACTTGTGCATATTTTATTATTCAATTTAAGATAATAACCTGTGACATTCTGTGTCTTTGCAAATGCCATCTGGAAGAGCAAGTAAATTCTCACTACATCTGACATAAAATTTTTTAATTTTTGCAACAGTTTACCTTCCCTTTTAACCATCTGCAGCAAGGCAAAGTATTTTATTATCTCACCACAGACTACAATGTGCATAAGGGGTTTGGACTGGGAGTTGGAAATGCTGCACGTAAGGGGACATAATGTCTATTACTGTAAGGCTGCCTGAAGCAAACCAAATACGTCAAGCACTCACTGCTAGTGAGCTTTGTCTGATTTGACATGTCCACACTGTGGAATGGAAACGAGTGCAGAGACCTCAGCTACTGTCTCATTCACTTCAGCTCACACCAGAGGCAGGTATTTGACTGCCACTGCCAATTCACCCCCTCTTTTCTTTCCTGTTGTCAAAAGGCTTGGACTACATGAGAATAAAAGGCAAGACCCATTTTTTCCATCTCTCTCCTGATCTGTCTTCCAGTACTAAGAGAGAACATAACAACAGCTCCACAATTTAACAGCAGGTAAGAGGTAGAACAACACGACACACATCAGCTGGCTCTGCCTACACGCAGGGCACGTGTGGCCTTGGGTACCTTGTCTGCAGGGCACACCTTTATCAGTGTCCCATTTACCTGAATGCCCGGGCCTGCTTTTGGAAGGAAAACCCTCACAGGAGTTCCTTCATGCTTCTTCTTTGTCTTCAGAATATTGGCTGCAATTTGTTTAAGCTTAGTCAAAGGATGCATTGGGGAAGAGAATAGTTATTGCAAATGCAGCCAGTGCCTTGTGA
The DNA here is from genome assembly GCA_013400775.1 of Chaetops frenatus. Taxonomy (NCBI): domain Eukaryota; kingdom Metazoa; phylum Chordata; class Aves; order Passeriformes; family Picathartidae; genus Chaetops; species Chaetops frenatus. The sequence goes on along the minus strand of VZTR01027140.1, from coordinate 27,842 downwards.
AAAACCTGCTACACCCACAGTTTGGAGCCAGCTGGGTATAAGCAGACCCATCCTCTGGGAGCTCACTGCTAACAGTGATCTGCTGCTCGCATACGCTCAAATGCCAAGTGTTATTTAGGCTTTGCACAGGAGCGAAAGGAAAACAGAAAAAGGAACTGCAAAAAGTGAAAAATCTCAGGCATGTCTCCCTCTTACCATTGGGGTTGCTGTTCCTCTGGGACAGAGCCAGGCTCCTTGCCTCTCTCAGCACACCCCTCCAGTACAGCTGCCAGCCAGGGAAAAGGGATTTTGAGGTGCCAGCTCCCTCAGGTTCCTCCAGGCAGGACCCATACATGCTCTCCTCACTCCCCCAAAGTCACCTCCTGTAACTGTGGCTACCTGCAGGGCAGTGGCTCCACACTCATGAGCCAGTGCAAAAGCCAAATATTTAACAACATGTACAAGGTATTAGTGTTAAATCCAGCAGGACAGGAGAAATTGCAGAGTTAAAGCTTCAAAGAGCTGACTGAAGAAACACCTAGGTTTGGATAATTTTGAGTAAAGTGGGGAAACCCAAAGGAGAATATAGCAGCTGTATTTCCAGTTGCCCATGTCTTACTGAACAATACTGTTATTTATAAGCACAAATCTCCTTGGCTTTCTTGTGGCATAAGCAATAAGGAAGGAAAAAGGTGTGGGGATTGGAGGTCTTTGACTCTTTATCCTTAGAGATTTTATAATTCTATGCTGAAGTTACAAACTCAGGAAAAAAAAGTAGGTTTTATGGTTCTTGTCTTCTCGGGTTTTTTTGGTTTTTTTAAGAGCCTGATGGACATGACCAAAGTTTACACAGTGCAAACTACCAAATCATCTTTCAGGGCAAAGGGTAAGAGACAGCAAGCCTTGCAAAGGGACCCACATGGTTACATCTCATCTGAAAGCCCCAAACTGTACAAACAAACCTCAGACTGCACAGTTCTGTATCAGCTGCTGGCTAATGCAGAACTCACATCAAGTCTGCAAATATTTTGTCCCTCCAAAATTTCAGATGTACCTAAAGTTTTAATTCCAGCATCCCTAGCACTTAAATTCCTCTTGTTCTAAACAACCCGTTCTCCAGTTGTAATTCTCAAGGGACCTGACCTGCAAAGCCTTCTCCGAGCCAGACTAGGCTTATTACACAACCAAAGAAGCCAAAACCCTTCTTCAGAAAGCAGCAGATTCCTATCATCCCAAAGGCTGCAGGAAACGGTTCTCTCTTCAAGGCAGCAAGAGAAAGAATCAAACCAGCAGGACAGCTCCCAGAAGTCCCATATACAAGACTGACCTAAGGAACACCTGCACGCCTGTGATGTCTGAAGAATTTGTATGGGTAGCTCCTTTTCATCCAAATTACAATTACAACTTATTCTCAATTAAAGGTTAAACAGTACGTCCATGACTTATAAAATTACAGATTTTTATTACTAATGTTCACACTATTTCATTACCAAGCTTCATCTTTGACATTAAGAAGTCATTTTTAAGTCAAACCCACAAATTTTAAATTAATTTGGCTTTCACAGAAGAGAAAAAAAAGAAGAGGTGCATTCCCTTTTATGTCAGGACTTCTGTTAAAATGCATTCATAAAGGCTCACTAAATGCACAGTAAATACTAGAACCATGTGGCTTGAGAACTAGATATAGACATGAATATAAAGCATGATTTCAGCCATCTCATTTCAAGCCAGTTTACCTAAAATTGCACTAACCATTTAGTCACCCCTCCTGACTTACATATAAGAGAAACAAAGTATAAACTATTGCAGAATTATGATTGAAATAGAGCTCTGATTTAACACTTAATTTATTTTCTGCAAATTTGCTTTGCATTGAACTCCCCTGGACATGCCAATAACCAGCACAGCTTCATACTGGGGATACAAAGACCTCATTCCCAGGTCTCTCACTGCCATCTCTACTCCAAGATAAAGGCAGGTGGTGTACCTGCATTTGGGAAAAAGCTCCTCTGCAGGTCAGAGCTGGTCAGGTATCAGCAGACACCTCCTCTGGGAGCTCATCACCAGCAACAAGCCAGCATTCACACAACCTCAAAAGCCCAATATTACGTCAGCTTCAGCAACACCTTGATCACCAGGAGCAAGCACAGCTGCCCAATGGATGCAGTGAATGGCCATGGTAGAGCTGCTGCTTTTTGCCTAAACCAGAGCAGAGTGGCAAGAAGTTGTGCTGGATCCTGCTACTGCCCCCAGGATGGGACTAATGTCAGGCTAAGCAACAGCAGGAGCACAGAGTCTTCAGAGATGAAAGTCTGAAAAGATTTTTAGACTTTGTTAATTTTTGAACAGTGGAAAAACTCAAAGACTGAATGGAAAATTGGAGCAAATGCAACGACAGCTCTGCTAGCTGTCCCACAGCTCTGGGTGCTGCATGAAAACACTGCAATGGTCAAAACTTCTATCAGCAAATAATGTGTTTTGATCACCTACAGCACCCACTTGAAGGTTGCTATAGCAATAATGCCTTATTCCCTTTTCTCCTTCAAAGCTCCAGCAACAAAGAACAAATACTGTGCTGCCAGAGTCAGAGCTAATTCTGCAAAACTGCAGGAATCAAAAAGCCATTTACCTGAGCTCTTCTTTTTTTCTACCACTCTTGAATGGCAAGTCAAACATTCACTAACTGTCCTTTCTTAGTCTGGGAAAACAAAAAAGCTATTGATTTTCAGCACTTTTCTTGTGTACTGAATTCTTGCTCCCATTAAAATGTCTCCAGAAAAGCAAAAGGTTTCCTACTGCATTTGCATCCGGTGTGAGTTTGCATGGAAGCAATAATGAAGAGTAAAAAAAGACAAATAAATGTCGTGTGACAGGACTTGCAAAGGGTCAGCTCAATTGGTTTCTGTTTCTTCTGCCTTATCCCAGAAGATGGAGCCAAATGACAAAGTGTCTGTGGACCCAACAAGCTGCATGTAGACACTACTGAACAAATCCTTTTCCACCGAAGGTAAGGCTAGTCTCACTCAAGGATTCCCATTGCCAAGGTAGGCTGGGAAGGCAGTCAGATTTCTTGCAGATAATTTTTTTGCATGTCACAGCTGTTTTATAGCTCTTTGAAAAGAAAGGAGGCAACTAGAGCATGGTCAGGAGCCTACATTTTCAGAAAGCTGAATGAAAGGCAAAAAAACCCCCACCAAAATTCTCCACAGACAAAAAGAAAGCTCTGTTTTTGGCTGGCAGCACCACAAACCTACTTTGTAGCCTCAAAAAATAGGTTTGAGAGTCTAACATGTAACTCACCCTGGGCTTGTATGTTATTTACAGTAACAAAAAGCTTATGAGAAAATCTGGAAGGAAGAGCTTTCTGTAAATATGTTGGAAATGAGAAGCATGCCCTGGACTCACATTTTGTGATTCCCTGCTGGGAGCAATTAAGGCAGCCATACTGCAAGGGCAGCCTGGCTGAGGTGGCGTTTAGGGTTAACATAAATCATTCAGAAGTCATTTAAAATGCATCTTTCACATTGTACAACATGAGGCAACCTTGTTTCTGAGGGCAAGCAGAAAGGGATGAGCTGAGAGTGGGCTGGGAAGCCAAGGGATGGTGTTCCATCTCAAAACCCTTTCCGAATACCTCCCACAGAGCACTGAAGAGGAGAAGTGTCCTGTTTGGCTGGGAAGTCGTACAAGGTTCAGCCTGAGGCCCAGCTTTCTCAGAGGATGGCTTGCTATCAAATTTACTGAGCCCAGCCTGGGCCCTTATGGCCAGTTCAGTACTGATGAATTCTGGCTTTTATGGTATAATGTTGTTCTCATTACAGTGACACTGGGCCAAGTTCTCTTTCATGTAGAAACACCTCCTCTCACTTCCAATGATAAGACCACCTAATTATTCAGGACAGTATAAGATGTGAGGACCTCCTGAGGAACTGGAGAGAAAGGACATCTAAGACTTGGTGACTGGCCAGAGACANGGGAAGAAAACAATCCTAATTTAACATCCAAACATTGATTTTCCAGCAGACTCCATTTTGCTGCAGTTGTGCAGCATGAAAAAAAGACTCCAGCTATGCGGCAGAACAAGGCACAGTCAGGTAGATGATACTTAGAAATTTGAGAGTTAACATAAATATTGTAATTATCACATGTAGGTTTTGGATTTTTAAATCAATTCTGATTCAGCTGCATCAGTTCTGATTTCTTATTTGGCTTTGATCCTGTGACAGAATCTGAAGAACAGGACAATCTAAAGAAATCATTTGTATTGTTTAGACAAACGAATGCCTTGATTCAACTGCATATTCATGCTCTCATTCTGGCTTTATGCTACACAGAAAGTAGAAAGTCTTTATTTAAAGATAAACTGGGGTTTTTTTCTGAAGGTGAGCACAGCCTCAGCTACAGTTTGGGAACAAATGCAAAGTACCAAATGAGTCGCGCCTTGCATAGGCATAAGAATGTTGATAAACCCAGAACAAAGGCAGAGGGGATCCCTTAACTCCAAAGAGTTATTTAAAAAACCCAAACGCATGGGGAGGGACACTGAGGATAGAGGAAACATAACCAAGGCCAAGAATGCCTATCAGTCCTTTTCATCTGCTGTTCATTGGAAGAGATGCAGAAGTAAGATATCCTGTAGGAAGCAACTGCAATTGAACTAATGGAATACACAATAAACATATCCATTGCTCAGGGAGTTTGCAGAGGTGCTCTGTGACCAGGTTTAGCTTTCACGTTGCATTTTGCTTGGGCAGATGGGATTTTTAGACAGCCTTAATCTCAGGTATAATGCAAATAAAACTGTGGAAATTTCAGGCATGACAAAACACAGGGGAGGAAATGACAGAGAAATTCAAAATGTAGGGTCTGGTTTGCTCTAGACCCTTTACCATGATGGATGGATTTGTCCTTCAGCTTCATGGCCTCAATACTTCAGATTCTCAAATCCCACAGCTGGGACCAGATTTTCAAAACTGCAGTTTTCCCCCCCCTTTTAGAAGCTTATAGATAGAGAATGCCTTTCAAACAGGATTACTATCTGTAAAACATCTTTTTGCCAAAATAAGAGCTAAGCTCCTAAAACCTCTTGGCCCTTTCCATGAGGGAATACTGGCCAAGGATTTAAAATTATATTAGAAGAGTGTATGTTTTAAAGAAAACCCCCAAACCCCACAATTTAGATTGAAAATCAATGATCATACAATTTCAACTTAGCTACTCCAATAGTTAGTTAACTACAGGGTTAAACTCATGTCTCTGAGTTTCTAAATATCACTCTCTACACTCTAAATTTCAATGTCCAACTACTGGATTTTGTTATTTCCTAGGGTCAAGCTCAAAGCTGTCAATTATCAATGTTTTTGTTCCCCTTAGAGATAATTATAGCCTACGAGGAAGTTGCTCATTTATCTTTGCTTTGATGAGACAAATGAGAGAGAACTCCTGGAGTCTCTCTGTATAATGCATATTTTCACAGCTCATTTAACTGTGTGTGTTTTCTTCAAACACCCTCCACCCTCACAACACTTCTAGAAGCATGAAAGCTAGAATGAGACGCTGTAGAGGTGTTCCAGATGTGCCCAAGTGTGAAAGCAGGGGTGTCTCACATACATAGAGGTACTGTCATAACATCTAGGAGACTGTTAACAAAGTAAAAACCAAATGTACTTTTACCCAAAAGAGCTCTTTAGCTCCACTGGCTGAAAATGGCATGAGTATCTGCAAGAGAACTGGGTGAACAGTATGATTTTAGGTACAGTTACTTTAAAGCAAAATTGTCCTGTCAGGTAGGATTCTGGTTCAGCTCTTTCAAATTATCAGAGGGAGATTTTGAAGGAGAAATGCTTGACATTCAGGATATATATAAAATTCCAACAGCTTTGGATCAGTAGCAAGAGCACAGTGCCCCTTCATAACCTCTCCTGCACAGTTTTGGGTGCCATGCACCTTTCTCCTCAAGAAAAGGCGAAGGTAATAAAAGCATATTAAACCTGCTCTAGGTAAATATCACCTCCTCTGAATGGAAGTGATGCCTTAAGAATTTTTAAATTAAGGCTCCCACAGCACGTGTTATCTGGCCACTGAAGTCTGCCCACAGCTGGTGCTGCTGATAACTAATGGTATATGGGGAAAGTGAAGCTTAAGAGAACTTTACAAAGAAGGCATTCAGTATAAGAACCCTTTGAGTTGAGATCCACATCTGGAGCAGCCAGAGCATGTCAGAAGTCACTGAAGGATCAGGAACTGCATTTGACACATCCCACCACTCCCTGCTTCAGTTTTGCACACCAGATTATCTGGATAGAGACTAGGAAGAAATTTCAGCTTCAGTTCTTATCTAAAGCTTTTGATACACTTTTTAATGGCAAGATAAAAATGCCTAGCACACAAAGTGATTCTTTTCTGTCAGATCTGGGAATTAGTGATAAATTCTGATGCAACACTGTAAATAACTCTTTCCATTTAATGATGCTGAGCATGTTAGGCTACGTCAATCATCCCTTGGAAATGAAGAGGAGATGTGATTTGAAATGGCAAGCTGTGTGTATCTAATCAATAATCTCATTATGTGTCAAGCAAACCAAATTTGATTATCACAGAGCAGCTACAGTCCTCCTCGGTGCTGTTGCAACTCAGTTGCCATTCAAACTTCCAATCTCAAATCCAGCAGGTGAAACTGGTGGAAGTTTGTTTATTTTCCAAAGGTGGAGAAATCTCGAAGGTACGTGAGATAACAGTCCCATGACTACTGTAAACCATAGGAGATTCCAACCTCTAGTGAGAGAAAAAGGAAAGGGCAAAACCGCCTTTGTTTCCTTCTCTTAAAAAACCCCTAGCCTTCTACCAGTCCTTGAGACATCCCTTCTTCAAGCCCCTCAGTGTCTCCTTGCACCTCCTTTCACCTCTGAAATACAAGTAGCTCCAGAATTTATGTAGACTCTTCACTTGACCTGTAAAACCAGTACGATTGTTCAGCCTTTCTAGTTTTGTTCTCCTGAGCTCTATTTAGCACAGTCTGTCTCATGGATTATCCCTTTTCACTGATCTGTTCTGTCACACTCTGACCTTGCATCATAACTAAGGAATCTGCACAGAAGAAAGCTCTAAATCAAAGGATGTAATGAGATCCAACATGAGATCCAAGTATATCCCTAATGAGGATCTGCAAAAATTCATGACAGTCAGTCCACTCACCTGTTTCCTTGGTTTGCTCCCTCCATTCACAAGAACATAAGTTCAGAGCTCTGTTCTGCTTCCTTGATATCTCCATGTACAGTAATGGCACTGGAGACCTTTGTTAGGTGTACATTTAGCAGTGGTGTGCACACCATTGTGAACAGTCCATACACAAGGAGAGCTCAGACTCATTATGATTCCATCTGTCAGTAGAAAATCAGTTCTTTCTCCAAGATACCATTTCAAAAAGCTATTTACTCTAAGGATGGTAAGTCACCCTGGAACAGGTTGCCCCCAGAAGCTGTGGGTGTCCCATCCCTGGAAATTTTCATCAGCCTGGTCTAGTGGGAAGTGTCCCTGCCCGTGGCTAGGGAGTTGGAACCAAATGATCTCTTAGTCTCTTTCAGCCCAAACCAGTCTATCAATTTATTATTTTTTTGTTGAATTAATATTACAAATAATACTACAAATTCTACAAAGCAGTATGACCATACCTAGCTCCAGCCCGATTTCAATAAACACATGGTCTCTTTGGAAGCAATACTAGAATTCTTTATCTCCTCCTCTATAGTGGCAACATGGTGAGAGATTTGTGAAAATCAGGGGATAAAAGGAGTTCATTTACATTTCAGAGACTGTGTCTGGAAGTGCTTCCTGTCTGCTTAACAACAGCACTGTTTATAACCCTGAGATTAAGTTTTCTTTTGCCCTATATCAAGCATTAAAAAACAATGACCTTTATTTACTAAATTATTCTTCTAATTAACACTGAATGCTTTTGCCCTAGATAAAGAATTGTTTATTGGATCAGAGCTAAGATTTTAAGATATGCTGATTAAGAGTACTTTGGGATATAATAAATCAGTGCCTTTTCAGTCACAGGTAGTGAAAAAAGTGCTCCATGCTGTACTTTTGTGAGCATCATTTTACCTTCAATCCTGTAAAGCATCTGCCTTGTATCATCACACCATGGAGCTGAGACACAGATTTTACACATTAACCACACACACAGAGGATAAGGTTTCTCCAGGAGCTGCAGTCCAAGTTAGGTACCTACAGACAAGTCGCAAAGCGCCCAATATCCAGCAGCCTCTCTGTCCCTTCCCTTGGCAAAACCAAAGCTGAACATGGCTGAAACAGGAACCTTTGGCACACTGTTGGGTGTGCACACAGCCAGCCAGCAACCAGGGCATGGCAAGATCCCCTTCTTCAGAGCCCTCACATGCAAGTGCTACAGTGGTAGACCTCTTTGTGGTGGCTTAACAGGCTCAATAACCTTTGATCCTTGTCTCCACTTGCTGAGCTACCTCATAGTCTCAGCACCCCTCCCAGCATAGCCAGAAGGCAGGGACAATTTGTGGAAGCAACAGAGCAGTGGTAGGGCCATAGTTATAATCCTCCTGTGACTTGAGGCATATTTATTTCCTGCTGCCATATGATGTTTAAAGTCCCCCAGGAAACATATCAGGAGGTTTTTCCCTTCATCCAAATGGCCATTTTCTCTTATTACTTTCTGAAGTAAAGCTTTAGCTTATTTCAGCTCCTGAGGAGACCAGCTGTCCTCAGGAAAGCAGGCAGTTCACTCATTTTCTGGCTGTAGGAGCTGATGCTTTTGTAATGGAGGTATACAGAAGGGGCAGGATCTGTTTGTTACTTCATTCCACAGCTTTTCCCATAATCCCCACTGAATTCTGAGCATGTCTCCTTTATCCCTTGTCTTCTTTCCATTTCCTAACAACCTGGTTCTAGCAATCACAGGTAAAACCCAGAAGACCTGAGTAGAATCACATTGTTGTGACTCCAGTCTGGTGACATTGCCCGGAACAACATGCTCTAGTTTGAGACAGGTAAGAGCTTAGAAAGCTAAACCTGTGTTGTGCACAATACAATGACCACCAGCCCTTGCTGTACTTTTCACAAGAAAACAAGTACTGACTTTGCACGTTGCACTTGCCAAATAGCAGCCTTCAGGACATCACCCCTGCTTCCTCTGCTAGGAATGGAAAAGAAGGAAAGACCAGACTGCTGTGAAGCAGACAAGAGTTTTCCTATTGGCATCAATAGGTGTCCAGCCTTTAAGTATCTTAGTGTTTCTCTATTCTTTCTTGTTTAGCGACTGCAAGCACCAGTAGCACTTTCATTTAGACTGGAACACTTAAAACTTAGTCTTTTCAAGGACTGCTAACATCAGCTACTTTCCCTGAGCAATGATGCCTACTGATGGGCATGTTTGGTAATTAAAATTTTTCCTAATGTGCCTGGAAATTTTGCCTGATTAAACCTTTTCTCAGAGTCAGACTGAGTTTTCTAAGGAATCAAAAGAAACAGAAGTTGCATTTTCCTCATGCTGCGTTCATTACAAAGGTCTTCATTTAGGAAAGTGCCTTCCAGCTTGGAGTGTATGAGCAAGCCCACTGAGACTGATAGGATTATTCTAAGCTGGTAAGGCATGTTCTTGTGTATCTTGCTGAAACTTAAATGAGGCATGATGTGATTGAGACATCCAGGGGAAGTCCAGTTTAATCAGGTGGGGTGGAATATGCAGCCAAACTCAAAAATGAAGTCCAGCCTGTATGGTGTGATCACATGAGGGAGGCATGCCACTCTCAGAGGAAGCCACTCTAGAAAGCAAGTACATGTTTGCCAGCATGTAGGGTCACATGTCCTAGGAGGGCATGGCCCTTTTCTTGGAAAAATGTAAAGTGCCCTCCAGGGAAAAGTTGGCTTGGGTGATTCTTCCATGACATGCAATATAAAAAGCCTGGGACAGCTTTTACATATCAGCTGACCCAACTCTTACTCAATTCCCTTACTTTGATTTTTTCATTGGCAAGGTACCTTTCCAGTTAGGCTGTGCAAAACCTCTGGAAAAAGTCCCCACAATGACTCAAAAAACTCAGTCCTGTAGCACTCTCACCTCAAACCAGAAAATTCAGAAAAACCTGCTGTTATTTAAAAAAAAAAAAACCAAAAAGGAAGCCTGGAGCAACAAAAACACAAGCTCAGGCCCTGCAGCACTACTCCCTGAGCTCTGATCCTGTCAGCACTCTCCTGCTGTGCCCCAACAAAAGCATATGAGGACATACTGTGGAGGCTCTGATGAATGCCTGGGAACTAAAGAAGTTTTATTTATGATTTATTAGCATGTTTCTCTTAATTCAAGTGAAGTGTATGAGGATTGCTGTTCTTCAAGCTGGGGTTTTCTGCAGCCCCAGTGGTCAGCATAAGGTCTGACATTACTTCCCAAACTGGAAGAAGGATTTGGATTCTGGTTTTCCAGAAGAACAAACCAACACAGAATGAAAAACTTTTCAATATTTTGCACTTTTTTTTTAATGATGTTTTCCATAACCTGTGCTCAGCTCTCTCAAAAGGATGTTGGCAACCTAGATACCCAACAGGACACTTATCTAACCTTTAATACCCTTCTGAATTTAAGAATTTAATTCTCTTTAATGTCAGTTCTAGTAGATTTTAGTGGGAACTAAAGCACTCTGAGACATTTTCATAAAGAGCATTGCAGGTATAAGACCATTGTATTCGGTATGCTTAGGAAACAGATAATCCTATTCATCTAATCAACTTAAAGAAGTTCTCATGTACCAGGTATTTTCAGTAATTGAATAGTGAAATTGCAAAGTGCATACATTATTAATGCTTCTAGAAATAGACCTAGCAGTTCATAAAACAGAGGGAGTAAGATTTCAAGGTGGTGGCAAAACTTGCTTTTAATAGCAGTGAAAAAACCTATCAAGGAATCCAAATACTCCACTGAATAAGAGAAGCAGCAAGCTAAGCTACCTAGAATATGGAAATATCCCAAAGCACAGCTCAATAAAGAAGCCAAACATTTTGTAGAAAACGCCATAGTTACAGCTAAACAAAATATACAGTACACCCAGAGGCACAAATGAGAAATCCTCACTAAGATATCCTACCTCCTCCCCAAGACATTCAGTTGGGTTACATCTGCTAAATCTCACACCCACAAAACTTAACTTCTGCACAGAGCAACTTCTCCCCAGTGCAAGGTAAAATTTCTTAGAAGTGGGTATCAAGCTTGTTGTTGTGCAAATGAAAAGAAGCTGGTGCATCTTGGTAACACATTATTGAATTTTAGAGTAACTGGAGTGATTGATTTCTCTTAGGGTCCAAGGAAAGTGCATCTTCTACATGATGATCTTTCTAACAACAAAAAAACCCCAGTAACTCACCCTGTATTTTACATCCCCTAACAATGTCACTAACCGTTGTTTTGCTCTTCCATGCAAGGACCTGTAACTCACCTAAAAGTGCCATCTTCTACCTCTAAATTAAGCATTTTCAACTTTATTTTAGGATATTTAATTATTTGTAAAAATAAAAGGCTTTACCCCGGAGCTCAGTTCAGAGCATTCAGTAAACGCTACACTTTATACTATAATATTAGAATCCATACTTGAAAATGTAAGAGAGTTTAAAACCACAAGCCAAGTCTCCTGTGGGTAGATCCCATTAATGACTTTCTGGACTGTTAAATACTGTTGTAATAATTTGGTGTTTGTTGAATGTGCACGGAAAACAAACCACAACCCAAGCAAGTTTTTCCGTGAGCAACGAAACCAGTGACTGTGGGTCTCCAGCACCTATAAGATGAGTGTTCCAGGCCAATAACTCCTGCACATCCCTACACCTCTTTTTCTCTTGGACGAACTGGTCTGGCAGAAGCTATTGTATGCTGTGGCTAATCCAGAGCAAAACTCACGTGGATAACACTACTCAGTACAAGAAAGACAGCAATACAGCTAGCTATTGTCTAACAAGATTTAAGGGCTAAATTTGGCTAATTTAATGCCCTAAGCAAGGCCATTAATCTGCATAGCTCACCTCTTCCATCCACCAGTTCTCAGGAGTCCCATAAGAACACAACAGCCTTAAATATAAATTTTTCCAGATTTTAAAATGATTTAAAAAATTGTCTACCCATATAATTGCCTGAGTCTCTCCCCTAGGAAACAGATTAAAGAAAAAAATCAGTACTAAAGAACTAGACTACCTGAGAGCCTGGCAATCATCATCTTCCAGAAGTTAACTCATCCTCCCTTTATCATCTATTAAGATACATACGTGCATATGCACACACACATTTACTTCTAGTGGAATTTTTGATACCTTTTCATAGCTGATATAATATGGAATGTTCCATTTGTTTATGGCTTAGAAGTTACTCCTAAAGTGAAAAACTACTTGCCTTTCCAGAACAGAAACTTATGCTTGAGGTGAATAGCATGAAAAATATTTGAAAATGATAACTGTGTCACTTTTCTCTTATAGAAGAGAAGAAAGTGTCTGAACAAAGTCAGCCAGTTAAGCAACAAGGTTTATTGATTCCAGGATTACTTTTTTCAATTTTGTGATTGGATTTGGGGTTGGGGGGAAAAATTCTGAGATCAGACAGGCAAAAAAACCCAAGACATAAAAACAGAAACAGGAAAAAAGAAAGGCAGGTGAATTACCAGAGCACATAAGACATGAAATGATTGGAATGATTAAGTGGAAGAAAAATTATAAGGGACAGCTAGCCTCTATTAAAGGTCCAGACTTGGGCAACCGCTCTGAAGCTGATTAGTAAAGAGCTGAAGGACACCAGAGGAGATGGTTCTGTGCTCCTGGTTTTCTGTAGAAGCTGAAAACTGATGGGTCACCACACTGCCTTCCACCTTCCCACAGCATATAAAGAGCCTCCAAAGGGGTCTCTTCCATTAATAGGAGGGAGTGGATGGTCTGTATTGTAGGTTACTTTCACTATCTCAAAGCCAAGTCTCACATATTTTTAGAAAGAACAACCAATTCCTTTATTTGGCCCTTCACATTCCACGTCACATCCACTTTCCCAAAATTGAAGTGTGTTGTCAAACATTGCCACTCCTCAGGAAAGGGTATTGCTCTTTAAAGTTCTCAGCAGTGCATAGGTTGAAGTCATGAAGAAGGAACCAGTATTTTGTTGCCTGAGTGTCAAGAAGACCCACACGGTACAATTTTCCAAAGCATCTACTTGCTTAAGAATCTTCAGATCCACTTATGGAAATCACTGAGGAGTCTAAATTCTACTGAAGATTCCTATTTGATTGAAGAATGTCTTTAAAAATTGTGTTTTAATTTCAGGTAGTGATTGAAACATGGGCCATGGACTAGCAAGGAAACATGACTGGGTGTATAAGGTTTTCCAAAGCATCCTACCCACTTCTGTGGTTTCATATATTCCTTCAGTCATTTTCTGCATCCTTTATTTACAAATCTTTTCCTCCAGACTCCTTACTGTCTGAAGTGGATCTTAAAATGATAACTCCTTATTCTTAGGGTCAAACAGAATTTTTATCTGTACCACAAGCTTTGATTTGATTATGGGGTTTGTTTGTGCTGGTTGAAAGTAAAGGTTTAAGGAAGTTGAATAGAGCATAGCCTGCCATGCCAATCTACGACAGCTGGCTCCTGGTAAAACAATCCATCAGGTCCTTGCTTGTGCCCATTTGCAAAGATCGAAGAGACAGCAATGAGTTTCCAAAACACAGCATGTGGCTTTAAAGCCATGAAATCCACTCTACTGCTGCACAGTCAGAGTTCTGTGGGCATGCAGGTGTGTCGATTATTTTCCCTGACCAGCTTGTGAAACAAGCAATAATCCCTGAAACGCTCCAGCACTGTACCTACATGGTTCCCACTGCAGAGAAGACAGCCAGGAACATGCTGTATATTACCTTCCTACAAACTAATTTATTTATAGCATAATGGGCAGAGCACGGCAACTGCAAGAATACAAATTAAGCAGATGCAAATCACCTTCTCCCCCCCCAAACTCAAAGTCCTCTCTGCAGCCACAGAGGTGTGTGCAATCCAACAGAATCAGTCAGCTGGGATGATCCACTTGAATTCACAGGCAGCAGTTCCCATCAGGGCATTAAGGTGATATCATGGAAGATATTCTGACTGGCAGACAAGTTACACAAGAGCAGCAACGACACCACTAAAAATATTTTTCAGTAGACATAGGACTCGCTATCCATGGCCCTAGGACTCTCTTGTAGTTTATAAGAAGGGCTTAGCTCATGTTTAACCCTACATTCTTCAATTTTGTCCCAAAGGCAAAGGGGTTGGTCACAATCATGAAAGTTTAATTAACAGAGGAGATGCAATGCCAAGATTTTGTATAGCATTCATAAAAGCACTCAGTTCTCGTGAATTTTCCTTCTCTTGCTAGAGCTGATAAACCCATAACAATGCACCATAAAAATGAGTGAGTCTCCTTCCCCAGCTAGTCTGGCATTTACATACAACTGCAAAGATAGATAGCAAGAAGGTTTAGACCCAGCTGGCAGAAATGTCAGGTCTTTCAACTCTGTATCTTTATTACATCAAATACAAACAGCATTAACTCCTACCAGTGCCAGTCCTTGGAAAAATGCAAGTATTTTGGTGAAGAAAGATTGGGTAAATCTAAGCCTGGACATGGCTGGAGAAATTACAAGGAAGCAAGAGAAAAGGAGGAGCCAGAAATAGCTTTAAAAGGCTTGCTTTCACCATGTATCACAAGCTATTGAGATAAATCTCATTTTACATGTGTCTGATCTCAGGATCACTAGAAGCTGCTTTCTGAACTCTTCATTGATGAGTCCTTCTCCTAACTACAGAGGACCAAGACAACACACCCACTCTCAAACAGAGATGGGTAAGAAAATCTCCCCACTTATTATCTAAGATTAGTTTAAATATGAATACTGCTGTGATGCTTCTTCCCTCACAGCCCCTGGATCCAACACCTTTCTACAGTAAATGTTCCCCAAACCAGCTCAGTGTAAAACATTCCATAATAACCAAATTGTAATTTTTCCCTTTGCATTTGAAAGCAGGGTATGTAACTTGTAACAATCCATTTGGGCTCAAAACACCTTCAATATTTAACAATACAGGCTGGATTTTTCTTCTTTTGCTTTGCTTGTAGTGACTTCTCACTTAATATAGAAACCAAGGGTACCAGTTCCAGAGACAAGTCATCCAGGGACAGTTCTTCCTTTGGGGGAGCACTTTGCCCTGCATGATCAGAGCAGTTGTGCTACCTAAAGAAGTTAACACTGATTCTTCATGCACCCACTGTCCGGATAGCAACTTGCTGTAAACAAACAGTTTTCTTGACAATTTATTAATACCTGTGAAACCACCTCCTGAAGTAGGCTAGAAAGTTCATGAGCTTCAATGCTCAAGAAAAATCAACAGTTCATTTCAGAGCGCACCCAAAATGAAGAGCTAAAACCATAGGCTACCCCCAAATCTAAGACCTTAAATGTCTGCTAAGAGAGAAGACAGCAGAGAAGAGTATTTGCATGGAGAATCTGCTTGAAAGGTCACAGAGTATGATGGTGTCCTGAGGACAGTACAGACAGATTGCATCTAGCTTCAAACAAGAATTGCTTAAATTTCTGACACCCTGCATAGAGTTATAAACAAAACGTAAGTATCAGGTTTTTTGCTAGTTCCAAACTGACATTCGTGCAAAGGAAAGCCCAGCCCACTCAACTGCAAACGTGTATGTGCACACACTTTGCCAGCTAGCACTGAACATGGCAAACCTGGTAATTCTGATTTCAGGGCTGCTTTTTACCACAAGCTGATGAATCTTACATGCCCACCACAGGACCGCAGATTCAGGCAGTTTGAGTACTCAGCAGGCTACTGGGGAGCCCTAGCAAATGAGAACCACTCCTAGGTTCTACCTGGCACAGGGAATTCAAACGCTCCAGAAGCACCTCTAACTGACTTCCACAGCTATAAAACTGAATGCTGGGAGGTTTTGGGTGGGGATTCTCCTCACCAGCTCTAGGTCTCCTCTCAAAGAGTGTGTTGCTGTGACAAAGCAGTTTCTTTCAGTTGTTT
The DNA here is from genome assembly GCA_013400775.1 of Chaetops frenatus. NCBI lineage: Eukaryota > Metazoa > Chordata > Aves > Passeriformes > Picathartidae > Chaetops > Chaetops frenatus. The sequence continues at coordinate 11,780 of VZTR01027140.1, read as the reverse complement.
CGAGTGGCTGTGAAGAAAGGCCTTCTCAGCACAAAGGGCCCAGAAGATTGACATTTCTTGGACTCAGTTCAAAGAAAACAAGAGATGAAAGACTCAGCTTTCTCCTACATATGTTCTTTCTGGATTGTAGAAAGGCACATTCCTCAGACAGTGGATGGAAAGCTGCTGCTGAAGGTATTCTCTAAATTAGCTGCAAGCATCACTTTTCAGAGAAGCTGAGTACTAGAGCAGAGGGAAACTTGTCGAGCAACTGGGTGTTGATCCAAATTCCTCTCTTGAATGAGACCATTAACACTCCATCATTAGTACTCCATCATTTCCTTTCAATATTATGTTTTTAAAAAAAATGCCTAATCAATTGTTCTATGTTCCTTCAGCTAAACTGAGAGTAGGACACAGACAATAAAACATACATTGCCATATACTGCAAAACAAACAAACAAAAAATATTCCTCTCTGGAAAGCCATATTTAACTATAAAGTTGCCTAAAAGGCTTGAAGGGGTTTTTATCAAAACAATGTTATCAACAGGAGTTCCTTCTGACCCCAAGCTTTGTAGATAGAACTCCAAGTGCCAGAGAAAAACCACGTCTGCCAAAACCCAAGCAACAGATGTCATTCACACAATGCTCTGGGACTGATGTCTGCTTTCACTGCCTGCAAAATAGGATGACCACCTTTTCCTAGAGTAGGCATTTGACAAAATAATTGTCACCAGCAATGTCCTCATCTACATTCTTTGATATGACCATATAGCACCTCTCACACATTCCTGAAATAGAGCACCCAGAAAAACTTTCCAGTGTGAAATCCCACTTGGGGTTAATTCAAATTCTCAGTCTGAGAAGTTTTATGAATTTTCAGGCTTTTTATAGGACACTTTACTGAGAATCCAGAACAGTTTTTCCTAGGTAAACAACCAGCTTTATTCAAACAGATGTTAGTCACTGGACCCCAGTACACAGGGGCTGACAGCTGTATTTTAAGGTAGGGAAGTTTCACTTAACATTATAACCTTCTCTTCAGGAGGTCATTGCTAGCTCATCATGACAGCCAAGATTAAAAAAAACCCCAACAAAACGCCCCTCAGAGATGTCCAAAAGAAGCATTTCTAGAGAAATGCAATGAAACAGGACCAAACCAGAAACTCTCAAAGTAAACGTCACTCTGTTTGCTAAAAGGACTAGCTCTTCTTTGTTTACTGAATAAATATGTTCCAATCTACTGATCCATAAATATACAGAAGTTTTTCTTAAAAAGAGAAAAAATAATCCATTGTACTTACATGTGTCTAGTTGATCCCCACCCCAGGGGATTAAATATATTTCTCTCAGTTACAGCTGCATGGTTTCACAATGAAAACGAATTTAACAATAAATTCACATTTCAGTATTCCAGGCCAACATACAAAGAATCATGTAAGCAAGTGGTATAAAACTGGAATTATAACCCAACAAGCCATTTGTTAATAGGAGACCAGCCAGTTACTTGAAAAGGTTGTTCAAGAGGCCAAGTATTCTTGTCCCTTCTTCTTGTATTTCCAACTCAGCTGAAAAATGCAGTCTTTCCTTCACATCTGCACTTATAAATGCATTTCGTCATATTATATGGAAGTTAAAGGGCCTCTTGTACTTAATATCACTCAAAACAATGCCTTTTCACAACATATGTGCATATACATGTAAATATTTTCCCACTCAGATGGTAACATCTAAATTAGCATCTTTCTTCTCAATCAGTGAGGTACATGGTGGCAGCAGCAGTGACTGCAATGATGGCTATGATAAGTTCTGGAGCAAAACTCCTGAAGGAGCTGGGGGGAGGTTCCTGGACTCAGGGGAACTCAAGTGAGAGTGGAGAGACCTGGCAGGACTCAGCAGCTCTCACCAGAAGGGCTGATAAGGGCATGGCAGTGCCAAAACTGTTGGGGGAGATTTAAATGGCTCCAGGGAATGTGAGCAACCAGGGGTGTGACAACCAGGACAGCTGGTTTCAAGCAAGTTTTCATGGCTTGGTCAAAGCTTGGACTCAATGATCTTAGAGGTCTTTCCTACCTGTAACGATTCTATGGTTCAATAAAACAAAATACTTGCAGGACACATGCATCTCTACTGAATCCACATTTAACCTCCCAACCAAAGAATTTTCAGCCTAGGGAGCAAGATTTACATGTAAAGGTCTGAGGCCATCTGTCTTGTTAGGACACTAGGGCCTATCTCAGGAAGCAGTAGAAGACTCTCTCCTAACATTTTGAAATATCCCTATAACAACTGGTTTTTAGGCTTAATTCAGCTACTTCAAAAGCCAAACTTAAGGTTCTGCTGTTTGTAGATATCAACATTTTATACCATTGACCTTTCATTCCCTCCTTTTCTTAGTGAGTATTAAATGCTTCTCAATCAGATTTAAATTTACTTCCAACGTCATCTAGACTAACAAAATTAGCTACCACTGCCTTAACTTGATATTCAACCACAAAGCTATTTTAATAAATGTCAACGAGCAAATTAAATATTTGAATTCTGATGTTGGTCTCCAGAAGCAGAAGAGATTTAATGCTCATCTAAGGAAAAACATGATTAACATTCAGGTCAGGCCCAACCAACAAAACCTGCTGAGTGTTCAACACTGACACATTCCTAGTTCCTTTTGGAAGGGCTAGTCATAGGATCTGTTTGCATATAAACATATGTGACAAAACTGACAAACCAATCGTGTGTAATTTTAGTATTTGCAGATTCTTACAACATGGTTATCACTGAACTGGTGACATGGATGCTGCTGCTGTGGAATGTGGTTTAACATTTACTTAACACTGGAGGCATTTCCCCTACCATGCAGGCCAAAGCGAGCATGAGGTTGCTTTGTAGTAGTAGAGTTTTATATTTCATTTGGTTGTGGCCAAATTTTGTTCAGGACACTGAAAAAAACCCCAAGGCTTGACCTCAGCCTGCCTTCATTCATATGTGTTCTGCAATGATTTATAGTAGCTTGTCTACTTTTCCAGTATATGCCACGTGCCAAGATGTCCTATCCACCAGCTCTCTTTGGCAGGGCTGCTCATGGAACTTCTGGCTTATCTGGACCCTTTGACATCTGGAATGACAGGTACAGATTAGCACAGAACCAGTGGCTGTCCTGGCACAGAATTGTGGGGCAGCCCTCAGCCTGGTTGGAAGAGGAGCACGTTGACAACACAAGCACCCGGATCAGCTGCACTGGCCTGATGCTCTTATCACATACAGCAATATGACACAGGTCTGGCAGGAGGGAGTAACATTCCAGCTCTTCAGCCAACATGGCAGGAAGAAGAGACTCAGCAGGACCTTGGCAGAGGCAGGTCTGCAGTCTTGACTTCCTCAGTCCTGCCCAGATGGCCAACATTTCTCTGAACAGGGCTCTGGAAACTGGCATGACTGGATAAACAGGGGACAGCAGGAAATGGAAGAAAAGCATGTTTGGGGTGAAGTTTAACACATCATGTTGTATACAGAACTCACTAAATGTATATACTTCCTACTACATTCTATTATCTCTCCCACTTTAATCAGCAAGTGCTTCAAAGTCAAGACAGAGAGATGTAGATTTTATCAGACCCTTGATTATCATTGATAGAAGAGGGCAAACAAACACACAGCACTGAGACAAGGCAGAACAAGGAGGTAATTGATATTGTAAACAAACAAATAGGAGATGCAGCACTGCAAATACCGAATTCCATTTCTGAGAAAGCTAAGGAGCAAAAAGAAAGTGCTTTTACCTGGAAACCTTCATGACTAAAACACAGAAAATCATTCATTTTCAGCTAATAAACTGCAGTCTAAATAAAAACACCTAATGAAAAAAGCTGACTGTGAGATGAAGTACTGCCATTCCGAGCATCTTTGTGCTCAAAGGTTCAAGTACTCCACACAACACTACTTCTTTCTTGTTGCATCCTATGTTAATAACATGGGGCCTTACTGTTAATTACTGCTGCTCCCAAGTAACCACTGGGGCAACATTGTGGGAAGTGGTGGTGCTGGTGAGGAGCCACTGGCCAATGCTGCAGCCACAGAGATGCCCTTAAGAAGACTAATACTGAAAGAACAAATAGCAAAATCAACCCAGACCCTGGCCAACATCTCTACTTGAAAGAGGAAAGAAAAGTCCTCCCAGCAAAAGTGGAATTTTGAATTCAATTAGTGGTTATTAATGAAATTGCCCTGAATTTTAGTCACTGTCATTCACCATTCAAACAGAGAAGACATGAATACAGAGGAGAACAGAATGCTATGGTAGAGAAAACATTCGTTTTCCATCCTTGGATAATCCTAACAATGAGTCATTGTATTCAGCGCATCAGAAAATACTAAATTTCCCATTAGAGCTAATTTTGTGGGCTCTGAGGTCAACCTGAGCTCTCTGTTAAGAGACTGCAAATTCAACAACTTCAGTGAAGTCATCTCAGATTTATGAAGGTACATTTGGCTTTTTGACTCCCTGAACTTAATGCCAATTGAGATAATTCTGTGTGTTAAAAAAAAAAAAAAAAAATCAAAACCCAAGAGAAAAGCTATGTTATGATCATTTCAACAGCAATTTATTTGAAAAGAAGTTCTGAAAAAAAGTCTTCAGAGAAAACTATTATTAAGACAGTATTAAAGGAGCTAAGAAATGAAAAGGAAAGAGCTAAAGGATGCTCAATAAAGAGACATTCCAATACAGGTTTTGTTATGAGCTGTCACTGACAGAAACCATGGTCTCTAATTGGTAGGGAAGGTATTATGAAAAAATGGGGAATGGCAGAGCCAGGACACAGGCAAGAAGCTTTACTGTTGGCTTTAATTCACCATGCAGATTTTTATTTGAGGTACAAAGCATAAGCAACAGTGCCTTGCCTCCAACCCTCCAGAGTGAGAACTGTCCCAGACCTTCATCCTCAGAAATAAGGGGAAACAAGCTGAGGTAAAACCAAGAGAAAACAGGAAAACAGGCTGGAGAAACAGAGGCCATCTCTCACGACATAAGTCTGAACAGTGTCAAATCTATACCATCTGATCAGGGCCACCAAGAAACTAACACACTGCTTTTCCTGCAGAAACAGATCACACAAAAACCACACAGGAGTATCCTGTGGGGAACAGTAGGCTGGTTTCAGTGAGATCTCCATATCTGTTACCAACGGTGCATTACATGAGTGGCAGAGATATTATAGTCACTCATTGTATCCCATGCCAGAAATTTGGAGCAGCCAGGCTGAGACGCCAAGAACCAGGTGTTTAAGGGCTCAGAGCAGGGAACTTTTGAGTTCACAGACTGCAGGAACCCCCAGGATATTCTCCCTCTTGCAGCACTTCTCCGCCAACCACTGTGGACCTTCAAGCCACAGCAACCACCAGGGCTCCTTTGGCAGGTTGGTTCCCCCATCTGAAACTGGCAAAAACAACAACCCCCCTTCATCACCTTGTATTTAAAGGGTTGTGTTAGTTTTGATCCCAGAACAAAGCCATAATAAGGGATTAGAAAGCCACGTGAAGAATGTAGTCATGGGGAATCTAAATTCAGCATCATCCTGGACACCAATAAGTTAAGAAAAAACATGCAAATGTTTTTCTGATTTTGACTAACTGAAACACACTGCAAAGCTCACACCCACATAGTTAATTTACATTTGCATTTAAAACTCCTGGAAACTCATGTGTCTTTTCAAATTAACTCAACTATATAATAATAGGCCAAACACGTCAGTTGCTGGGAAATCTCACAACATCCTGTCTATTTTTACTTCTTTTGGTATCCTTACTAATTTAAAACAACATCATTCATAACAGCATGTTATTCAAATTTTAGCAAGAACAACCCCCTCAGAGGCCAGTATTTGGTAAGATTCTGTCATACCAAATTCAGTTTAAATGAACAGCAACAATGATCCCTTCCAGGACAATGATATGACAAGGTGATATTTGAAATGGAGCTCAGGGTCCTGACTGTTACAAAACTGTCATCTACCTACAGCTGGTTTATTTTAAAAAATCATTATAGTAGCTTTGTATCTGAATAGCTTTTTTGCAAGAGGAAAGCATCCCTGGGCAGCATGCTTAATACAATACAATTGAGTTTGTTGATTTGTGATTTTTTTTTTGTTCCCCTTCTTTGTGTTCTAAGCTTCTCTGCCTATTAATGCATTACCTCCATGTGGGCAATGCCCACTGTGTGCATAAAGCTGGGATTCAAATTACTTGATAAATGTTGGTGTGATCCCAGGATATTTGGTTGAAACACCTGCCACATAAAAACAATTAGCGTGTTTTCCTGATGCCAAAAAAAGATCTGTTACTATGGAAGCTGAAGTTAGCCAGCTCCACCCACATACATACACCTCACTCACCTTAAGAGCAAAATGAGTGAGGTTAAAATGATGTCTATTTCGACTGAGAAGGACAAAAAATCTCTGGATCCACTTTTCCTCACTTGTATGAGGCCAATAACTGACACATACAGTAGGTTTGGCAAGGTATTCACACACATCATGACAAGTTGCAGGACTCATATCAATCCCTTCTGACTTCATCAACCTGTGAAATAATCATAAGTAATCCCAGGGAAATGGTGGAAATCTACCACTTTGGGATATCAGAATGAGGAATGCTACAGATGAGAGGCCAGATTTTAAACATATCTAGGGAGTCATAGGTGCTAAAAGAGGCCAAATATGAAAATCAAAGGCACTGATAAGCCTAATCACATTGGTCCAGACCTTCTGACTGTAGGAGAGGAAGAATCCCAACCCCAAAGACCTTCTAGTCTCAATAAGATTCAGGAGGAGAAGTTTGACCCCTTGTGTCAGTGATGTGTCGGCAACGCAGACGCAAAGTTTTTGGGTCAGATTTAGGCTATGCAGGCACTGAACTGCTAGTAATTTTGAACAAAAAGAATTCCAAGTTCTCAAAGACATTAAATTTACCAGTGTATTCAAGTACCATACCTTCTGAAACCCAAACTTGTGCTTTCTCCAAGATTCCAAACAAATCTCTGGAGCTTAAATCTTTCCAATTTATCTACACACAACCTACACTATATATCCTCCATCATGGAAGCAAAACTTCCAGGAAGTGGCTGGCATTTTCCCTGAGCACTATTTATATCACACACGATTCATTTGAAGAACTCAGGAGAGTTTTAGTTCTCCCCTGTGAAATTAGCTGTGAATTAAATAAAAAGATGAAGACATGGAACACACTAATATTGTGCCACATACAACAGAATAGCCTTGGAGGGATAAAATGCAGTAGCACAGCATTTATGTGTACTACTGGCTCGGGTTTTTGTTTCATGCTTTCTACCTTCCATCCATATCCTTCATGAGGAAAATTCTTGACTTTTGTCTCTTTGCCTAGGTCAACATTTACCAATTTACTAAGGGAAAGCCACTGGATTTGTTTTCTTCCACCTGAAATGCTACTAAATGTTTCTCAGTCCAGCAGTTTAAAAGAAAATTTAAAATTCGCATCCACAAAGAATTGCACTGTCACCACAATAAACGAAGAATTAAGGAAATACTGGATCTGGGAGGAGATCCTGGACAATTTGGGGATTTTTAAATTTACTTTTAATTTCTGAAATTAATTCACATGTGACGTACCTGCATGAGTTCCCACGCACAGCACTTTAGCTATAGATTCCTTCTCTCCGTAGATTTTGTGCTAAGACTTTTGATTCTCAGACACTGACTGAGAGAGCTGAACAGGGTCTAGAACCCACAGTGGAACACTAGTACCTGACAAAATATTACTACTAGATGCTATTATAATTGTTGAGTCTTTTGGCTGAAGACCTTCAAATGCTAGATCTTTGGCAAAGTATTGATAAAGAGAAGTTTACGAAATACTTATAATAAGGGCTATTTTTTCCCTTTGAGGCAGCAGAAATATTATCGCCCTGGACTGCACCTTTAATTCACAGGGCTTTTCTTACAGTGGTATCAGTGTAAAGAAATATTTGTGAGTATTCTGCATAACACAACATTATCAATTTTCTTGATATCTTAGTCACTGCCTGCTTTCCAAAGTTCTGAATTCCCTCAAAATTTTGCAAGCACTCCTTGAAGCAGAATTTCCTTAAAGACAGCTTGAAAATTACTTGATGGACAATTGAACTAGCCTGAGGGTCTGCTGCATAAATGTGTCCACCAGCCTCACTAATGGAGGGTGTGGAACCACTTCAAAAGCAGCTGCCAGAAAGGCTGCATGCCAGAGTTGGACCCAGCTCTGCAAATTGCACAGGTCATCCAGAAAAAAAAGCACAGTAGTTGTGCTTCCTCACTGACATCCCACCATACTTTAGCAGACGATAACCATGAGCTGGGTCAGACACTGAGAATGGCAAATATTTGTAGCCTGCCAGGAGGTGCTCCAGAGAGAAAGACAGCTTAAAAGATGCCTCCTTCCACTGAACTTCTCAAGCATCATTGCTGATCTGCTAAACCTTTTGTTGGGTGACATAGCTCACTTCAAAACACCAGCACTCCTTAAAGCATTAGAAGATGATGAACACTCTTTATAGTAGGATAGCACAACAGACATAGGGTTGCTGTCAGTCCTGCCTGAATTTGTTCCCATGAAGAGGTGGAAATAGCAACCCAAGCAGTACAGGAAGTGAGAAAAAAAAAATCTTCTCTGTTGGAAAATTTCAAGAAAACCATAGTACTTTACTAAAACGTAAAATTTGGTTTAATGGTTTCACTTAGACAAAGCTATTTCTTCTTAAACAGCTATACTAATGTTCATGTCTCTGCTAAAGAAAAACAAGGGAGAACACAGCACCCCTGGGGATTGTTTATGTCTTGGGGCCTTTGAATATTTACTGCCACTGAAATGCAAACTGCTGGTGGTGAAAAATGAGATGCTTTAAATTCAGTGCTTTAAACCAGTATGAAATGTGTACTCTGAGGTTGTGCCGGTCAAGCTGCTTTCTACAAAGCCTTCCAAAAGCCACCAGTTACCACTCCATACACCTTTTACAGATGGCAGCACCATTTGATTTGTTCTCAGCTTGCCTTGTGTTATGTTTTCTTACAGAAGCTGTAGTTGAAAAAAAAGGCAAGTTTTTCGCTTTGTTCTGGCTGTTGTAGGACTCGTCCAACAGGCTAGGATACTGAGGCCCTGGCTTTAGAGCAGACAGAATTGTGAAGGGTCCTAGTGCCATCCCATGCTGGGAAGTCTCACATCTCACCCTGTGTCCAGCCTGCTCAGTTTGTTGAAAAAGAAGCAGCAAAATCCCCACAAAGGCAAACCAAGAAAGTCCCCAGTTTAATGCTGACTCAGCAAGCTGAACAGGCTGGGCACATTGGCGATACCAAGGAATAGCATCAGAAAGAACAGGATTGCTGTGATTGTAGTGATCTGTGTCACTGTGGATTTCCAGCCTTAACATATCCAGCTGGGTGAATCTGGCTGGAGGAAACAGGGATTGAGTGACCAGATAGAAAACTTGGAGTCTGTGAGGGAAACAGGACTGGAAAAAAAGGCTCAGTATAAATACTGACCAGAAACTCGGCAAGATTCTTAATAATTCCTATCCAGCATAGGATTTCCATATCCCAAAATCTGCCCCAAGGATGTGGCACTGCACTTCTGTGAGGGGCTCCTGCTGAATGTCCTGGTTATCAACTCCAGAGCATCACGTGGTTCAACTTGATTGTGCACCAACATGCCTGTTGTGACAATATACACCTCTGCAGGATGTTGGTCAAGTTTCCTCTATTCCCACCAAATGCCTCAAATTTGTATTCCAGGCTCACCCAAGCCTGGAACAGGACCCACATCTCCATGTCTCTATAAGTTCCCCAGGCCCTAATAGGTGACTGTTTGACAATAAAGTCCCCTTTTCTAGCCCTACCAGAAAGTATTCTCCCATACCCACATTACCTTCTCTCCAAACTGGGAAAAATTTCCTGAAAGTACTTCAGTCACAAAAATTATATATCTATCAGAAAACAATTTTCCGCTTTTTGATGAGCAGGAATATTCCAAACAATATGTTCTAGTCTTTCCAATGAATACATTTACCTTATCCTGTCTTATCTATTTCACTAATTTCCAGAAGTTTCTCATTGCGAATATTTACTTTTTCCAGATGGTCAGTAAATAGAACCCAAACAAAATAACCCTTGAATTTTCATGTTTTCCTCTCCAGCAACTATTTATCCTGTGCATTAAACACATCTTTGATTATGGTCTTAGTGGGACAATAATATTACTGCCTCTTATTAAAATCTGATGACATACACAGCAGGAAAAAAAAAAAAAGAAGTGACAATTGCACAGCTTATCTGTTAAAGAATTATGATAAACTCATCTGTGAGAAAACAATTTCTGAAGGTGGAAAACGTACCTCTGTTCATAGGTTGCTATTAAAAATGTTGTGGCTTGTACCAAGCTACCTTTTTAAAAGAAGTAGACTACTGCACTGAGTTCATCTTCAACCATAGCTGGTTTTTTTTATGTTTTGCTCCATCTGGAGCAATAAATTTCTCTTGCCTCAAAAAGTAAACCTTCTTTAATCCTATAGACTAAACAACAGGTGGTAGATTATTTTTCAGAATTAGCAGCCAACTGCTAGAGCAACTCTCAGCCCAATTACTTCGGTTTGTGGCTTGTATTTCATGGCTTACCAGGAGAAACCAACTTCAACAGACTTGTGTTCCCATTTCCCCAGCCCCTCCAAAGTAAAGACAACTTCATAGTCTTCATGCTAAAGGGAAATAAACTTTTGGACATTGAAATACAAAATGTAGTACAGTTTCCATTGCAAAATGTAAGAAAACTTTTTCACAAGTATTCTGAATTTTCCTACTATTTTCTCCCACTGGGCATTAAAAAAAAATCACACTTTTACTAAAATGGAACCTATTTAGATGAGCATTCAATAGAGATAGATTTTTTTACCTGCCTAAGAGAAAATATAGCATACAAAAAGAATTCCCCATGTCAACTTGATATTATACTAAAATTGCAAAAACACAAAACCACACTCCAAAACTAAATGCATAGTATTAGCTCAAGTCAATCATACCTGAATTTGTTCTAAATATTATCTGCAATCAAAATAACAATCACCAAAGCAACACTTGCTATTAAAATTAATTTCAGGCTAGAAGACAAACTTTTCAGTCAGCATGTGTTGGTCCGAAAATGCCTTAAATCTGGCCTTTTGGTTTTCTACATTTTGCAGCTGGTTTCCTGAGATTCCTGAGAACACGCCCAAACTTTGTGTTTCCATAAACCAGTGTTTTCTGATTAAAAACATTTGAGACAATCCTGACAAGTTCTAATGCTAAGCACTCCTGAAAAATCCCACTAGTGAGCAATCTACACCGTTATCCCTCATTTGTAGAGGCGTATCCTTTTTGAAGCAGGTTTTCACTGGAATGGCCATTAGGAGTGTTGCCATGGGGATGGACAAGCAGCAGGCTGTCATCAGACACTGGGGAGTCCAGGCAGCAGCAAAGCCATGGGCATCTCCCTGCCCTCCATCTCCTTGTCAGTTTAAGGCAGTCACTTGCTTGTCCCGAGTGAGAGCAGGCACGCCCAGGCTCCAGTTCACCTCACCTATCAAACACTGATCTCATGATGGGGCTACTCAACAACACTCCTCCACAACAATTTCAGAGGAAGGGCAGCTGCCTGGCTTGAACAAAATTCCAGAGCACTCCACAGCTCACAGTAGAGACTGCTGATGCCTATGTGCTATCTACAGAGCTATCTACAGAAGGCAAACATGCTCTCTTGCAGACTACT